>JASSKH010000029.1:4142811-4175633 GCA_031763025.1 Macrocystis pyrifera
CCTTCATGCGACTCGCCGGACACCTCACCGCGCTTCGCGCTCGGTGCAAGCAATGCCTGCCTGGTCGGTGAAAACCCGACGTTCTCCTTCCCGGCATTGTAGGGATGCGAGGGTCTATGGTCATACGACTACGGCCATGCACGATAATGAGTACACCCACCCCCCCCCCCCCTCCCCCGCCTGCCTACCGTGCAATGGCTCTCCAACACTCCCACCCGTTCTGTCGCGTTCCCACACACCCATTCACTCCCATCCCCCCCGCCCACCCACCCACCCCCACCCACCCATCCACTCCTTTTCTTTCCTTCTGTCTCTGTCGCAACCAATACCGCCGTTCTTGCACTCGACTGATCCGATCTGGTTGACGCACCACAAGGCGCCCTTCCTCTCGAGCTCGGAGGCTTGGTGCACTTGCAATACCTCCGGCTTGCCGCGACCAGGATAGAGGGACCGATTCCGGACACCCTGGGGCAGATAAAAGGTACGTAATCAGACAACGCCGTATATATTATTTCTCGGTGACGTGGGTTATTTCTTTCTCTCACTGACGGGTCTCCTTGCCTAAGGAGCGTAACAGAGGTGCGATCGCTTTTCAGCGCTCATTTGGTTTTTTCCCCCCCCCCAAGTAGACGCACAGATGTGCCCGTGTGGCAAAGCAATAGAGAGTAGAAATCAAATAGTAGGAGAATGTGAAATACACAAGGAGGAACGGGATGTGTTAGAAGAGGAGATGAGGAAAATAGATGAATGTGACACGGAGGAGTTTGATACAATGAATAGCAGCGAGAAAAAAAACGATCGCTATCCTAGGAGATAGATGGTGGCCACAGGAAGCCAAACAGGAAGGGCATAAGATCAGCAAAAAGTTTCTATGTAATATATGGAAACGACGTAATGAGCGCCCAATTGTTGGAGGTGTCTCTATTGGGAGTAGAAACGGTGCTCCGTCTCGAAAGGGATGCGTGGTCAATGGTCAAATGACTAAGGCAAGCAACAAATGAGTACGCCCCCAATAACCGAACGCACGGTTTTTTTTTTTTGCGAACCCGGATCTGAGTTACGACTTTTTATGGGGGACCATAGTAAACAGGACCAAATATTGTTAGTAAAAATATATAAGTGTATGAGTTTTTGTGTGTACCATAGGTCCTATTTACTGCGTTCCCCCGTAGTAGCAAGGGGAGAGAAATCAAGGGCGAAGATAGTGAATGTGATGGCAAGAAAACAGAAAAGAATGAGAAAAAAAAAGAAGAGTACAAGGGTAGGTGAGGCATTCTACGATAGACGTCCGCCCTAAATTTCCTGAGGATCCTCACTTGACCTTAAGGAGCTCCACACCTCACCCGAAAACTGGCTTCAGCATAAATCAAACTGCATCCCGATGAATAATCCCATGGCCCCAAGTATACAATAACGTCATTTTTCGAATCAAGATTAGCATTCCGGCGATTCTGGATTAAGCAGCGATGAATAATCCCTTGGCCCAAGAATACAATGACGTCATTTTTTCCAAACAAGAACAGCATTCCGACGGTTTTGGGTTAAGAAACCTCGTCATTCAGAAAAAAAATTAGCGGAATTGTGCTACCTCTATCTTAGAACGCGTCTGATGTTTTTGGGGAAAGGGCTGGGAGAGAAAGAGCCTTAGTCCGGAAATACATTGCTCCTCTTCAAATTTACTGTGATCAATCACCCTTGGATCGTTGTCGAGTGAAAAAAAAAATATGGCGGCTGAAAGATAAGAAGAAAAGGAAAACGATCGAGTGGTACGGCAGGGGCAGCGCTATTTTTTGTTCTGAGGGTCCTCGCTTGAGGAGGAGCTCTGTTTCTCGCCCAAAAACAGTGATTTTGGATACAAGCTGAGAGTGCAAACTGATGAACGATCCCACAGCCTGGGCATATCACGAGTTGTACTGTAAAAACACTCGTATGAGTGTGCCGACGATGTTAGGTGAAGGAGCCCGGTCCGTCGGAAAATAGTTGCCTTGGAAACCCCAAAAAACGTTATGTATCGCTATCGCATCGCGGCACGCTGTTTTTTCGGCATCATTTAAAAAATGTGAGATCGCAAAGCTTAAGCAGTATCGTAAAAACACTCGTACGGGTAATCTCCGACGATATTGGGTGAAGGAGCCCGGTCAGCCAGAAATAGTTGCCTTGGAAACCCCCCCAAAAAAGTTGATGTTAAAAAATATGAAACCCCAGAGCCTAGGAATAGTCGCGCATATTGATAATCTTGTAAAAACACTCAGGGGTATTCCGACGATGTTAGGCGAAGGAGCCCGGTCAGCCAAAAAATAGTTTGCCTTGGAAGGTCCGAAAAAGTTCTGTACCGCTATCACATCGCAGCACGCTCTTTTTTCGGCATCACAAAAAAGTACGAGACCCCAAAGCCTGGGCATATCACGAGTGATGTAAAAGACTCATGGGTATTCCGACGATACTGGGTGACGGAAACGGGTCAGTCAAAAATATAATGCGACTTGGAAGACAAAAAAAATGTGATGTCCTTATCGTTGAAAAATACGTGAATTTTCCACACGCACACACAGGCACACAGCAGGCAGGCACGCGCGCCCGCTCACACATACAAAACCACACAATAACACGCGGGCAAGTACATGCGAACACACACGCACACAGAGAGAAACGCGGCCTACAGACGCACAAAGCCTTGCGCGACCGCAAACGACGTTGCGCAGGGCTTCGGAAGCTCGACCTCTCCTTCGGGCGCCTCTCCGGTCCCATCCCCGCCTCTCTCGGCCGCTGCGTCAAGCTGGACGCCCTGAACCTATCCCACAACATGCTGGAAGGTGAGCATGTGCCTGATCAACCCTGACCAGCGCACCTACTGAAAATACGTGTACCACGCTAACTTCATGTAATATATCCCAAAACAATGGTTGCAAGTTCTCAAGGGGGTAAAAAACAATGGTCGGGAACCTCGAGGGAGCGACCAACAAACAATGGTGACTTTTGGCGGCGTCAAACCAGCGTGAGCGCCGAGCAGTCCTCGGGTTATACGACTCCTTGGCGCTGAATCTCGGGGACACCAACGTTGAGCCTTTCTCCCTCCGTCGTGCGGTGGCCGGTGTAGTGTCCATCGTTTATTTTAATGCCCAAGCTCGCTCCCTCTGGAGTTCCAAGAAAATTGGCCGGGGGAGGGAAAAAAGGTGAACCTTCGTTTGACGCATGCTATGGAATATTGTACCGGGTGTTTTGCTTCTGTAGGGGTGGAGCGTTTGGCCCAAAAAATGGGGAGGGTTTACAAAAGAGCCCGATATATGTGGACTCATTCAATGCGTGCGCAATTTTCTAAGCCTAACTGGACGTGGCGTTTATCGGTCGGTTGGCCCTCCCTCCCTCTTTCGAAAAAACATGCCGAAGGCGTGATCCCGCCAGAGTTAGGCAGCCTTAGCTTGCTGAATGAGCTCTACCTCGCTCACAATCGGATCGGGGGGAGCCGTGCCGCCGTCGCTGGGAGGCCTCGTGCGCCTTCGGGTGCTGAGCCTGTCCTGCAATACTCTAGAGGGTGAGTCGCAAAAAAAAGTGAAAAAAAATTCGTTCGAATTTTGTTTTTTTCAGATGCACCGTCACCTCCCACCACCACCACCCGCCACCCGTCTTCACTCTAGAGCTGTAATTAGGCACGACTCAACGAACCATTACGGGGGGCCATAGTAAATAGGACCAAATATTGTTGGTAAAAATATGGAAATATATGGGTGTTTTGTGTGCACCGTAGGTCCTATTTACTATGGTCCCCCGCAATAGTTGATAGTTGGTCTGGTCCCCCATATAGTGCTGGCTGCCTGCTGTAGCACCGGTGAAATCGCTCGGCACCTCAGACGGAATTAACCACTGCTAACTGTAGCAGTGTGCGGAGTAAATAGTGCCGGCTGCCGCTATGCATAGTGCCGGTATTGTTGGCTCCTGGTGCACACCATACCGGCACTATAGAGGGACCGGCACTATTGTACTACGCGATGACCGCACTGTAGAGGGACAGTCACTACTGTACTACGCGACGACCGCACTATAGAGGGACCGGCACTACAGTAGCATGTTTTCAAGGTGCAGCCCTCACCCCCCCCCTCCCTCACCCCGTCGCCTTCACTCTAGCGCCGTGAGCACGGCACGTCGTACCCTCTTTTCAGGACTGCAGTCCCGTTTAGGGGGGAAAAAACTACTCAGAATTCGAGCGGCTCGCCCCCAACACGGGACTGCAGTCGTGAAAGAGTTGAAGCTACCAACTACCGGGTGGGTATTAATCGGACTAATAGTAGTTATTAATAGTCGTTTCCCGGGGTTTCCGAGTATCCGACTTATTGTGTTTCTGTAATCGTCGCACTCAGAGCGGAAAAGTAAGAATCGTTGACACACTAGTGTCAAGACCAAGCGGTCCACATTTTGGACGCCCAGAAACTGGTACATACCAGAAGGAAGGATTGCCTGAATGCAGGACACATTTTTTGTTTTTGTTTTTTTTTCGGGCCGGGGGGGGGGGGGGGGGGGGGGGGGGGGCCTGCCCCTCTCGGCCAGGAAAGGCTGATCTGACTCGGCTGCCTGAAGTCCGGAAAAAAAGCCGGGCTGTTCACGAACTGGCCCTGACCCACCGCCGACTGGTCGACTAGTAAGTGAAGTCAGCTAGTCGACTAACGGCACCCTACCGACTATCACTCCGGTCGCGAACACTAGGATCGTTCAGACATTAACAGGGAGGACCATAGTAAATAGGACCAAATTTTGTTGGTAAAAAGAGAGGGAAAACACATTGGTTTTTGAGGGTACCGTAGGCGTTATTTACTATGCCCCCCCCGTAATAGTACGAAGGACCAACCGGTCCTTGTGTCGACGTCCAGAGAGCCGTATTTCTTTTAGACGTGGAATCCTGCCGAACGCCATATTACCAAGGTATAGCTCTGAAAACAATACAAAAAAAAAGCTTCTCTATATTATTACCGATGACGCATTCCACGATAGAGGTAACACACTTCCGCTATTTTTTTTTTCTGAATGACGCGGTTTCTTAACCCAGAATCATCGGAATGCCAATATTTTTTCGAAAAAATGACGTAGTTGTATTCTTGGGCCATGGGACTATTCATCGGGTTGCAATTTGATTTTCGCTGAAGCCAGTTTTTCGGGTGAGGTGTGGAGCTCCTTAAGGTCAAGTGAGGAGCCTCGGAAAATTTAGGGTGAACCTCTATCGTAGAACGCCTCCGATTTCGTTATTACAGTACTGCATGCTCGTAGGGATTTTCTCTTGCATAAAAACTGATCAGCGGGAAGCGCGAGACCGTGAGCTCGTAGCGACGTTCGATGAAAATCGACGAGCAGTGGGAATGCTGACCCCTGTCTATGCGCGATAAAAAACAAAGGCACGTACCGGGGGGGAGAAGGGACGACGGCACCTGTGACCACGGCTTGTCCAGAAGATTGCTGAGGGTAAAAAACCTCGTACGGTTAGGCTGGAAAGTAAAAGTGATGATTAAAAAAAAAGTAGGGGTGTCCCACATAAGGCGGTTTGAGTAAAGGCGGTATCCCGATACAATGTGGTCCAAACCCGCTTGCCGCGACTGGGGAATTGCACTAATAGCCTGAAATGAAAACGGCGGCTTATTCCAGTATGGCCCGGCACACCACCGTTTGACTCGGGGGGGGGGGGGGGGGGGGGGGGGGGGGGCTACTGTAGCCGTGAAATGCTGTCGACGTTTCGCATGCGTAGCTCCAAGAAGCACACAAAGGGCCGCTGCGCACTAAAAAGCAAACCTGTCAGAAAGTTATAGACCGCTCGAAGAACTACCTACACAACTACCCGGCAGCACGCTTTGATCGAAGAACTATCGCGGCAGAGCTTGCAAAGATGCGCTTTGGCGTTTATTTTCTCGATGTCACGGCTCCGCCGTTTCTTTCTTTGTCTGTCTGTCTGTCTGTCTGTTTGTTTGTTTGTTTGTATGTTTTCGAACAAAACGGCAGGCCCGCTGACACCTTGGCTGCCCACCCTGACGCGCTTGAAACGGCTGCTCCTGGATCACAACGAACTGTCGGGACGCATCCCGAAGTCCCTGCAGAACATCCGAGACCTCCAGGTGCGATGCTGTGAGGCAACTATCACGGAGGGCCATAGTAAACAGGACCTACGGTAGACACAAAAACCTATCTATTTGCCGTTTTTTACTATCGATATTTGGTCCTATTTACTATGGTCCCCCGTAATAACTACCCGCTGACTCAGGTGCACGTGTCCAGCGCACCGTTGTACGTTGGGGCGGTGCCAGTCATATTGCGGCAAAACATGTTCCGCTGCGGACATACTCCTCCGTGAGAGGAGCTTCTTGCTACCCAACCACCTTTTTGGGTCAGATATTACATTTTGCGCGTATTGTTTTGCCAGATATATGCACACACCGTCTCTTAAGAAACGAATCAAAAAAGTCACGGGCGAGTTCTACGATAGAGGTAGCACAGATTCCGCTGAAAAATGTTTTCTGAACGACGGGGTTCCTTACGCCATCTCGTATGGGAGGGATTTTGAAAACCGAAAAACTTACCCGAAACTTGTGTTTTTCTACGTGCTTTCACGTATTTTTTAGGCCTGGAGTCCGACCGAATCAGGCTCGCTCTTCTCAGAACACTTGCAGTCTTTTGGGGAGAGGTATCTGGACCCGTTTTTCTTTTCTCCAGGGGAGTCGTTCAAAGTTTTTACGATGTTGTCATTTTCAGCCAAAAAATCAACAAGGCATTTTTAGATATATATATATCGACGTTTCAGCCGAAAAAATGTCATCTTCTCCAGATAAATCGCGTCCGAAAATGAATAGAGGAAACTGGAGTGTATCGACATTTTTTCAGACTGATATCCTGAAGAAACGGCAAACGGCGTTGCAAGACTCTAGCAAAAAAGGCTGTTGGGACTCCAACAAAAGCGTGCCCGACTCGCCCGTTTCCCTGGTCAAACACGCCTGCGAAGGTGCTGAAACCTTTATTTCCAGAAACCAAAACCGGTTTGCCATAAGAGATGGCCTCAACCCAAAAACGTCGAAATGTCGATCTAGTTTCGAAAAATGACGTTTTGTACACTTGGGCTATGGGATTATTCATTGGGATGCATTTGATTTTTTCTGAAGTCAGTTTTCGGGTGAGGTGTGGAGCTCCTTAAGGTCAAGTGAGGAGCCTCAGAAAAAAAAAGAGTGAACCTCTATCGTAGAACGCCTCCACGCTACTACAACTCAAGTAAAAAAAAAAATCGATTTCCCCCCGATAATTAGATGCCAGCCGGCGAGGGAAGAAAGGCCCCCGCAGTCTTCCCGAGATGAACACGCAAGGCGCGAACCGTGGTAGGGAGGGGGGACAAGAGCCTACGAGGTGACCCCAGACCTGAGCTACCGCTAGAACGGAGAGAGAAAAGGAGGGCGAACGAAGTGAATGAGATGAGAAAAAAAAAAAAAAAAATAAATGACAATTTGTGATACGTGCAGATATATATTTCTCCTTTTCCCCCCCCATTTTGCTTATTTAAGTATTTTCCACGGGCATACGCGTACTCTACACTAAAAATCCAAAAATCGAGTCACGCTATCAAAACCGAGTTAATAATTATTTATATTTTCCAGCGCATATTGTCCTCTTCCTCTCACGTGTCGTCTCCTACACAAAATACACTACTTTCTGGTCACACTAAAAAAAAAACTCTATATAAGCGATTTACGCAGCATTTGGGAAATATGCGCACATGCCTCGTATTTGCGGCGCCTCATCGAAAATGTCGATTTCCCCCTGGCGTGCGTGTGGAACAACACCCCCCCCCCCCCCCCCCCCCCCGTGTTTGCGGCCCCTGATCGAGCATATCGAACCCCCTCCTGCCGTACTGAACAACCCCCCCTCCCCACCCCCGCCGAGAAATCGAAAAGGTGCTGCACCTTCAATTCAACAAGCTCACCGGGGCTATCCCGCGGGAGTTGGGCGCGCTGAAGGGGCTTAAGGTCATCAACCTGTCGCGGAACAAGCTCGAAGGTGAGGGATTATATAGTTGTCCACTCGCAGCATTAGTAGCGTAGGGGCGCTGTGAGAGGGTTACCCTTGTGCAGGGGACACCCGCTCGGCTAATGTACGCGTGGCGCATGCTGGTCCTAGCCCTACTCGCGACACACGACACACCACCTTGTCACTAAACTCGCGTGGTACGTACCTCGTATGGGTATCCCCCCCACTATACATCCAACACCACCTTGCAACTAAGCTCGTGGTACACACGCGCCCTCCACCCGTACATGAGACGCATCAACTTGTAAAAAAAAAATCGTGCGACACGTTGTTTTGTCCGTGCGTAGCTCGCACGTAGACCCAGGCCGAAGCCGACTCCCCAGCCCTATCTCTCTGGCTCTAACCCGCTAAACCTCTACCCCTCACGCGAAAGTCAATCAGAGACCGTTGCGCGGTTCCGCCGCATGGTTTGGAGGCGTTTTTCCGACCAGACAGTGGTGTTGCACGGGTGTTATTTTGCGAGGTTGGTGTTGCATTCAGGGCCTATCGGTAAATGTCGGCAATGCACACTGTGCCAATCTATCACGGAGCAAGATTGAAGACGAGGGGGACGTAAAATTGCCCCCCCATACCATTCATACTAAGAGTAGAGTAAAAGGGATGACAATTTTACCAGTTACCTAGCGGTAAGTACCTATAAAACGTAAAGCGTTTAGGGCTGCCTTAACTGCCGCTCATACATTCGTGAACTATCGCCGGGAGATTTATGCGTGTTTGAAAACTGCGGGGGGGTTTCCAATGTACACAGCACGCAGGCGCGTCTTGCAAGGTGATCGGGAACACAAGGTATGTCCAAATTCCTCCCTCCTTGAAGTCAGGGGAAGCGCTAATTGCAACACCAGGACTGCAGCACTAGCTGCAGCCCGCACGTTTATCAGGGTTCGCACATAAATGATTGTATTTATGCCGCCACTAAATGGGAGGCCGGGTGAGGCTCCCGAATGGGATAGGTTGAACGAGCGAGATCAAGTAGTAGTATCTCGACCGAAAAACTGGAGGTTTGGTGGTCAACCGGGTTGACCCGACAGAGGGTTTCACCCTGAAAGACTAAAACGCCGATAAAAGAGGTTTTGGGTTGCAATTAAGTCCTGCAAGCCTAGGGTTGCCATTAACTCTGCCCCTGCGGAAGTGGGCCACACCGGAAAATAAAACGAACCCGTTGGGGCTGTCACTCATATGGAAAAATCCGCCTGAGACCCTGCTCTTAGAAGGATGCAGCTCGCCCTTCATGCGACTCGCCGAACACCTCACGGCGCGTCGCGCTTGGTGCGAGCAATGTCTGTCTGGTCGGTGAAAAAACCGATGTGCTCCGTCCCGGTACTGTAGGGATGCGAGGGTCTACGGCCATACGACTACGGCCACGCATGACATCGAGTACACCCCCGACAGCAAGTAACGCTTCTCAGGCTCTTTCAAACCATCAGTGGGATTTGTTCAAAACCACACACACCCGGTCGCCGACCAACCTGTTAAGAAAGAAACGCCTACTACATGCGTGAATTCGGAAACCCCCCCGAAAAGGCAGGCATCCACCTACCCCAACGGTGGCCGGCGAACAACTTGCTTGTTGTTGTTGATCAGGAAAGCTTCCACCCGAGCTGGGGAACGTGACGGACTTGGCCGGGCTCGAGCTTGGGCACAATTTATTGACAGGTGAGAGCGAAAAGGTCTAGGTTCTTGGGGGCATGATATCACTTCTTCAGAGCCCTGTGAGTGAGCTGACCACGTATGAGGTGCCGACAACATTTAGAATAGCCATCATACATGAGCGCCACCGTCAGAAACTCCCATCAACCATGACCAGTAGAGGTCCCCCGAACCTGCGCCGCGCAGCAACCAACCAAGCACTTACGGTAATGTGAGCAAGGCTTGAAAGCATGGTGTGACCCCAACCTTGAGCATAGGCTACTATGATGACGGGGAGACGTATCAACTACACACTGTACTCTTGCCGTAGTGGGGTGCCTTATGCGAGTATATCGTCAACCGGGTAGTGTGCTCCCTGCAACTCTCGAGGCGTGAGCGGGTACGCCAGACTTCGGAGGTGCCTATGTCGCACGGGGGTAACGTTTTTCGTTGCAACGGATGGATATGCAGTACCTTTTCTACCGAAAAACGTTTTTGATCGAACGAGTTCGAAGGTTCTGTTTGCGACTGGATAATTATGTCTAAATTGGTTATTTTTCGTTCTTTCTGGGTACGTCGTGGACGACATTAAATGACAGGAGATTCAACGGGCCAGTTCCATCGTCATAGCAGCAGTCAAACCGTCCTTACGTTTCCGTACAGAACGGCATGGGATTTTCTAAGCCCGAACCTTCCTGCAGGAGTACAGTATTACGGAGGACCATAGTAAAGAGCACCTAAGGTACAAACAAAAACCTATATATTTCCCCATTTTTACTATCAAAATTTGGTCCCATTTACTATGGTCCCCCTCTCCCAACACGCTATTACAGGGGTCCACAGTAAATAGGGGCAACACGCTATGACAGGGGACCATAGTAAATAGGACCTACGGTACACACGAAAACCTATATATTTCTCTATTTTTACTAACAATACTTGGTCCTATTAACTATGGCCCCCCGTAATAGCGTGTTAGTTTTTTTTTTGTCATCCGTGGGGCCTGCTAGGTATATCAAATACCGTACCATACTATTACGGGGGTCCACAGTTAATAGGACCTATGGTATACATAAAAACCTATATATTTACCTATTATTACCAACAAAATTTGGTCCCATTAACTACGGACCCCCGTAATACATGTTATTTGAAGCTGGGGTTTCTCTCGCCGTCTGTTTTTTAACCCTTTTTCGGACTGCAGCCCCGTCTTGAGGGACAGACTACTTGTAACTTGACTGGTTTGTCCTCGAAACGGGACTGCAGTTAAGAAAGGGTTAACATGTTTTTTTTGCTCCCCCTTTTGCCATAATCTGACCATGGGCGGCGCTTTTCCCAATCATGTTATACCATCCACATATAAAGGCTTGTCACCCTCAACAATGTGCAACAGTGCAGCATGATGATGAGGCTTCAACGTTGGTCACTCATAAAACAAGCCTCCCCCCCCCCCCCCCCCCCCCCCCCCCCCCCCCCCCCCCCCCCCCCGAAAAAAGAACAAACCCATTGGAATCCTAAACAAAAAAAAACAGGAAAACCTGTGCACTGACTGAGTAGTACTCCCTGCTGCACCTACTGCTGTACATAACTTCCTGCCTAAACATTGACGGTAAAAAAAGAAAAGTGAATACCACAGCTCGACAGCCGCTGCGTAGGTTGGGGGGGGACCGAAATCGGTGTCCGAGTTACAAGTCTGGAGTCGCACGGCAAGGCCACGCAGCTTTATCTACCTGTGTGGCTGGGCACATGCTGCTCACGGACGATTGATAACACCAAAAACTATCAACCATTGTTGAGGCCGCTATCTGCGACACCCGCCGAGGGGCTAGCACACGCGAAGGACGGGAAGGGCATATTTACCTTATGTTACCCGCTTCCGGCTTGAGCTCAAAATCTAATTCAGTTGCTGCCCATGCTCTTTCGTCCGAAACACTGTCCTGGAATGGGAATCGCAGGACCGCTGCCCGTCGAGCTCCGGCAATTGTCGCGACTCGTCGATCTCAACGTCGTCAAGGGGTGCCGCTCGAATAGCCTCCCGCTAAGACGAGGCTTCACAAGGTATACCACAAGAAATTTACGCAACCTCGGAGCCAGATAATCGCTTTCGAACTTGACGATATATCTCTTCTGTGGGGCAGATAGATAGGTCCCTGATTCTGTATGAGAAATCTACTATAGTAGCTCAATGCTCGCGCATGGAAGCCCTACAATCTAGTCTAGTCTAGCCTAGTTCAGGGCAGGTGTACTGTGCTGTATAGGTCCTGCTCAACATATCGTAATAACGGCAGGCTAGGATCTAGATGATCTATCTGATACATCTGATCTATCTGGTCTAGATGATCTAGGTGATCTATCCGATCTAAATGGTCTAACTGATCTATATTATCTACCTGATCTACATGATCTACATGATCCACATGATCTACCTGATCTAAATGATGGATGATCTATCTGATTAACACGATCTACATGATCTATATGATCTATATGATCTACATGATCTGCAATGTTGTAGGGACACACCACGCATATTATGATAGTACTCTGGACGGGATTAAAGTCCGCGTTTGATAGTCACGGAATTATTGAAACGGAGATTATATTTCCGGGAAGAGCGATACGGCCGGTCGCCCCAGTTTTCCATCGGTTATCCTCAAAATATTGCCAGAGTTGAAGTCAAGGGTCCGCGTCGCCGTGTGGGGATTTTGACCAGCGAGTGACATCGACTGTCTAGAGCGACTGTTGTATAGCGTAGGTAGACACAATTCGACGCGAGGGCACAAGGACAAGAAAAGAAAGTGCTGACTGAACCCTTGTTGCCATAGAAATGAAGGCATGGAGAGGGGGGAGAAGAGTCTGCTATGTGACCCCGGGTCTGAGTTACGACTGGGAGAGGAGAGAGAAAATAAGGGCGTATACAAGAGTAGATAAGGAGAAAACAACTATAAAGCAATAGGTAGAAATGTGGCGAGAAAGTAGACCATTGAGTTTAGTTTACTGCAAAACAACACCCCCCCCCCCCCCCCCCCCCCCATTTCAAGTAGTGCTGAACGAGTGTAAGAAAGGTACATTAATGCTAAAGCGCATGCATTCATTCGTGCGAGAGTGAGTGAGTGGATTGTATTGCGCGCTTGCTTGCTTGCTTGCTTGCTAGTGTGAAGGGCGTGCGTGCGTGTGTGTTTTTATGCTCGTTGCCACGTGCGCACGGCGCACGTACCTTGCACGGCGAAGAAACTGTCGAGAGTATATATATATATATATCCATTAGGATGCATGCTACATACAGTTAGGTGCACTATTCTTGTTCTGAGGCTCCCCACCAAAGGAGAGCTCTTACACTTTTCCCAACAAATGACCTCAAGAAAATCAAAGTGCAATGGTTGATGATTAATTCCACGGCCGAGGTAGACAAGAACGTATTTTTTTGCGGAAACAAGAATATAATTTCCGACAATTTTGGGTGGAGAAAAAACAAAGAAGAAGCTAAACGGAAAACCTCTATCGTATCACGCGTCTCAGGTTCATACTTTTACTGTTACGGGGGTCCGTAGTTAACGGGACCAAATTTTGTTAGTAAAAATAGGTAAATATATAGGTTTTTATGTATACCATAGGTCCTATTAACTATGCACCCCCGTAGTACACAATATAAGTATGACCACACTGCAGCGCTATTCGTGATCGATACGAGCTCCGTGTATGAACCACAGTCTCATACGATTTTCTACGATGGCGAAGCTTTGAAAAAGTACAGAGCAATGTCACGAACCGCCGTGGTGTGGGAGCAAAATTGAACGCGACGTTTTCATAAACTCACATTTTAGCAACAAAATTCATTATCGATGATATACACATTGAAAAACACACGGCAACGTGGTGCTACGTACGGTACAGCAGTCCACGATAACGCACCACGAAAAGACAAAACCCGAGCAACCCCCCACCAACCCCTTTCCCCGGCCTCCCCTTCGCCCCCCTCCCCACACTATAGATAGCAGCCGGAAAACGATCGCTATCCTAGGAGATAGATGGTGGTCACAGAAGGCGAAACAGGAAGGGGATAAGGCCGACAAAATTTTTGAATGTAATATATGGAAATAACGGAATGAGCACCCAACTGTTGGAAGTGTCTCTGTTTGGAGTAGGAACGGTGGTCCGTCTCGAAAGGGGTGTCTGGGTAATGGTTAAATGACTAGCGCAAGCAACATCTGAGAACGCCCCCCACCCCCCCTCCCCCTGCCTCCCCAATCTCCCCCCCACCCCCCACCCGCCCTCCCCGTGCCTCCCTCACCCCCCCCCCTGCCTCCCCCACCTCTCCCACCTCGAACATGCCGTCGTCTTTTGTGTTGTCTTGTCCGTCGCATAGGCGCACCTTTGAAAGGGTGTTCGCGGCTGGACCCGATCTCGGCCTCAACAACACAACGTACCCTTCCGGAGACACCACCGCCAACAACAGAAGTAGTGCAGACGACAATGTCCACGAAGCGTACAGCAAGGCAGAAGAAGAACGTGGCGATGATGATGCGGATGCGGATTACTCGCGAGGAAAATGACAGGGGGGGGGGGGGGGCTGCCGTTTGGTTTCGTTTTTTTTTGTGTGTAACCATCCCTTGTTACTTTCCAGCCTTCCGGGCAAGCTAAGCCGTGGTCACTGGACTTTCAGCCTTCCGGGCAAGCTAAGCCGTGGTCACTGGACGTGTCCTCTCCCTTCTCCCCCCCCCCCCCCCCGGTGTACGGGTGTACGTGTACTCATTGCCTGGTTCGTTTTCATCGCGCAGAGGGACTCACTTAGCATCCCTGTTGCTGCTGTTGTTGCTGCTGCTGCTGTTGCTGCTGTTGTTGCTGCTGCTGCTCGTCGATTTTCATCCAAAAGTGCTAACCTATATACCTACGCACTCGCGATTTTTTTTTCAGATGATGGAAGGGTTCATATAGTACGTACTTCGTTCTTTCATGCACCAGGTATACGTACCGGTCTGATCGCAAAAACACTGCCACGTACGTCAGGGACGTCTTTTTTGGATGGCCGCCACAAAAAGTAAAAATGTTGTTGAGCGTTTTTCGAAGTAATAAGGCATAATAACGTCTATTCCCGTATGCTTACACTGCATATTCGGTTGTGACTACTGTGCCCCCCCTTACAACGATACCTGCCATGTGGCACTTACAGCAGTGGTCCCTCTATAATGCCGGCTGCCCGCTATATTGCCGGTGAAATCGCCTATTAATAAAACACATGGAGCTAACCAGTGACGCGCTCTACGATAGAGGAAGCACATTTCCGCTAAAATGGTTCCTGAATGACGGGGTTCCTTAACCCAAAATCGTCCGAATGCCAATCTTGTTTAAAAAATATGACGTTTTTTGTATACTCGGGGCCATGATTTATTTATCGGGATGCAATTTGATTTTTGCTTAAGTCAGTTTTCGAGTGAGGTATGGAGCTCCTTAAGAGAGGGACCCCAGAAAAAAATGGGTGAACCTCCATCGCAGAACGCCTGCACTGTGGCAGCGTAGGGAGTGGTGCCGGCTGCCCGCTATAACTATACTGCCTGTGGATTCGCTTGGGGTAGATGGAAATAACCAGTGCGAGAGCAGTGTGCAGAGTAGTGCCGGTTGCCCCCTATAGTGCCTGCGAAATCGCTCGGCACAGATGGGATTCGCCATTGGGAGCAGTGTGCGGAGTAATTAGTGCCGGTTGCCGCCATATTGCCGATATTGTTGGCCGGCGAATGTATGTATATACATCTACATCGAGCCTAGTCAGGTGCCGCACGTGGGATATATAGACCAACGATCTAGAGCCCTTCTAGACCTTCCACCCTCTGCCATTATGATATGTGGCACCCGCAGGATCCGTGCACAGTACAGATCCTATCCAGAAAATATGTCGTACAGATCATGCAGATGATGCGTCTCCCTCCCGGCAACATGAGCTTCATCGTGCAGATCAGGCACCTGCATATCTGTGACCCTGAAACACCTAGATTTGTGAAGTGAAAATATGGTACCGAATGATCTGCCCGATGGTCTGCGGGACACCAAGTTTCATCATCGTCTCCTCCCCTCTCCAAGCAGTCAGTCACCGATGCTATACATCATGCGTACGTATCTGTAACCGTCTTATTTTTCTTCTTTCGTCGATTTTCTCCTGTAAAAAAGTAACCACCTCTACGGTAGTTCCAAGTGTTTGGTCCGCAAAACGAGGGTGCGACGTGGTAGAAGTACACGACAGGGAGGGGCTAACGGGCTAATTCCCTCTTCAGCGGGGAAAATTGAAGGCAAAAGGCGACGATTGCAGAAGAAACGGACATTAGCTATCAGCGTGATTGGTGATTGGATGATTGGGGGGGGGGGGGGGGGGGGGGGACGACGAGTTGGTGTCCGCGTTACAATGCGAGCAGTCGTATCCGCGGGCACGGGCACAACATGATCCCATGCACCCGTACACACTGCTGGGCGCCTACTTTCACTGCGATCGTAGAGGGGGTTGATATCACCAAAATGATGTCAATGTTTTGACCGCGTAAGCTCGTCCTATTACGGGGTCCATAGTTAATAGGACCTATGGTATACGTAAAAAACCTATATATTTCCCTGTTTTTCTAACAATATTTGGTCCTGTTTACTATGGTCCCCCGTAGTAGGACTGCCATTTCTCCGACGTTCTTCTTCCCTTCCGAAGAATGACACCTCTGACTATCGCAGATGTCAGGAGAAAGCACTTTCATCCCTTGACATGCAGCAACTTTGCCTTGACACGCCTTGACTGACCGCAAATTACTAGGTTTTAGCGTGGAACAACCGGCCGTGCACCCTTGACAGCGCACGTTTGGCCTTGCTTGACATGTCTCCTGACATCTTTGCCCCTCGGACAGATCACGATCTACTACTGTAGACCTTCCATTAGGGGGACCATAGTAAATAGGACCAATTATTGTTAGTAAAAATAGGTAAATATAAAGGATTTTGTGTGTACCGTGGGTCCTACTTACTATGGTCCCCCGTAATAGACTATGTGTGTGTGTGTTCTTCACATTAAACCGTTCTTCTACTCGTCGACATCCAGCAAGCCCAGTGTCCGTGCTGATTCTTCACCCTAGAAAGATACGAGCTCTGTGGTCACAGACTACGACACAGAGATAACACGCCGTCATGCATTAATAGCCTACGTAATACCATGCCTTCGCACTAGGTGCGGCCGACACAACATACATACATACGCCAGCAACCAAAATACACCATAAAGAAAGAGAAGCAACGAAAAAACCAAACCGAAAAAGAACAAGAAAAAGAAAAAGAGAAGGAGAAGAATCCCAAATAAATAAATAAAATGGGAAGCCAAAGCTCAGACACATACATACTTACCCCGAGCATGAGCCAAAAGGGACGTGCAAGGGGAAAGATACGAGAAGGAAAAAGGGGACTATGCATCCCGGTGAACACTTAACTAAGTAAAAAGAGCAATAGTGAGTGGGCCAAAATACGCTCGTCACCCACCCACTATGTAGTACTTCTTTCATAAGGATAAGAAGGGAAAAAAATCAAAATGCATACCGAACGGCCGCAGCAGTTGGCGGTACGAGTAGCAAAGAAACGTCCAACCTATTAGTCGGCCTGGTACCTTGCTACCCTATCTGCGGTCTCTCTGCTACTCTCTTTCTACCGCGGTTTCCCTTCTACTCCTCCTGTTCCCCCCCCCCCACTGCCCCTATACACTTGTACGGTGTTCCCTCTACCCCTCCTGCTGTTACCCCTCCCCCCATTCCCTCTAACACTACCTGCAGCGGATGCACGGCGCTGTCTACTCAGCTTTGCCTCAGCCTCGTGCCACCTGCCCATGAACTGGTCAGCTGCTTCGAGGATTCCCCGGTACCACTTTCCCGTCTGTTTTGCTGCAGTGGGCCACAGTGCGGTCCCAACTCCAAAGACTAAGGGGGAGTCTTCCGTTGATCCCTCTGAGGCTTTGAACACTCTAAGGTCCTCAGCAATTGCCCTAGGCCAAGTCTTAGGCTGCCCGCCTGGTTTCGGGCTCCCCCCACCAGCGATCGTCCCGAACATCAACCGACTGGGCAATCGCCCCTCGTGTTGCCGCACCACAGCCCCCGCAAAGAAGAGTCGCCGTTTACGGATGGTCGTTTCGATACTTTCGCATCGTGTTATCCTGAGCGCCTTCGCATACGAGAGGGTGGTGTGGTCGGTGCGTAGTCGGCGCTGGAAACCAATGACTCGCAGAAGGACTTCGTGGTGGGCTGATCGAAGCTTGGCGAAGTGGTCCGCATTGAGGGTCCACGTCACGCAACCGTACAGCAAGGTCTCAATCACCTCGGCCTTCAGCATCCGGACTTTCAGACTAAGCGGTGCGTTCGTCCTATCGTACAGTTCCGGACCATACCGTTTGAGGCATGCCCGCATCAGACGGATTCGTCGCTCGATTTCGAAGGAGAGGTCAGCGTTCTCGTGGATAATGCCTCCTAGGTACAAAAACTGGGTCGTCTGTTTATACTTTTGGCCTGCAGCTTCGATCGCGAGCGGTGAGGTGGTAAACGTCTGATCCGGTGTTCGTAGTAGCATCGTCTCTGTCTTCTTCTCGGATACCGTGAGACCTACTGCTTCGAAGACAGTCACGATGACTGTCATCATTCTCGCAAGGCCTTCCGCCGACTTCGAGACTATTCCTGCATCGTCTGCATACAACATGCCCCACACAGCCCTTTGCACGCATGCCAACGGTTCCTCTTTTCCGACAACCCTGTCCTCTTCGAGATGAACCAGATCCCTTACGATGCATTCGTCTTTGCTGAAGCGTACCAGCACGATGTGTATCGCAGCGGCGAAGAACACGTTGAACAGTAACGGCGATAGTACGCAGCCTTGCCGCAGTCCCTGGGTTACATTGAACCAGTCCGAGTGTTCACCGTCATCCGCACGCACGCGAGCCCGCATGCCTTCGTGAAAATTGCGAATGATTGTGAGCATCTTGGTTGGTACACCAAGGCGTGTGAGTACCTCCCACAACAGTTCTCGGTCGACAGAGTCGTACGCTTTCTGCAAGTCGATAAAGCACATGTACAGGGGGATTTTCTTCTGCCGCCCGAGCTGCTGCAACCGGCGCACGACAAACAGCATATCGACTGTTGACCGTGCGGGGCGGAAGCCACACTGTTCTTCAGGGAGTATATGCTCGGTCTCGCAGTAGCTGCTGAGACGGGACGCAACGATTTTCAGCAACACCTTGCCTGCGTGAGCAACAAGCGAAATACCTCTGTAGTTGTTGCAATCAGTTCTATACGAGATCCTAACGCGCCGTTGTGAAATGTCGCGCAGGGTCTGTACAGCATGGAGAATATTCCCAGAAACTTATTTATCTACAGCATGGAGAACTCTATTGAGTCATGTCGGCTATACGGCTCCCACCCGGCAAAGCATGAGCTGTAGATGAACATACCTGGCACAGTAGTTCGTAAGAGACCAGGACTATCTCTGCCCCGCGGTGGAGAGATCTGAATCATTAATTACTCTTACGTATCACGGTGGCTTGGTAGGTGGTCCGCGTGCCTGTCAAGATCAATTTCGTGGGTTCAAGTCCCACCGAGTGCATGCTCATAGGGACTTTTTCTTGCATAAAAAATTGATAAGCGGAAAGCGCGAAAGCGTGAGTTGGCTACATTCGATGAAAATCGACGAGCAGTGGGAATGCTGAACCCTATGCGCGACAAAAAATAGAGGCACGTACCGGGGGGGAGAAGGGACGACACCTGTGACCACGGCTTGTCCAGAAGATCGCCGAGGGTCAAACCTCCTACGAGTGGGCTGGGAAGTAAAAGTGATGGATAAAAAAAAAAATACCTGGTAGTAAATAGGACCAAATATTGTTAGTAATAGGTAAATAATAATGTGAAGGTTTTTGTGTGTGCCGTAGGTCCTACGTATTTACTGTGGTCCCCCGCCATAGGAATCGATGATGTTTCCGAGGAGTAATAAAGTGTCAACTGCTGTTATACGTGCTGTCGCAGGTGGACGGAAATATAAAGATATTTGGGTATCATATGTATATCCCAACGGTCCTTATATTTATGTTCAAGGTGGTACCGGCAACGACGTGTACTTTTTGCATACCCCAGGTTGGTAGTGCTGTGTGAACCTGCCTCTGCAAGATTAAATCTTTTTCTAAGGCTAAGAGGCCTGTGTGGCCTGTGGCGCGCACTGCACACATCAGTACTGCTGCACTACTACAGCATGCTGTACGTTGCACCATCGAGCCAAACATTGTGTTGGACTGCGGTGTGCTGTGATGCTGTGCTGCTACAGCAGTACGCGCGGACGCACGGACGCTGCTGCTGCTGCTGCTGCTGTTTGTTTTTTTGGGTAAGTAATTGCGCCGCATTTTTGCTTCGCGCAGTGTACGGGACCGCGGTTTGACTCCTTGACCGATCTACGATTGGTACTAAAACAAGTATAATAAATCCTCAACACACCTTGACGCGTCATAAGTATGGGGTTTCTTAGCATTATTGGTGGCTTGCTTAGTCTGGAGAGAGGGGAAGAAGGAAGAGGTAAACATGGCACCAGGAGAGCGCATCAGCAGGACATGCTGAAGAGGACAGAGGGCCAAGCCGGGCACCATACGTATCACACGCGAGAGACACGAACCTAAGTCAGGTAGTGCTTGCTGCAGCTACCTGTGCTTATCGTGTCCCAGCCACTGCTTGCTGCCGCTACGTACCTTTGTTCTCGTGTTCCAGGTACTGCGTGCTCCGACTACTCCTGCAGCTGCTGTGTTGCTTGCGTCTTAGCTTACTGCTTGCTGAAGCTGCGGCAGTATTGCTGCTGTGTCCCACAGGTACCGCTTGCTGCCGAGCTTCTGCTCTGCAGCTGTTTTGGTGTGTCCTGGGAGCTCGTACGCAGTCTGGCGACATGTTGAGTAGCAACGATGAAGAACAACAGCAACAACAGCTCGGCGGGACGCCGGAACGGATGACGAAGAAAGCTAAAATAGCCGCTGACTGCCCTGCTGGTCAAAGGCTTACTCTGGAGGGTGGTGGTGGCGAGGGTGGCGTGGGTGTTCAGCCTGACGATCAGGATGGGATGGAGAAAAGCGGTGGTGGTGTCGTTGGTGGTGATAGTGGTGGTGGCGGTGGTGGCGGTGGTGGCGGTGGCGGCGGTGCTAAACCTGACCGTCAGGCGATGACAGAAAGGGGCGGTGGTGAGGGCGGGGGCAGCGAGGGCGGGGGCAGCGGCGGGGGCAGTGATGGCTACGTTAAGCTTGACGAAGAGAAGGATGCGGAGGCGCAGGAGGAGGAGGCGTCATTACTCCTTTCACCAACGATAAGGAACAACAGAAACCCTCTCATCGACAACCAGGACGTCCTCCGACACCTAGTCCTCTTCTCCAGGAGAGAGGGCTACCTCTTCTTTGCCGGGGTTTCCACTCACTGGAAGGCGGCTTGGGGCGACGACAGATCAAAACACACCAGCCTCTCAGCGGCAGTACAATCAGCCCCACGGTTAACCTGCGCGAGGCTCGGAGGCTGCCCCTGGGACGAAATGGTCTGCATGTTGGCCGCTTCCGGTGGCCACCTCGAAGCCCTCCGGTATGCCCGCGCGCAGGGTTGCCCGTGGGACGAGAAGGTGTGCGCGGCCGCCGCTGTCGCGGGCGAGCTGGACATCTTGAAGTGGTGTCGCGCGCGGGCGTGTCCTTGGGACAGCAAAGTGTGCGCGGCTGCTGCGTTGGGGGGGCAACTGGAGGTCCTCAAATGGTGCAGGTGTGGGAAAAATTTAGATAGTAAGAGGCTGTCGCTAGGAGCTCGCGCAGCTGGATATTTGTGACTATTACTACTACTATCACTACTACTACTATCACTACTACTATCACTACTACTATCACTACTACTACTACTACTACTACTACTACTACTACTACTACTACTACTACTACTACTACTACTACTACTACTACTACTACTACTACTACTACTACCCTACTGTCGTCAGCTTGTGTGCGTTCGTGGCTCCCGGTCGGTTGGTCGGTTCAGCCATCTCGAAAGCGGTCCCTGGTGTGCGCCGTGTAAATTTGATGTCCCCTTATGTGTATGTTCTCCACATTAAACCGCTCTGTCTTTCCGTCGATATCCAGCAAAGCCAGTGTCCGTGCCGATTCTTCAATCCTAGAGAGATACTACATTGTACTGCATGTGAGCGTACTACTTTGCTATACATTAAACGGAAGCAGAGTAGACAATGCAATGCCATGTCATCGTACTGAATACGACAGGCGCGACTTACGCATTCTAGCAATGCGTCGAAAGAGAGAAAAATCGAAAGAGACAAAGAAAAACAAATCGAACCGAAAAAATTAAAATTAAAAACGTGTGCAGAACCTGGAAACAACTGGTATAATAGCAACTGCACACACTTTTTTTCCTGTATGTGCTCTGCGTGTTTCGTGTGTGTTCTGTGCATGTTTTGTGTATGTTGTGTGCGTGTTTTGTTTGTATTCTTCATGTAAAGCCGTCCGATCCGTCACACCCATCGACAGTCCCAGCACGCCCAGTGCCCCTGCTGGTTTATCATATTTGGCGGTATTATACCAGTAGTACGCAAAACAGTCTAAAAGTACCGTAAGAGTGAGTGAGACCGTCCGTCGTTTTCCTTTTTTTCCCCCCGATCTATCTTCAAAGGCTTCACAGCTTGGGTCGTTGTAGACCTTTTCTTATGTACCGGTGTTTTAGACTGTATCCGCCATTTCTTTTCTTCATCCCAATATTTTTTTCCGCCTTCTTTTCTCTCTCCTTCCGAGTCGTAGCTCAGGTCCGGGGTCGCAAAGCAGGCTTTTTATTCTCCCTCCTCCCCGCTACGGTTTTTGCCTTGGCAGGCGTTTTTATTGCGAGAAAACTTCGGCCCTTTCTCCTCTCGTCGACTCGCTTCGAATTTGCGCCTACCCACGCCACTAGGCGCTCTCAGCAGTTGCTTCCGTTTTCAAATTTTGTTTTTGGGAAAAAAAACTCAAAACGTCCGACCCACGGGGGATTCGAACTCCAACACCAACTCCTAGTAGCTTTCGTGGTACCACTAGCCCATCGGGGCGATCGTATGGGTACGCAATTAGGTAGGGTGAGCAGTATTTAGGACCCTCGTGTAGCAGGCTGCTTGCAGCTGCTGTCGCCAACTTGTGTTGCTTTGGCTGTTTTTTGTGATTTTGGATAATTGTATCTAATACGGTGTGTCTATCGGGGCTGTGAGTTGACTGGAGTTTCCCAGCTAGTACGGCGACTTTCGACACTGCCGCAGGCAACCGGCGCCGTCCGTGGCGAAAGGATGATTGATGCGCCTGAGTTGAAGTAAAACCTCTCAGCTCTCTCTTTCTCACTTGCTCCCTCTCTGAACGAGTGGCGTCACGAGGAAATGCGCATCCCGGTATAGCGAAGAAGCTTTCCATACATATAAGGAAACCCTGCTAGTCGTATAGTTGGCGCCGCTGTGGCTAGCAATATGTAATGTCTATCTAACTAATACCTGGCTTGCAACTTTTTGTCATCATCCAAGTCACAGCTCTAGCATCTATCGCAAGGCACCTCGGTCGGTAGTCGTAGAGTCTCGATCGTAGAACCGAGAACCGAAAGGGGATCCCAACCCAACCAAGTTCTGCGTGCAAGCACCTTGACTATGGACGCTCTGTATTAATCATCGTATACATTTTTCTCTCTTCATGCTGTGCAGATCGAACGGATGCCCCTGGGACCACTGCACCTGCGGATACGCCGCTTGGGGTGGAAACCTCGAGGTGCTCAAGTGGTGTCGGGAGAACGGCTGCCCCTGGACCGAGAACACCTGCACGTGGGCGGCCTCCAACGGGCATCTGGAAGTGC
The DNA here is from genome assembly GCA_031763025.1 of Macrocystis pyrifera. Taxonomy (NCBI): domain Eukaryota; class Phaeophyceae; order Laminariales; family Laminariaceae; genus Macrocystis; species Macrocystis pyrifera. The sequence continues at coordinate 4,166,352 of JASSKH010000029.1, forward strand.
TCAAGTGGTGTCGGGAGAACGGCTGTCCCTGGGACGACAGCACTTGCACCTCGGCGGCTCGAGAGGGGCGCCTCGACATCTTGCGCTGGTGCCGGGACAACGGTTGCCCCTGGCAGCCGGCCGCGTTCGCGTACGCGGCCAGGGGAGGACACATGGAGGTGAAAGAAAGTGTGGGGGGGATATCGTATCTTGGAAAAAAAATCGGCCTCGATATTTATCTCATTATACCAAAGGTGTCGACATGTCGAAAATGTTGGAATTTCGATATATGTCGTTGTACGGTATATCGGTATCGAGCGAACGCGTTTTGCCCCTCCAATCTCCCGCACGCTCGAGGGGGGCGCACGTGGAGGTTCATGTGTGTTGGATATATCGTAGCGCACCGGGATTGATGCAATGTCTTGAAGTATCGGACTTTAGACGTATCGAAAACTTTCGTTATCCGATATCCATCAATAAAATGTTTCGATATCCGTTGCTGACATTGGCGTTCTCGCTTGATATCCGATATCCGTGACCGAATGTACCGTAAGGTGTTGGAATACTGCAGGGACAACGGGTGCATGTGGAACGAGCTGACGTGCTCCCTGGCCGCCGAAGCTGGACGCCTTGAGGTGCTGCAGTGGTGCCGAGCGAACGGGTGTCCCTGGAATGAGCTTACCTGCTCCCACGCCGCCGAAAACGGGAATTTAAGTGAGCATGAGCACTGCAGTAGCTAGTGTTGGATGTCGAATGATAATCGAGTTCGAAACGCTATACCGATGACACAAAAAATATGATCGATACGTACGATCTCGATATTTGATACATGTATAAATACATCGAAGCGTTCGTCCAATGCGTGCATAATAAACAGTAACACGGGGGTGGAAGGGAGGGGATGGAGGGCAAAACTAACGCGTCCGACACAATATGTCGAAGCTTCGATACTATTTTGATATATCGAAACTTCCGATACGATATTCCCAGCACTAATCTGCACGCTCTTCCTATTTATTCGTACAACTACCTGGTATAAAAAGCGCTTGATAACAAGGCACTCCTCGCTTTTTTTTGTTTGCGTTTTTAGTACTGCAGTATGTTACAGAGAGAGACATTTGTTTTTTCACCTCTAGTTCCAAATTTATATGCAGTTTTGTCTCCAAACTGGGAGTTCGAGAAAGGGGATATACATACGTGGCAAGTCGTGTTACCCTCAGTACATAGCAAAGACGCATGCTGCGGTACGGGGGTGCACACAAACGTTCCATTTTTGTGTTTTTTTCCAAGCTCCTTCCTCACTTGGAAGGAATGTTTCTCTCATGTCCCACCTCCGAAAACTGGCTTGCAGAAAATTTGCCATTTTTAGGACTGCGGTCCCGCTTTGGGGACAAAGCACACTAATTCTAAGTAATTTGTCGCGGAAACGGTACTGCAGTTTTTTTTTGTCCTGAAAGAGTCCAGTCGGTGAGTAACCCACCCCGTGTGGCCTGCGTACGGTAGTAGGTCTACTGCTGTAGTATATATATACTTGTACAACGAAAAAAACGTTGGTAAACAAGAACGAGATTCCGGTACGTACGTGTTTCTGTATCGTCTCCAAAGCAGAAACAAAGTGCGATAATTGGGTGAGGATAGTATTAATAGTGCGTATTGTTTAGGTTAATTGAGATTGCGCAGGGAAGGAAGGAGATGGATTGGCAGTTGGACGAGATTGGTGGTTTGTGTATTCGACGAATTGTGTCGGCTTATTCATTCTGAAAGAGCACTGCTCGGCGCATTGTCGGAAGGCAAATGAAATAGTAATAATAGTGATAATAATAATAATAATAATAATAATAATAATAATAATAATAATAATAATAATAATAATAATAATAATAATAATAATAATAATAATAATAATAATAATAATAATAATAATAATAATAATAATAATAATAATAATAATAATAATAATAATAATAATAATATTTGCACTTTGCTTTCGAAGTTGTATTATATTAATGCGCAACCCCCCGCCCGGAAAGGGGGGTTGGAGAAGGGGTGACCCCCCCGGGGCTGCCCCAACGGCAACCCCGCGCTCACATCCGTACACTCGAGTCAACTCCCAACCCAACTGGCGACACAGAACTCTCGAAGCCAGCCTCCGAACTCAAACTAGTCTCACACCTTGGACCTGTAGCTCTGCCTCTGCTTCACTGCGCTGATACGTGTAGGTTGCGGCTACGTACCAGACAAGGTGTGTCTACCAAGGGCTACGATTCAAGCTACCGTGAATCACCGCAGTCATCTGATTGGCTTGAACTTCATACGTACGTACAAAACTCACATTCTCTCATTCTTCCGAGAATATTCTGCTTTGCACTTTGCTTTCGAAGTTGTATTATATTAATGCGCAACCCCCCGCCCGGAAAGGGGGGTTGGAGAAGGGGTGACCCCCCCGGGCTGCCCCAACGGCAACCCCGCGCTCACATCCGTACACTCGAGTCAACTCCCAACCCAACTGGCGACACAGAACTCTCGAAGCCAGCCTCCATCACACATGGGAGTTGACCCTATTTACTGATGTGTTCTTACTACCCCTTCCCCTCCCACTTGCAATCTCATAGGGAACGCATGTTATAACACACTTTACCATTTTTTATTTTTTATTTTTACTTCTGCCCATTCACCACTCGGAGTGAATTAACTCGCCCCCACTCAGTGCTCTGGCCCGGCTGGATCCCACCGCTAAGTCCTTCCTGGGCCGTAACGTCCGCTACCCAACTGGCATCCTTTCCGTGACTGCGAACATACGCCTTGTACGCATCGGACGCCCATCGGCCCTCACGCTGCAACACCTCTGGTGTCGCCCCCCCCGCCGACAAGTGTGTTGCGCCCCCAATCCTCAGAGAGTGCAGAGCGTACTCCTCCGCACGCACGCCCGCCAACGCAACCACTTTCCGCAAAGCTGTCGTCGCTTGCTGCTGTGTCCACATGGACCATCTGCCATTACCAACGCTGAAAGCGGCAAGGGGGGCCGACGAGGGAAGAAACAGATAACAGGACATCAATTCGATCATGAGATCGACAGCACCGCCACCTTCGCCCACGCGCAACGCCGGACCGCAACGTACGCGCGTTAGAACCGCCCCTTTTCGCAGTTGGTCCCCTTTCGACCCACGAAACCGAACCTCTACGCGGTCCGCGGTGGACCACTGCGCAACTGTGAGCTGTATTTTTTCCGCGAAAAAAGGCTACGTCGGCCCGTCGCAAACAATACGTCTCATGCACACGTGACCGAGTTTCCGCAAACATTTCCGAGGCGCGAGTCAAAAAACAAAATGAAGCGCAGAGGGCAAGCCACAAGACGCGACCCCCCGTCTGCCACGTAGATATCAATTTCTCGCCCGCGATCAACATTTCCCACGAAACCGGCCTACGAACGGTTGCTTGGTTACCAGCGTCGGCATGCGAACGAGCGGCGCCTTTGAGTACATTAACCAAAACCGGATGAGTAGTGTCCAGTTCGAACCCTCGTGAAATACGATGAAAAAACTTGATCGCTGACAAATGACTCTCGATGGTTGCCGACCGCAATTTCTTGGTGGCAAAAGCGTACGCGACGTACTCGAACAAATGCCACACGTTGGTCATGCTGTCGCCGCACCGGTCTAGGAATACAGACATGCCACACCGTACCCGAAAGTCTACCCACGCGCCAAAATGCCCCTGATAAGTGCGTTCAGACGAGGTCGCAATGGCATTTCGCATGAGTTCGAGGCCAACACCGAAGTACAGAGGTCTGTGCCCGCATCCCCCAGGTCCTGCTCCTGCCACGGAATATCGGGTCGAACGGCACGCAGATTAGCGAGGACGGAAGCACAGTCCCACCGTGAGATACCATCAGCGGCCACGTTAAAAATGCCCCGTACGTGTTTTGCGTCAAAGTGCCAACCAGAGGACAGTTCGAGCACACCAAGAAGGCGCATTAATGCGCCAGATCTCGGCTCCTTGCCCCCGCGACAACGGCGCACCCACTCCACGGCTGCCTCGTTGTCGCCCCGCAATAACACACAATCCCCCATTTCGAACGGACTTTCAGCACACGCAGAGACGAGAACCCATGCAGAAACGACCATGCCCAGCAGTTCGAGGACATTAATTGATATATCGTTCTCATCTGCAACGGACTTGCTCGATCCACAAAATCGAGCCCGTTCCCCTGCGTCAAGCTCGTATCGCCAGTACACACCAGTTTCAAGACAAAACCCCCCGACAGCGGTTTTAGATGCGTCCGAAAACAGAGTACGTCTAGGGGGGCGCTCAAGCAAATGATACATCGGAGCCGACAAGGTTCCGCCGCGCGCGTCCAACCCTTCCTCAACGAACCACCTCCAAAACTCGAGGTCACCGTGGAACTCGGGTCCCAGGGCGAGACGCCGCCCGGGGTTTGCCATACGACAATCAAAATCAGCTCCGGCGGCAATGCGCGGCATACCAACCGAAGCCAACAAGCGGTTAACGAAAAAGCGCCCCGGACGAACAGCAAAGGACACATGCATGAGAAAGCCAACTAACTGTGACACCTGCTTCGCTGAAGCGGACGCACGAGACGAGGGCCACTCCGCGAGGATATCGCGCAGCTTGAGGCGCTTATGCGACGGCAACGTAACAGTAAGCGCTTCAGTATCAATAATCCATCCCAAGACTTCGAGTCGCGTGTCCCAGTTAGTTATTTTCTTGGCTGACAAGAGGGGTGGATCGGAAACACCACGTTCGCCCAACAAGCGAAAATGGTCCGACGCCAGCGACTGTACAGCACGCAAGCAACGGCGGCCGTCCGGCCACCATTGCAACTCGACGAGAATGCCATCGTCAACGTAGTACCTCACAAAAAAATTGCTTCCGGTGAGGCCTCCTGCGCCAGGAACGGGCCCACAATCACGCGGAATAGCAACAACCTGAACTCCCCGCGGCGGGGAGAGTTCAACGTGCGAAACGGCGGCAGCCCCTTGTGGGGAAACATCTGCGCCTTGAAACGTAGTGTGGGTGTGAGCATGCTCGAGCGCAGAGGCCATCAACCCCCAAAACCCAGGACTATTACGCCAACCAAATTGCAAGCGCAAATCCACGACAACGCGATTGCCGAAAACGTATCCAAAGGTCGATGCGCCTGCCGGATCAACCAAAACCTGCCGAAAAGCGTCTTTAACGTCCACACGACACAGCAGGATCCGAGCGCGAATACCGTGCCTCTGTCGCAAAAACAACACCCGTAAAAGCACATCACGAAGCACGTGTCCGAGCTCGCACGATGGCGCGGAGTCAAAGTCGGTGTCACCGTTAACACTGGTTCGACCATTCCCGCGCGCAAACGTGAGATCGTGAATAATCCTTAACTTGGGTTCGAGAACGACGCTCAGCGGTGAAACGCGAAGACCCTGGATCTCGTCTGCAAATCGCACTTCAAACACCACCGCTCGGCCGTGCACAACGTCTGCGCATATCTTATCATGGATAGCCACAGTATGCATGGCAACGCCCGGGTGATTACCATACGCGAGTTCTGTGGTCAAATCCCCCCCTCGTGCAACGCAAACAGGCGCGCCTGGCGCCAGCACACGAAGCAACAAAGAAATACGGGGGAATTTTTTTATCTCACCAAACCAGTGCTGTACGACGGCAACGTTAATATGTGAAGCGAACAATGAGGCGCCGATGGTGGACAGGAAAAGAGGAACACTGCCTTGACACCGTCGCAAGAATGAGGAGCTGAGCGAAGCGACCTGATCGAGGCTCGCTGAGCCTCGCCCAGATACTGCCTGCGCCACTACCTCCCGAGCGGCGATCCACGCATCTACCTCATCTGTGATCGCCTCCAAACGCACGTCACCGACCGCACCCTGCACGCACACCGGGTCCACGGACCCATCACCCTGCACACACACCGTGTCACCGGGCAAATAACTCGCACGCACGCCCATATCCGTACCTTGCTTTGGGAAGGGAACCGAACCCGGAGTCACCGCGACGCGATCTCGCCCGACACCGCCGTCGCCAGCCAGAGCACCTAAAGCGCGCCCCCGCAACCCCCCCCCTCCTTCGTGGGTTGCCAGCCGAGTGCCCGCTCCGCCGCTGGCGACAAGCGCCGTCGCCGCTCCGCCACCTGCCCGCGCCGCCACCGCCCCCCCCAGTGTTGGCCCAACCGACAGGAAGGGCCCGTGTCTTCATCCCGAACCAGAGCCGCCACCTGCCCCGGCCCCCCCACGACCCCCGCCTGGGCGGAGCACCATAGCCCGCGACCCACCAGCCTGCGCCTCCGCGCCTCCTCGCATTACCCCGGCCGGTGCCGCCGATCTCCCATCGAGGAGCGCCGTAGGAGACGAGGCGTCGGACGGGGTATTAGCGTGCACGAATTTGCAGTCGGAGAACCGACATCGACCCGTGGACGAAAACATCCTGCACAGCGGGGCGTTCTTCTTTCTGGGCGGACCCATCCTGGCGGGGGCGAGGCTTTGGCTCCGCTTGTATGCCCCATCCCGACTGTCGCGTGGACCTTGGAGACCCTCGACAAGCCTCAGAACGTCGCCCCCGGACGAGCAAAAGGAGAGCGTGCGACTGAAGGCAGGGACAGGCGGCGCGTCGAACACCGCGTCCAACTGAGGGGGCACGGTCAACGGACGAACTTGCTGGGCGAACCTCATCAGGTCGTTCACCAAAGACGTAAGTCGTCGTTCACCATTTCGCTCATGACGGCCCTCGCCGTGGAGCTGGACAGCAGAAAGATATTGCTGAGGGTGTGACGGCGCAGACCAGCAGCCGCGGATGTAAAGGAGGTGTTGACGGGTGCCAGCCGGTCCAGGCACGCGCGGTCGTCGGCGACCTCCGCCGAGAGTCCAACTGTAAGGACCGCCATGAGAGCCTGGCGCAGGAGATCCAGGCGGTCCGCGACCATGACCAGGTGGTCAACCGGGCGATCGGCACGTGGCCCATACAAGGCCACGTCAAAATTGCTGATGGCACGAAGCTGAGCTGCCACCGCCGCCGTAACATCGACGCTCTCCCCCACAAACGACTGGATATCCGCGGCCGACTCGCCGAGGTTCGGGGGCAAGCGTCCCCGAAGCAGCCAGTGTTTGCGAGATGACATTTTTTTCCACATGGCCGTGTCGTCGGTGAGCTGCGATTTCTGTACATGGCGCTCCCTCGCATCTCCGCTGTCCCGCACAGAAGGCTCGCGGTCGGAAAAATTGTCAACAAACTGCTGGAGGAGCACTTCGTTATTGGCGATCTTGGATACGCTGCTGGTGACGGCGTCCCGAAGGCCAGCCACAGACAGGAGCACGTTGTCCAGTGTAGATTTGACATCGAGTATATCCGTGTCGATTCTGGAAAACTCGGATGCCACCTGGTTTTGCCAATGCAGAACGTCAGCTGTCGATACTGCTCCCCCCGAGACTGCCGGCATAGATGAAGGACCAGCCGAAGCCGCAGTGGTGGCAACAGCAGCCGCAGCGTTGGCCTGGCGGATGGACGCAGCGTCTTCCGCGGCCTGGCGAGCCTCGGCCGCGGCTATCCCAACACGGCGTGCGTCTACCTCCGCTTGCACAGCAGCTACAGCAGCACGAGCGTTCGCCTCAACTTCTGTTTGTGCAGCAAACCTCGCAGCCTGCGCCTCGCGCGCAATAGTAGACGCATTGGCCGTGGCCTCCGGCGACTTGCTCTCGTCGGACATCCCGAACTCAAACTAGTCTCACACCTTGGACCTGTAGCTCTGCCTCTGCTTCACTGCGCTGATACGTGTAGGTTGCGGCTACGTACCAGACAAGGTGTGTCTACCAAGGGCTACGATTCAAGCTACCGTGAATCACCGCAGTCATCTGATTGGCTTGAACTTCTTACGTACGTACAAAACTCACATTCTCTCATTCTTCCGAGAATATTCTGCATAATAATAATAATAATAATAATAATAAAATAATAATAATATAATAATAATAATAAGAATAATAATAATAATAATAATAATAATAATAATAATGATAATAATAATAATAATAATAATAATAATAATAATAATGATAATAATAATAATAATAATAAATAATAATAATAAATAATAATAATAATAACAATAATAGTAATAGTAATAGTATATAATAATAATATAATAATAATAATAATAATAACGATGATATTACGGGGGTCCATAGTTAACGGGACCAAATTTTGTTAGCAAAAATAGGCAAATATATAGTTTTTTATGTATACCACAGGTCCTATTAACTATGGACCCCCGTAATAGTAGTAATGACGCTATTGATACGAAGCTTATGAAGTCATTATTGAATCACCAGAACTCTACTTTAACTCTCCCATCCCCATGAGGACCGTTTTCGTATTTACTTCCTCAATGTGTAAAAGGCGCTTACAACACATTTTTTTTGTATTAACAGTTCATTAGGTGGATCTGTTGAAAAGCTGAAAAAAAAGGTACTACGATACACAGTAGCAGCACCCCTATTTATTTTTTTGAAATATTTTTCCTTCCATTTATCATCTTCGCCCTTCTCCTCCCCTGCTCCTTCCCTGCGTGGTCGTATCTCCGATACGGGGTCACGCACAGCAGTAGGCTCTTATCGCCCTCCCCTCGCCACGGAAGATGCTCCGTGCGTTTTTATCGCGAGAAGGGTTCCGCACTTTCTTCCCTCGTCGACTCGCGCCTAATTGTTCGATCGAAGCAAACCAAGAGCAAGCAACGACTCTTACGGGGGAGCATAGTAAATAGGACCAAATATTGTTAGTAAAAATATGAACATATATAGGTTTTTGTGTGTAACGTAGGTCCTGTTTACTATGGCCCCCCCGTAATAGTAGGCACTCTGCTGCGGTGGGGAAGGATCAGCCGCCGACAGAGAGTGCAGCTTTTCTGATGGGTTACACTGTTTCACGCATCAAGGGACTGACTATGGTCTAGATATTCTACTGCAAGTACCTGGTAGATGCTAACCTGCCGCTGTGAGTTGTTTGTCGGGATCTGTACAGTACAGATCCACCTCGGGAAACTTGCAATAGATAGATCATGTATACCTGGTATTTTACTTGAGCTACTATTAATACATATACTTGAGCTACTGCCTGGTATGTTACTATTGATAGAGCTACTGTCACGGGGGGCCATAGTAAATAGGACCTACGGTAAACACAAAAACTTATATATTTCCCTATTTTTACTAAATATATTTGGTCCTATTTACTATGGCCCCCCGTAATACATATACTTGAGCTTCTACATATACTTGTACGTAGATCATCACC
>JASSKH010000029.1:4175733-4447261 GCA_031763025.1 Macrocystis pyrifera
GGGTAGCCACAAACGTGTATGAAGACTCGGCTCCCAATTATCCTAAATCTGAACGGTCGGCGTGGTTGCTGAACATACCGTTGCAGAGTCTATCGCATTTGCTGGCCAGGTCTGGACGGTGGTTGTGGAAGACACCTCGCCGAAAAGATTGTTTACAGGATTGATATAGTATGAAGGCAAGCGGTTATGTCTATCCTGGTACTGTCGTACCTTTCCGAACTCCCGTTTGCTGTGGTGGGTTTGGAGCTGTGCACTGCTAAAGCCAAGTTTTTTCCAGAAATAGCGAAAGGAACAGGCAAACCGTTCACCCCATTATTCGGGTCGCTGACGTTTCAGTCGAAGTGGAAGAGGCATTACGAACTCTTGAAAGAACTTGAAAAGGGTGTGTTACCGGATGTTCTTGCCAATGGCATGAGTAGCCTTGCGCCTGGCATTGTGGAATTTCGTTTAGGCCTTGCAGATGTACTCTTCTTTCGCTTTGAGTGTCGCCGTCAAAAATAGGCCAACAGTTTAGTTCGAACCCTTTACTGGGTGAGCAACGGCGCAATGTCCTGTGATGATGGCTCTGCGACCATTTGTGTATTTCGCGCGTATTGCACGACAAACAAGCGCGAACATTGACATTTCGCACGTATTTCACGACGAACAAGCGCGAACATTGACATTTCGCACGTATTTCACGACGAACAAGCGCGAACGACGAAACATCAACTTAGTAATTCGCAAACCACCCGCATTAAGCCTTCTTTGTTGGGATATCCCAGAGGGTTGTGCCAAGAGCTCGACCCGATTGAATACTTGAAATAGCCGAGATACACGCCGCAGCCCCAGGAACGCGCTCGGCTATTGATTCATTCACGAGGCTGTTGGAAGGCCGTATTTCACCTACTTTAGATTGCTCAACTCCAAATAGTCCAAGGTGGATGGGCTCGCCCCTGCTGTGGTTACGTCGCGGAGGTCCAAGGCAAAACCAGCTGTCGCCTTGCTAAATGGAAATCACTAAGGCCAAGGGACAGAACGTGGACATATCTACGTACTCAATTGTTTGCTGAATATATCCGCCAAAAGATACATCAGTACCGTCACATGTACTGGACTGAAGCAAGCATATGGCCTATGACTACCGCGCAGGCAGTAGTTCGACTACATACACTGTAATACAGCGTGGGAAACGACAAGCGAGCAAAAATGAAAGGCTATAAAACATATCGAAGGAGAGTGCACTCTACTTTAGATCTATATATTTTAACTATAGAGCGTGAGTTGCGTTTATGGGGCATGAAAGCTTTACGTGATCTGACTCTGAAACAATCCCAATCAATTTCGATAAAAAAACATACCACTGCCAACAATGTACTTTGTTCGTTTAACTCCGAAGCAGACATACACGCAGAAAATCAAAGACTTTACCACAAAACCAACAAACCACAGATCACCAGCAGCCGATCGAGGTTCCACAACAAGACCTTTTCGCACAATAATGAAACCAAAAAATATCAGCGGGTGGTGCATGCGGACAATTCAAGCGTATATTTCCGGTGGTAAAAAAATATCGTCGATAACGTCAAACGGAAAACTTGAGATGCTTCGAGTATTTATAGACACATATACTATAGTAAACATGCGTCCCCATCTCAGTAAGCCTGATACGGTCTATGTCTGGCGCGTGCTACCGTGGAGGTGGTGTGTATGCTAACGACCACCGGCCCTACTCTGAACACTGCAATGATTGATTGATACACATTCTAAAGTGTCCGTGGTGAACTATTGCCTTGTCAATGTCATTTTCTTCCTCCAAGCCTAGCCCCAACCTGACTCCGGTTTGAGCGGTGAGAATGAAACATGTCAGAGCCGGGACAGTGATAGCCGCCGTCGCCGCTCTAGCCGTTAGGCAGGAACGACATCACTGGATGCCACGTTACTGGTGATGCACGTACGGCTAAAAATAAAAAACAATATCCGGCATGTCATGCGTATTGATAAGACATACATGGTGAATGGGGCAAAGCACTCTGTTCGTTGTCAACATAACTTTTCCCTTGCAAAGAGTTTTGTACTGGCAGTCGCCGACAGGAATTTATCACGAACTATGCTTTGGCTTCATGATGTACAAACAGCAAATGGTCACGAGCGACAAAGAACTGGACAACAACTGTGATGCTGTCTCGTTTAGATGCTTGGAAAGTCCCATGCGTTGTTGCACAAACAGCCCAGCATAAAATACAACCACTGGCTACGTCTTACGTTCACGAAATGTCTGATTTTCAACTGTGCTGGTTTGTCGGGAAGGCGAGCAAGACCTGAGTGTGTTCACCGCAGTCAAGGCGACGTCAACGCTGGTAGATTTTCAGAGTATTATCCAGCTAAGTGAAAACATACGTTTCGCTTGAAGAGCTGGTGCGCACGAAGGTTGATCATGTGTGTCTACCTTCAACCTGTAGGGCGCGCTCGTCGAAGATCTACCGATATACTCTTTGAGGAAATCAACGCTTGTTCCGTACAAACCATTTATTCGAACACATTAATACCATTTTCCGCGTCCGCTGAGCGGCGGTTTACAGCTATTGGTGTAATATACGATATAGTGAGGCTTTACCCCACTGACGCACAGATTAAATCATATGACCAAACCTTACTTTTGTAGAGGCCGTAACTTGACAAGGCTGTGCGCAGGCACCTCGAAATTTCGTGCAAACTTCTTGCGTCTTTGCGCCGAATGTATAGAAACAGAATATCGTGGCTGGTGTTGAGATGTGGTTGAACCCCTTGTTGCATATCCCGCCCTCTTAATGTTGGTCATGTCAGCAGGTCAAACCAGATGTTATCAAACCAAACAGACGGTCCCGATTATGAAACCCGTGTTAACCTGACGTTGCGATCTCTCTGGAATAATGTAGCCTGTTGAGGGTGGGCGCACCGTTGGTAAACTCAGTGGAAGCGCTGGAGAGTGTGAGCGTCCTACTGATCATTGGCACAAAATTGCATTGGAAAGCAGCAGATGCGTCTAGATAAACCAGTTTTCTCGTGCGCTTCCATACCTGCGAAATGTACATCAACAACATCGAATGGTAGATCTTTCGCCTGCCGTGACACATAGGCCGTGTATTGCATTATCGTTGTGGACTTTTTCACCTGCATTTATTTCATGGGTCGTTACGTTTGTTGAACCACACATGTGATATTCGTGAAGCGGAGTTTACCGCATTATCAAATATGGTTGATAGGCATGGTGTAAAGCACGAAGATTAAACAAACCGCAAGCCTAACCACAAACCCGACTAATAGATCAACGTATAATGTTCGTTCCGTTTGCGGCTTACATCTTGTAGGTCAACCGTTTCCCTCCGTACGTTTATATAGAGTATGCTCTAATGCAGTCGTACTTGAGATTCGACAATCACGCTCTGGTCGACGGTTCAGCCTTCATAAACTTCTCTTTGATTTGTCCGATCACCAATTGATCAGAGGCTGCAATTACCTTAGCAAACACCTGACGGAATCCAGGAGGTTGCATCCATGAAGCTATTCCTTCTTTTGACCATTCATTCTATGTTTCCCACGTACTAAAGCCTGCAGGACGAGTTACTAGACACAGACTACTACGCCCCCCCTGCTACTGTTTTTTAATAACATCTCAGCCGGCATGAGCGCTCGTCGGCGGAGAATTTCACATGCAGGGAGTATATCGTATATGCCTAGCACTGCGGCCGATTGTCACCTGGGCGGGGTAAAGCCCATATAAATTGATAGTTGACCAAGAGAGCTACCGCTGTGAGGGTATAAGTTACCAGCCATGCGCTGTATCGTTTGGTGGAGTAAAAGCAATGGATGCGCCCGATACCAACAAGTGGTAAATATTTGGGGCGGACGAAGAACAAAACAATCAGCTGGGGACGTAACAACACACGCGATATCTATAGTGTAGACCGATGTGGATAGGCGAAACACCTGTAACACAATGCAAAGGAAGCCTCGCGAGATCTTGACGTGGCACACACTTTTGCCTGCGTCCTTTTAGACATGCGCTCCAACACTCGCTGGGTTTTATTTCGTTTTAGCTGCTACAGTAGCGGCATTATTCCCTACGACGAAGGAATTTAGTATCTATTTTTTATGCTTAGTGCGTATGTACCCACGTTGAAATTGCACTGTTGAGCGGAATGTTCTACACTCGGCCGTGAATGAGGTTTTTGCACCACCACACGATCGAAATTTAGCATTGATGTGAAAATATTTTCCGTGCCACGCATGCCCTTGTGTGGGCGTTCTTCAGTTTGTTGTTTCTGTTGATCCCTTCGTATGCTTTGTTTCCGTGGACATCCAACATGCTACGAGCACATGTCGGACACATGGGAAGTACGAATACACCATGCAGCATAGCTACCGCCGCCGTTGTTTTTCCCGACACACAGCTCTCAGGGTTCTCCTTTAACGAAGTCCGTGAAAGTTTTAATCGGAATGGGTCATCGGATTTTCTGTGTACGCGATAACACGACTTCTGCCACCTGAAAAAAAAGAGCCCCGTTACGTAGTGAAATTGAAGGCGTGTAGAACTGACCATTGCGCGTGCATATGTCCTCCACTTCAAGGCCAGGAGAATTCCTAGTGCCATAAAAATATAGTCCGAGTTTGTCCGATGTATCTTCAAGCTTGGGGCTCGGATAGACCGCGTGTACAACTCCACGTATCGCAGATGTCACGCTCTCACAAACGACGGTCGCATACAAGTCGCACCGTACAGGATTTCAAAATTATACTTTATTCAAGTCGGATCAACGCCTCACATGTTTGTGTCGAATGCATTATTATCTAATCATTATCGTGTTATGTTTGTCTTGCTGCTGTTCAACAATATTGGCCGGTTTGATAGCTAACAAAAGCTCAACTATACATAGTACTGCTGACAACACACGCGATGCATACAAGATTGTTCGGTTTCAATCTTATCACGGCTTTGGCGACTCTCGGTGTCACAGCTGGCGCTCCTCTAGCGTCAACAAAAGGTGGGTTGACACACACGCCGCCCGCCTGTAACTCAACAAAACAGACTAAACGTTCGGACTGGCGTGACGCGGTCAAACGTGTACGTTAGACGGTGCCTCAGATGAAGCTCGTACGAACCTGACATCGTGACCTCTCTGGTCTAGTGTTTCTTATTGAAGGTGGCGCACAGTATGTAGTCTCAGTGGAAGCGATACAGAGTGTGCAAGGCCCGCTGAACAATGCCACGCCGCTTGTTTATGAAGCAGAGCGAGCGTGTACGTGACCCAGTTTGTTCCGTGGGCTTTCATGCCTCTGAAATATACATCAACAACGTGCAATGGTTAACATTTCGCCTGGCATGACGCCCAGAGTGTGTATCGCATCAACGGCAAGGAAAATTGGCCTGTATATATAGCACGGTATTGCGAAAGGTTGAACAACTTCTGATATTGGTTGACAGCATCTGCACTGTTGAGTATGGTTGATAGGCACGGGGGTACGACACGAATATTGCGCTGACCGCAAGACTCACCACAACGACAACTAATTGACCAATACTGACTGCTTGTTCTGTTTGTGCCGTACATCGTGTGGGTCAACCATTTCCTTGAGTACCACGTATTGCGTGTGCTCTATTGCAGTCGTACTAGAAATCCGACACTGTCACACCCTGGCTAACGGTGTAGCTTTAATGACACTCTCATTGTATATTTCTGACCGACAATCGATCGCATGCCGCAATCACCGTATCCGACACCTTACGGAATCCAGGAGGGTCCAAACACGGAGTGAATCTTCCTCTTGTCCTTTTGTCCTTGCTTCCCCACCTACTAACGCCTGCACGAGGAGTTACTGAGTACAGGCTCCTACGCCACCTTCCATCATTCTGCAACATCACAACCTGTACAAGCACCCACCGCCGGTGATTTTAGCTGGTAGAAATTGTACAGAACATTCATCGCCATATGGTGCAGTTCGATTGTGTGGGTCATAACCCAAACTTATTCGATCTGAGAGAGTCCATGCTGTAGGGGTACATGTTACCAGCCACACATTGTATTGTTTCGTGGAGTAAAACAATGCATGCACCCGATACCAACCGGTGGTTTATGTGTAAGACGGATGAAGGAGATACCAAGCAGCTGCGGATGAAACACTAAACTCGCTGTACATGGCGTTATACCAATGGGGGTAGGCGAAACACCTTGATCACGATTCACACAAAGCGAGCCGGGACTTTGACGTCTTTTACTCTATTGCCTGCGTCCCCTGATACATGCGCTCCAACATACGCTCGATTAAATTACGTTGTTGCTGCTGGTGGCATTATTCCTGACGACGATGCTGTTGGTTTACGTATATATTCGACATAGTGAGTTCGTATTGCTCTTGAGATTGCACTGTTTTCGGAAAATTTTGCATTCCGCAGTAAACACGGTGTATGCCATACACACACCATCAAAATCATTTTGCATCACCACTACTAGATGGTGTACCGTGTTATATATGTCCTTGTGCGTGCGGGGCGTTACGCAGTTTGCTATATCTGTCGATCCCTCCGGACCAACCCTGGTCTCGGTGGCCATCATCAGGGCTACGTGCGCAGGTTGGAAGAAACCAAACTGTGCATAAACCGTGAAATCTATTTACCGCTGCGAGTGAGTTTGCCGGCGCAGCCCTAGGATATGGGTGTTCGTCTCAAATGTCCGAGGAACTTTGTCATCAATATATGCCACCGAGTCAGCTGTCCAATCGTAAACACGACATATATCACCTGAAAAAGAAGGCCCGTTACGTAGGGATATCAACGACATGTAGGCCTAGCGAATGTGCGTGCAAATTTTCCCCCACTCCAGTATTCGAATTGCGTGTCAACAATTGATATGGCTTAATTTCGCCCGTTGCATTTCAAAGAAAGAACCCCGAACATTCCGCATCTACAACCACACGCATCGCAGCTGTCGCAAACACGAACAGCAGTCGCATAGAAGTCGCCCCTTGCAGAGTGTTTGAACTACGTTATCCAAACCGTATCAGCGACTGATATATAGTGTCCAATGCATTTTCTTTTTGTTTTTAATCATGTCGCGTTCTTCTTGTCATGCTGTTATTCAACAATGTTCGCTGATTTTTTCTCATAAACAAACACACCAGTAACGTACTGCCACCAAGACCTGCGGCGCATACGAGATGGTTCGTTTTATTACCCTCATCACGGCCTTGGTGACTCTCGGTGTCACAGCTGGCGCTCCTCTTCAGTCTTCCAAGGGTGAGTTGACACACACCTGCCTCAATCTCAGTGAATGGGGCGGGACGTACAAGCCGTCGTGAAGAGGTTCCGTGTGTATCTTGCCCATGTTCTGTTGCGGCTGTGACCAATCGCTTGACTCGAAATGCAATACATTCAAAAATGTTTGGACATTCTGCACGTATCCGACAGCCGTAGTTGCTTGGATGCCAACTTGCTGTCGGTCAAGTCGAAGCAAAAAAAGTTGAGTGAAAACCATGGCGGGCAAGCGCCGTTCATGATCCCATCGTACGTCGTATACATCAACAGCGAAAGCGCTGAACGCGTAGTCCGTCAAGCCAGCAAGGCATGAAACCTGTGTCTAAGGCTAGACGCCCTCGGGATATCAACAATTCCATGATGTTGACGATGACAAGTGCTCCCTGTTTCATTAAGTATTTTGCTCCTTAAACAACATCGACCGCCCTTATTGTCTACTTATGTTCAAGTTGCTACGTACCTTGCCTTTGCATGGGGATAACGACTGCTACGGGAGCAAGTCCTTCCAACAACGAATTGACACGTCATGCTATTTTCACCATCGCACCGTCTGTATCGCATCAGTCGAAGTGGACGCGGAGCAGGGCCTGGACGGGAGGCGCACCACATCTTACAGTAAGGTACGCGATAGCATCGGTCTCAGCGATCGTTACATCGTGAATACTGGTAGTGTCGCCGCAACAAGATTTTGACATACCATCGCGAAAGACGAGGCGCACGACATAATAAAGAGCCATATACACACATACATGGGAAACACGTCGCGTTCAATTATGCCTGCAACACAGGAATTTCTATTTTGCACCCCCTTGAGGTTTGTCGTATTCGCATAACAATATTTTGGTTTGCACGCCCCGATATCCGCTACGCACCTGTATGGGGTAATTTAGGTGCAAGGATTGGTGTTCGTTGAAACAGAGTAGTTTCGTTTTCCCTAAAGGAGAACATCCGCCGTTCAAGTGTGTGATTGCTAAGACTGGCATTTGTAGTCGATGCCATGTACGGGCCTCTTTCCCTTTCTGTTAACCTGCTTTAGTTTCTGTATGGATCCTGGTAGATACCTGTCAAATCGAACAAATGTGTCGCTCTACAAACATCAAAGGCCTGTTCGAAACGACTCGACGAAAGAGATAGCTTGTCCAAAAGTCACAATAATAACCAATGCTCACACAATCGGACGCCGGCTTATATGTATGTTGTTAGAGGAGTACTAACGTTATACCGTCCGTCGTAGGCAGACAGAAGCAACTTGTTCGGTATGCCCACTTGGGGTGAACGGGGGTTTTAGGGGCGAGGAAGCGTCATACCGGTACAACCTTTTCATTGGTCTAGAGACCCGAGACATACAGTCCAAACGTCCTGCAGCAGGTGAGGCCAGCGGGGACATGTAAATTTGCAGGTCGTATATTGCATAATATTCGTGTCACGGTCTGGTCACTCCTGCGACATGAAGAGCGTATAGCGAAGGCACCGGGGAGGTCCCTTAGGGTACTCTCTGAACTCGACGCCTACCAACCGCATGCTCCCTTTTTTTGCGGCATCGTCTGAAGGACGGTAGATGGATGCACAGTATTGGTCCGCGCTATCACTCTAGCATCAACCGGAGCGATCTTTGGATTTTGTGATTATGAAACACATATCGGGACTAAAATATGCACAGGGTCTCGCTGTATGCCCGGTCTCGTTGACGGTGCTTCTTCTGAATATCCTTGTAATGAAGATATTGGTGTTCATGATGTAAGGAGTACCAAGCGGAACAAATATTCCAGTACAAGCTCTGTCTCTCCTCGGCGTCTTGATTGGCACTTGAGCAAGCCACATGTGGAGTCCATGGCAGACAAACTCTAAACCGCATTCAAAGAAGATCGCCAACCACCCCTATATGCAAATGTTTACCCTCGCAGAAAGTATACTGCGACTCCTACAAATGTCCGTATGGATACGCTCTGGTCGATGACGCTGACGACGTCAAGTGCAAGTGGGGCAAGTGCGATAAATCCCAGTGTTGCGAACAAGGTCTGCTCGAGCTACGACTGCCCAAAGTACTACGAGCTAGTGGATGATGCGGACGATACTGTGTGCAAGGACTACAAGTGCACAAAAGATCAGTGCTGCAAGAAGGGTGAGATGACTTCCGGATATATTCGATGAGGGTTTGATACAAAAATATAGGTATCGCATGCGTTGAACAACTTGATACCTCGGTAAGTGTGAGCTGCATATCAACGAATTAGGAACAATCCGAATGCCTTCTACCCCGGAGGTGGACGTGGTTCATCAAGTGCACGAGCTGATGTTGCCTGTTCTTCTGCCACTACCTGTTCTAATTCGTACGCCAGACACGGTCTACTGCGACTCCTACAAATGTCCTAAGCACTACAGCCTCAAGGACGACGCTGACGATATCAAGTGCAAGTGGGGCAAGTGCGATAAATCCAAGTGTTGCGACAAGGTCTGCTCGAGCTACGACTGCCCTAAGTACTATAAGCTTGTGGACGACGCTGACGATGTTGTCTGCAAGGACGACAAGTGCACAAAAGAAAAGTGCTGCAGGAAGGGTGAGAGAACTTCCCAATATATCAGATAAGGGTTTGGAGATAAAGAAAGTGAACACGAGCGTTGAATAGTTGGTTAAATTTGTACGTGTGAGCGGTATGATTGTGAATTAGGAACAATGCGAATACCTTCTACCCCGGAGTTGGGCGTGTTTCTTCAAATGCACGAGCTGATGTTGCGTGCGCCTCTGCGACTACCCATTATGATTCGTACGCCAGACACGATCTACTGCGACTCTTACAAATGTCCTAAGCACTACCGCCTGAAGGATGATGCTGACGACATCAAGTGTAAATCCTCCGGGTGCACCACCGACAAGTGCTGCAAGTATCACTGTGAGTCGTATTCCATGTCAGAGTATACGTAGTACCTGTTGACATATCGAGTACGTGCTAAATCTCTTGAGCATCAAATACGATTTTATACTTGCATTAGGTGTTTTGCTGCTTCTTAATGCTCGCGAAATGCAATCGACACAGATTTTTCGTGATGTTCGTTTACTGGGCAACATTACGACGAAAATGCGTCAACTTGTGGCTGGTGCGAACGTGACAGTGACTTCGTCTGCACTCTCTACATGCGTAAATTGTTTGGAAGACGACGACTCACTTTAGATCAGTGCCGGATTATCGGAAGTAGACCATCAGCAACCGTCCTTGTTGGAAGCCAATAAAAAGGATTAACACTGCAGACTTTAGAAAATCCGTACCTATGTCCCGATCGGAAACTATGTTGATTGGATAGACCACTAGGCAATTTCAGCATGGTTTCATTCTATGGACATACTCCATAGTAAGGGTTGGTTTGCAATCCAGCACGAATACCACATCCAGGCGGGGGTGGCGATTTCGGGATGAAAGCTCGACGTGGGACTGGCAAAACAACATCCACCCATTGTCCCCAGACGGCGCTTCTAGGTTGAAGGCAGCCAGGCCGTCATTGGTTGTCATGTTTGAGCAAAATCAGCTTGAATCGATTCTAAATGTTATCGGTCACATGCCCCACCCATTCCTTGACAGGATGCGACTACTAAGTCAGCAAAGGAATACTGGCACGACGTCAACATTGTCTCCCAGGACAACAGCACCGTTTGCCGACAGGACTTCGAAGTCGCCCAACGCGTTTGAAGTAGTCTATGAAGCAAACACTACATGGGTTTCGTGATGAGTTCTTCTTGTGCGCTGATCGAAGGCAAAAGAGTGACCTACAGTTTGTTTGGTCGGACATGTCGCTTCCTTAAAGGCGTGTCTAGGCATACAACCACTCTGTTTATTACACGCCTCTCACTGTGACATTTAGACGAGCAGTGATCCACCCAACGAAGTCCTCTCTCGATCGGTATATGGGTTTATATTGCGTGGAGAAACACGCGTCCGTCTTCGATTGGAACTTGTCTAAACATTGGCCAGAGAGCATATTCTGTTTTATATTTTGTGTGACAGAGGCGATAAATAGGTAGTACTCTTCACCGGTGTCGTAAGGGCTTAGTTTTTGTTGAAAATGGCTACTGCTCTTGTTGGCCTCTACATCCTGTTGGGACTCCCAATATTGGTGTGCCCGAGTATGATGCGAGTTCGTCAGTTGGTTCGTGGGGCGGCATCCAGGATATGGACGCTAGTGCTACCGTTGCGGATTCAATAAATGATTTGTCTGACCTTGACGCAAGACGATGTGTCACACTACATATAATTCGATTGCTTGTAGGTTTCTGCAGAACACGTTCGATGTGTTTGACTTCGGCACGATGCGTGCACGCATTCCATTTGCTTGTAAGGAGTACACAGTTTCTATTACAGCTTTCAGTGATCTGCTATCAGCCTAGACAGGGATCTGCGTGTTTTGTGGGCGGTTTTCGACCATGGCAGGTCTGGTGTTAGAACAGTCCACGAGAGCAAGGACACTTTAAGCGCGTCAAGAAGATCCAACCATGGGCCGTTGAAATATTGGTTTCGCTCATCGTTTGGGTGGTCTCAATATAAGTGAACCGTAACTGCAACATTAAAAAAAATAGCTGCTCAGCGATGCACAGTCATCTTTCAAGCGCATCTCTATCAAACATGGCGCCCCGCAGTCGTTTGCCAGGAAGTCATATTCCTCGCGTTCTGATACATTCACGTTCCCGCCATTGGTCTGCACACACAGCGTCTTAAACGCGTTGAGCTTGCATTTAACGACGAGGTTTACTTTTCGTGCTTCTAGCTGTTGCGTTCTGCGAACGGTAGATGATACAGTATTTCTCTTCATCAGCGGAAATATTTCAGACAATTTCGTGGACACACATGTGCCATCCTAGGTGGATCTTGTTCAGCTACGTGTTAGTGAAACATTAGGTAGTTTTATCACTTCTGTGCATGATATAGCCTATGTTCATTGGTGTCGGCGGGATGTCCGACAAGGTTAAGGTCAGCAATTATTCGAACTTACACACTATTTCGGCCGCGTAAGCCTGATTGTTTTCGTTTCTTGAAGTAGTTTTCACGTTCATTTTCGATCTGAAATGCCATCTGTCACACCGGGTATATATTGCAGGTGCACAACATTCCTTTACTAAGCAGTATCCACAATGTTTTCACATGTGTGTCGTGGTTGCATATCTAAACTAGCTGTCTTGCCACCTACGGATTTTTTGTTTCGACCCCCTGTTGTAGAACAAACGTGGAGCCCTATATCACAAATACCGGGGCCCGTTGGGGTTCCACACACCGTAAAGAGCTGCTCGCACCTCATCCCATCCAATATCGTTATGAGAACCCTAATCATCAAGTCGTTGCTTGTAACTACCGATATAGTCGACCGCGTGGATGGATTATAGTGCATGTGAATCCCGCCAATAAAATGAACGACCGACGCGTGTCGAGGTTTGGTCTATGTGAAGAGAGATGCAGAGGTTGGACCAGGTACTTGTGTTGAGGAAGAAGGCAAAGTGTTTGTATAATTGCCTACTATATGTCCCCGTGAAAGAGAGCGATAAATTGTGGTTGAATTCACGGCCTAGTTGTCCCTGCAAGAGCCACAAACCACGAACATATGCACCCTGTGGGTTGTTGCTTCGGCTAACCGCACGTCATCCAGCAACATTCCCGGATACATACGGTGACGATCTCGCTACCCCATCGTACAACGAACCTCTCCATAGAGGTAGGTTGAATCTATCTAGACTCAATTGCGAGCAAGTCAATTACTGCAATCTCTCCGTATGGTACAATTCTCAGACATATGCTTGTATAGTCAGGCGTACTTGTGCGTAGAGACTGCACACTCACTTGATACTTTGGGGTATCAATGATCCTACCCCACACGCTCCCACGACGTCAATCAATGGCTAGCGAAACGTATCTGTCACCAGATGACGTGCGAATCCAAACACACAGTCGAACCCGTGCATCCACGGCAACAATATTGAAAACAAGAAATATGAAATGATAAGAACGCGTGTCGACTCGCAAATTTACGGCTGCAAAAATGCGCAATTTCTCTAGAAAACTGTCAGTGGTTTTCACGTGACTAATGCCGCAGTATTCCATCTGAAAACAAACGGTAGTATGTGATTATGTGGTGTGTTCAATTTGCCCTGTCCATTGATTGCTACAATAGACCTACAACATTAGACGGTGTGCATGCAGCAAAAAAATACGTTGTTGACTGTATGCGCGTATAAAACGAATGACACTCCTTATTACGTGTCAGAAATAAATATCCAACAACCAACAGTATATAGGGCTAGAGACAAGGCATACCCACATCCTTTAAGACGACAGAAGCATTAATAAGGAAATACAGCTCGCACGTCCATCTATAGTTTTCTCACTCGGCGACGAGGGCACATGTATCAGAGGCTCGTAGCTTATCTGTGATTTTTGCAAACGAGCGTTGAGCTGCACGAAATCCAAACTTGTAGTCGCGGAGTTCAAAGCACACAATTTCTTCCCAACACAGAACAACTTGGTGTCCCTACCGAACAGTAGATGAGAGCGACTGTCTAGGCGCCGGTGCGATATATGGAGGACCGTGCCCAACAACTCGGTTTGAGTATCCTCCATGTACTTCGTTCGCAAGCAGGTCGCACGCTTCTGTTCCCTTGGTGTTTGACCCGGCGCGTAAATATCACGAAAGACGTCAACATATTGTCAACAGCATACTCGTATAGAGTCGAACCCCGTGTGTGCTGTTGGTATCGGGAACGTCACGTACTGGCGGTTTCTGAGTCTTGGGCGACGCATGTTTGTTGTTCGGCACGCTTCCGTATCCTGGGGCACGCGTTTCATGAAGGTGGCGTGATGGTTGTAAAACTTGAGGATGACACCTTGGTGGAGTTGTTGGTCGTTAATCGAGGTGGTATGGTTCAAGAATTTCGTCGTTCTACCATTGATGTAGTGAAGTATTTTGCTGCTGTTTTACGAGAGTGGGAAGTAGCAGGTGTTGTGGAGTGAAAATAATGGGTAGTGGAAACCGGATCTCGACCGATCGGTTATCGTTGGGCCGGCTCGAATCTTTGCGCTATGGCGTTTACCCTTTACGTATGACGTAAGGTACTTTGGGTAGTTCGACAAACAATTGCGGGGAATGGAAATTCAAAAACGGCTTGCGTGAAAGCATATAAGGGATAAAACTGATTTACCGAAGTACATTCGGTATATGTATTGGAATGGTATCTACGATATATTGTCGGAATGCAAGCATAACAATAATTGCGTGTGGATAGATTTTCATATCCAGTCTAACAGCAACGGACATTTGAAGAAATCCGGTAGGTGCAATAAATTTACTCAGCTCGAAATTTCCAAGCGTAATAAACGGTGTCGGCAACAGAAATACGAAGAGGTGCTCCAGGAAAGAATGTGTGAGTTCCGGGCCTAGTTGAGTGACTCCAGCACGTGCTTACGAACGTTCTTGCAGGGATCAATGAAGGTCTGCTTATCGCAGAAGATGATCGATATGTTGATACTCTGGTAATTTGTAAAAATGAATCGTTCTCTCTGATCCAGTCAGAGAGTGAGGGAAATCGAATTGCACCCCCTTGTTTCGACTCGCCGTGTTTCTGTTGGCGTCGGGGTGAAGGGAACCTCTTTGGCCGATGGCATGCTGAAAGTCCTGATGTTATTCTAACCCAGCTCGTGAAGGATCGCAAAGAAGCGGAATACCTTGCTTCGCTTATAAGCTCAAACCAATACTTCTTTTTTTTTTTTCCATCACTTTCACTTTCCAGCCTAACTCGTAAGAGGTTTTACCCTCGACGACCTTCTGGACAAGCCATGGTCACAGGTGTCTTCCCTTCTCCCCCCCGGTACATGCCTTTAATTTTTATCGCGCATAGGGTTCAGCATTCCCACTGCTCGTCGATTTTCATCGAATGTAGCTAACTCACGCTCTCGAGCTTTCCGCTAATCAATATATTTTATGCTAGAAAAAGCCCCTACGAGCACGCACTCGGTGAGACTTGAACTCACGAAATTGATCTTGATAGGCACGCGGACCACCTACCATGTTGTACGGATAAAATGAGACTTTCTACGATAGACGTATCACATTCGGAAGAAAAAAACCCTCGGGCGCCAGTTAACGTAGGAATATGAGAGTTGGGGTCTAGATCGTTGGGCATACTACGTACGTACACGTTCGAAATTCGTGTGGTATCACTCGTACTAATATGTCTGTCTCCTGTGAACTCTGCACTTCGCCTAGGGGGGTAGTAGGTACGTCAGACAACCTAGGGTAGACCTTTGTCGTAGAAGACCTCAAAGTACAAGACCGCCAGCCACAAAAACACGCGCTCCCAGGTACAGACATGGTTTGTTCAGCATCTCAAACTCCGTTGTATGTGTCGCACAACAAAACCAGATCAAAGGAGGCATTCTACGTAAGAGGTATCGCATTTGAGAAAAAACAACTAGAGCCACCAAGGCGTCCTTACCAGGCGGCAGATGAAGGCCGAGTAAGTAAATTGTGCTCTCTATTGTTGGGCATGGTTGGTACCCACATATGCAGATGCGTGTGGCATCGGTCGTGTTCATCTGTCTGTGTCCGATGAATTCTGCAAGTTTACCTTGGAGCGATAGGAGCCTCAGACAAATTTCGGTGAACCTCTATCGAAAAAACGCCCCAAAGATGCCGTCCATCTTGTAGACACTTGGTAAGGTCGACGTGCAGTAAATAATGTGAGGAACGTATTAACTCCAGTTGTATCCCGTGTGCGGGCTAAGCCACGAGCCGAGCTCATGCTGAACTTAACGCCAAATTATAGCTCACAATTTGAGCTTAGAGTATGAGGTTGCCTAAAACGGTGGATCTAGTTTCGAGGGTTTCTCGTCGAAAGGCGCTCTCCCCTGGTTGTCCAAGTTATGTTTTTTTCAGTCCGTGGCGAGTGGACTGGATTGTGACCTTCCAAGGTAAATGATGGGGCACAGAAATTGTGTACTCGACTACCTGTTCGTTTCTGTTGAGGAGTGCGGTTGGGACGTTCAGAATCAGTATGGGTCTATCCCGTGTTGCGGTTACATTTAGCATAATAAGACGCAGAATCTCGACACGATATACAGAAAGGAATGTCGTCAAGTAGTCTAAGCCATGGAATTGCTCCCTCCCTCGTGCCACCAGCGGCGATATGAACACACGTTTGCGTCTGTCTTGACACAAAATACTCAGCGCCAACTGATGCCGAGAGAGACCGAGTTGCACCCATTTGGTTCGGAAACCTCGTGTTCATCAACGCTGTGGATACCCTAGAACATGGCTGATTCCTGCTGTTTTTGCCTTAGGTGGTATTCTTGATTCCCCAAACGCGTTCGGGGCTGCGGCAAACGCTGGTGGAACACTTGGCTAATCTCCGCAAGTTTGATGAACTGCGTGGTGTCTTTAACATGTGACGTAAAGTAAATGCGTCTGGGCGGAGCTATGCGAGTAGACTGACGAAGCCGGATTCGGGTTTCGTTGTCGTCTTCTGTCATTGGTTGATCCAACAAATGAGAAGATCGCAGCGGCGTGGCAAGCAGCCTATTCTTGATACCGTCAACCGAGAGTTTGTCAAACGTGTTTTCGTTCAGATGTGTGGTGCCGATTTCACGTTGCAGTGTACAAAGCCATCTACAATTTCGGTGTCTGTGTCCGAATTGAAGCTGGAAAGCTTCTGGGTCTTTTCCACCCACGGAACCTCTTGTATTTACAACGTCGGGTATATCGGAGTTTGATTCGAAACGTGGTGATGCCTGTACACCTAACCTGCGTAGCGATCGTACACCTGGAAAACCCGTCTGTCGTTGTTGTAGTATATCAGGACCGCTTGCCCGTGCTCCGGCAGAGGTAGCAAATAGTGGTAATGAAGCTCTTCACTCGAAGACTTCTAGGCGCCACCAATAATAATATACTTGATTCTAAACAGTATCCACCACGACGAACAAGTCCCTAAACCTAGTTATAAAGCGAATGGCCTTGTCAATAACTAGTGATATTCCAACGATGTAAGCTAATCGCTCAGCCCGTCGAAGCTAAATAACGGCCTCTTAGTCGCAGCACGCGTGTGTTTCCCAAGTCGAAGACTGAAGAGAACCGGGGTAGCCACAAACGTGTATGAAGACTCGGCTCCCAATTATCCTAAATCTGAACGGTCGGCGTGGTTGCTGAACATACCGTTGCAGAGTCTATCGCATTTGCTGGCCAGGTCTGGACGGTGGTTGTGGAAGACACCTCGCCGAAAAGATTGTTTACAGGATTGGCTATAGTATGAAGGCAAGCGGTTATGTCTATCCTGGTACTGTCGTACCTTTCCGAACTCCCGTTTGCTGTGGTGGGTTTGGAGCTGTGCACTGCTAAAGCCAAGTTTTTTCCAGAAATAGCGAAAGGAACAGGCAAACCGTTCACCCCATTATCGGGTCGCTGACGTTTCAGTCGAAGTGGAAGAGGCATTACGAACTCTTGAAATAACTTGAAAAGGGTGTGTACCGGATGTTCTTGCCAATGGCATGAGTAGCCTTGCGCCTGGCATTGTGGAATTTCGTTTAGGCCTTGCAGATGTACTCTTCTTTCGTTTTGAGTGTCGCCGTCAAAAATAGGCCAACAGTTTAGTTCGAACCCTTTACTGGGTGAGCAACGGCGCAATGTCCTGTGGTGATGGCTCTGCGACCATTTGTGTATTTCGCGCGTATTGCACGACAAACAAGCGCGAACATTGACATTTCGCACGTATTTCACGACGAACAAGCGCGAACATTGACATTTCGCACGTATTTCACGACGAACAAGCGCGAACGACGAAACATCAACTTAGTAATTCGCAAACCACCCGCATTAAGCCTTCTTTGTTGGGATATCCCAGAGGGTTGTGCCAAGAGCTCGACCCGATTGAATACTTAAATAGCCGATATACACGCCGCAGCCCCAGGAACGCGCTCGGGCTATTGATTCATTCACGAGGCTGTTGGAAGGCCGTATTTCACCTACTTTAGATTGCTCAACTCCAAATAGTCCAAGGTGGATGGGCTCGCCCTGCTGTGGTTACGTCGCGGAGGTCCAAGGCAAACCAGCTGTCGCCTTGCTAAATGGAAATCACTAAGGCCAAGGGACAGAACGTGGACATATCTACGTACTCAATTGTTTGCTGAATATATCCGCCAAAGATACATCAGTACCGTCACATGTACTGGACTGAAGCAAGCATATGGCCTATGACTACCGCGCAGGCAGTAGTTCGACTACATACACTGTAGATACAGCGTGGAAACGACAAGCGAGCAAAAATGAAAGGCTATAAAACATATCGAAGGAGAGTGCACTCTACTTTAGATCTATATATTTTAACTATAGAGCGTGAGTTGCGTTTATGGGGCATGAAAGCTTTACGTGATCTGACTCTGAAACAATCCCAATCAATTTCGATAAAAAAACATACCACTGCCAACAATGTACTTTGTTCGTTTAACTCCGAAGCAGACATACACGCAGAAAATCAAAGACTTTACCACAAAACCAACAAACCACAGATCACCAGCAGCCGATCGAGGTTCAACAACAAGACCTTTTTCGCACAATAATGAAACCAAAAAATATCAGCGGGTGGTGCATGCGGACAATTCAAGCGTATATTTCCGGTGGTAAAAAAATATCGTCGATAACGTCAAACGGAAAACTTGAGATGCTTCGAGTATTTATAGACACATATACTATAGTAAACGTGCGTCCCCATCTCAGTAAGCCTGATACGGTCTATGTCTGGCGCGTGCTACCGTGGAGGTGGTGTGTATGCTAACGACCACCGGCCTACTCTGAACACTGCAATGATTGATTGACACACATTCTAAAGTGTCCGTGGTGAACTATTGCCTTGTCAATGTCATTTTCTTCCTCCAAGCCTAGCCCCAACCTGACTCCGGTTTGAGCGGTGAGAATGAAACATGTCAGAGCCGGGACAGTGATAGCCGCCGTCGCCGCTCTAGCCGTTAGGCAGGAACGACATCACTGGATGCCACGTTACTGGTGATGCACGTACGGCTAAAAATAAAAAACAATATCCGGCATGTCATGCGTATTGATAAGACATACATGGTGAATGGGGCAAAGCACTCTGTTCGTTGTCAACATAACTTTTCCCTTGCAAAGAGTTTTGTACTGGCAGTCGCCGACAGGAATTTATCACGAACTATGCTTTGGCTTCATGATGTACAAACAGCAAATGATCACGAGCGACAAAGAACTGGACAACAACTGTGATGCTGTCTCGTTTAGATGCTTGGAAAGTCCCATGCGTTGTTGCACAAACAGCCCAGCATAAAATACAACCACTGGCTACGTGGTACGTTCACGAAATGTCTGATTTTCAACTGTGCTGGGTTTGTCGGGAAGGCGAGCAAGACCTGAGTGTGTTAACCGCAGTCAAGGCGACGTCAACGCTGGTAGATTTTCAGAGTATTATCCAGCTAAGTGAAAACATACGTTTCGCTTGAAGAGCTGGTGCGCACGAAGGTTGACCATGTGTGTCTACCTTCAACCTGTAGGGCGCGCTCGTCGAAGATCTACCGATATACTCTTTGAGGAAATCAACGCTTGTTCCGTACAAACCATTTATTCGAACACATTAATACCATTTCCCGCGTCCGCTGAGCGGCGGTTTACAGCTATTGGTGTAATATACGATATAGTCAGGCTTTACCCCACTGACGCACAGATTAAATCATATGACCAAACGTTACTTTTGTAGAGGCCGTAACTTGACAAGGCTGTGCGCAGGCACCTCGAAATTTCGTGCAAAATTCTTGCGTCTTTGCGCCGGATGTATAGAAACAGAATATCGTGGCTGGTGTTGAGATGTGTTTGAACCCCTTGTTGCATATCCCGCCCTCT
The DNA here is from genome assembly GCA_031763025.1 of Macrocystis pyrifera. Lineage (NCBI taxonomy): Eukaryota > Phaeophyceae > Laminariales > Laminariaceae > Macrocystis > Macrocystis pyrifera. The sequence continues at coordinate 4,195,889 of JASSKH010000029.1, forward strand.
TAATGTTGGTCATGTCAGCAGGTCAAACCACATGTTATCAAACCAATACAGACGGTCCCGATTATGAAACCCGTATCAACCTGTCGTTGCGATCTCTCTGGAATAATGTAGCCTGTTGAGGGTGGGCGCACTGTTGGTACACTCAGTGGAAGCGCTGGAGAGTGTGAGCATCCTACTGATCATTGGCACAAAATTGCATTGGAAAGCAGCAGATGCGTCTAGATAAACCAGTTTTCTCGTGCGCTTCCATACCTGCGAAACGTACATCAACAACATCGAATGGTAGATCTTTCGCCTGCCGTGACACATAGGCCGTGTATTCGCGTTATCGTTGTGGATTTTTTCACCTGCATTTATTTCATGGGTCGTTACGTTTGCTGAACCACACATGTGATATTCGTGAAGCGGAGTTTACCGCACTATCAAATATGGTTGATAGGCATGGTGTAAAGCACGAAGATTAAACAAACCGCAAGCCTGACCACAAATCCGACCAATAGATCAACGTATAATGTTCGTTCCGTTTGCGGCTTACATCTTGTATGTCAACCGTTCTCCCTCCGTACGTTTATATAGAGTATGCTCTAATGCAGTCATTCTTGAGATTCGACAATCACACTCTGGTCGACGGTTAAGCTTTCATAAACTTTTCTTTTATTTGTCCGATCACCAATCGATCAGAGGCTGCAATTACCTTAGCAAACACCTGACGGAATCCAGGAGGTTCCATCCATAAAGCTATTCCTTCTTTTGTCCATTCATTCTATGTTGCCCACGTACTAAAGCCTGCAGGACGAGTTACTAGACAAAGACTACTACGCCCCCCTGCTACTATTTTTTAATAACATCTCAGCCGGCATGAGCGCTCGTCGGCGGAGAATTTCACATGCAGGGAGTATATCGTATATGCCTAGCACTGCGGCCGATTGTCACCTGGGCGGGGTAAAGCCCATATAAATTGATAGTTGACCAAGAGAGCTACCGCTGTGGGGGTATACGTTACCAGCCATGCGTTGTATCATTTGGTGGAGTAAAAGCAATGGATGCGCCCGATACCAACCAGTGGTAAATATTTGGGGCGGACGAAGAACAAAACAATCAGCTGGGGACGTAACAACACGCGCGATATCTATAGTGTAGACCGATGTGGATAGGCGAAACACCTGTAACACAATGCAAAGGAAGCCTCGCGAGATCTTGACGTGGCACACACTTTTGCCTGCGTCCTTTTAGACATGCGCTCCAACACTCGCTGGGTTTTATTTCGTTTTTGCTGCTACACTAGTGGCATTATTCCCTACGACGAAGGAATTTATAGTATCTATTTTTTATGCTTAGTGCGTATGTACCCACGTTGAAATTGCACTGTTGAGCGGAATGTTCTACACTCGGCCGTGAATGAGGGTTTTGCACCACCACACGTTCGAAATTCAGCATTGATGTGAAAATATTTTCCGTGCCACGCATGTCCTTGTGTGGGCTTTCTTCAGTTTGTTGTTTCTGTTGATCCCTTCGTATGCTTTGTTTCCGTGGACATCCAACATGCTACGAGCACATGTCGGACACATGGGAAGTACGAATACACCATGCAGCATAGCTACCGCTGCCGTTGTTTTTCCCGACACAGCCCTCAGGGTTCTCCTTTAACGAAGTCCGTGAAAGTTTTAATCGGAATGGGTCATCGGATTTTCTGTGTACGCGATAACACGACTTCTGCCACCTGAAAAAAGAGCCCCGTTACGTAGTGAAATTGAAGGCGTGTAGAACTGACCATTGTGCGTGCATATGTCCTCCACTTCAAGGCCAGGAGAATTCCTAGTCGCATAAAAATATAGTCCGAGTTTGTCCGTTGTATCTTGAAGCTTGGGGCTCGGATAGACCGCGTGTACAATTCCACGTATCGCAGATGTCACGCTCTCACAAACGACGGTCGCATACAAGTCGCACCGTACAGAATATCAAAGATATACTTTATTCAAGTCGGATCAATGCCTCACATGTTGTGTCGAATGCATTATTATCTAATCATTATCGTGTTATGTTTGTCTTGCTGCTCTTCAACAATATTGGCCGGTTTGATAGCTAACAAAAGCTCAACTATACATAGTACTGCTGACAACACACGCGATGCATACAAGATTGTTCGGTTTTCATTCTTATCACGGCTTTGGAGACTCTCGGTGTCACAGCTGGCGCTCCTCTAGCGTCAACAAAAGGTGGGTTGACACACACCCGCCTGTAACTCAAAAAAACAGACTAAACGTTCGGACTGGCGTGACGCGGTCAAACGTGTACGTTAGACGGTGCCTCAGATGAAGCTCGTACGAACCTGACATCGTGACCTCTCTGGTCTAGTGTTTCTTATTGAGGGTGGCGCACAGTATGTAGTCTCAGTGGAAGCGATACAGAGTGTGCAAGGCCCGCTGAACAATGCCACGCCGCTTTTTTATGAAGCAGAGCGAGCGTGTACGTGACCCAGTTGTTCCGTGGGCTTTCATGCCTCTGAAATATACATCAACAACGTGCAATGGTTAACATTTCGCCTGGCATGACGCCCAGAGTGTGTATCGCATCAACGGCAAGGAAAATTGGCCTGTATATATAGCACGGTATTTCGAAAGGTTGAACAACTTCTGATATTGGTTGACAGCATCTGCACTGTTGAGTATGGTTGATAGACACGGGGTACGACACGAATATTGCGCTGACCGCAAGACTCACCACAACGACAACTAATTGACCAATACTGACTGCTTGTTCTGTTTGTGCCGTACATCGTGTGGGTCAACCATTTCCTTGAGTACCACGTATTGCGTGTGCTCTATTGCAGTCGTACTAGAAATCCGACACAGTCACACCCTGGCTAACGGTGTAGCTTTAATGACACTCTCATTGTATATTTCTGACCGACAATCGATCGCATGCCGCAATCACCGTATCCGACACCTTACGGAATCCAGGAGGGTCCAAACACGGAGTGAATCTTCCTCTTGTCCTTTTGTCCTTGCTTCCCCACCTACTAACGCCTGCACGAGGAGTTACTGAGTACAGGCTCCTACGCCACCTTCCATCATTCTGCAACATCACAACCTGTACAAGCACCCACCGCCGGTGAGTTTAGCTGGTAGAAATTGTACAGAACATTCATCGCCATATGGTGCAGTTCGATTGTGTGGGTCATAACCCAAACTTATTCGATCTGAGAGAGTCCTTGCTGTAGGGGTACATGTTACCAGCCACACATTGTATTGTTTCGTGGAGTAAAAACAATGCATGCACCCGATACCAACCGGTGGTTTATGTGTAAGACGGATGAAGGAGATACCAAGCAGCTACGGATGAAACACTAAACTCGCTGTACATGGCGTAGACCAATGGGGGTAGGCGAAACACCTTGATCACGTTCATACAAAGCGAGCCGGGACTTTGACGTCTTTTACTCTATTGCCTGCGTCCCCTGATACATGCGCTCCAACATACGCTCGATTAAATTACGTTGTTGCTGCTGGTGGCATTATTCCTGACGACGATGCTGTTGGTTTACGTATATATTCGACATAGTGAGTTCGTATTGCTCTTGAGATTGCACTGTTTTCGGAAAATTTATGCATTCCGCAGTAAACACGGTGTATGCCATACCACACCATCAAAATCATTTGCATCACCACTACTAGATGGTGTACCGTGTTATACATGTCCTTGTGCGGGCGTTACGCAGTTTGCTATATCTGTCGATCCCTCCGGACCAACCCTGGTTTCGGTGGCCATCATCAGGGCTACGTGCGCAGGTTGGAAGCAACCAAACTGTGCATAAACCGTGAAATCTATTTACCGCTGCGAGTGAGTTTGCCGGCGCAGCCCTAGGATATTGGGTGTTCGTCTCAAATGTCCGAGGAACTTTGTCATCAATATATGCCACCGAGTCAGCTGTCCAATCGTAAACACGACATATATCACCTGAAAAAGAAGTCCCGTTACGTAGGGATATCAAGAACATGTAGGCCTAGCGAATGTGCGTGCAAATGTTCCCCCACTCCAGTATTCGAATTGCGTGTCAACAATTGATATGGCTTAATTTCGTCCGTTGTATTTCAAAGAAAGAACCCCGAACATTCCGCATCTACAACCACACGCATCGCCGCTGTCGCAAAACACGAACAGCAGTCGCATAGAAGTCGCCCCTTGCAGAGTGTTTGAACTACGTTATCCAAACCGTATCAGCGACTGATATATAGTGTCCAATGCATTTCTTTTTGTTTTTAATCATGTCGCGTTCTTCTTGTCATGCTGTTATTCAACAATATTCGCTGATTTGTTCTCATAAACAACACACCAGTAACGTACTGCCACCAAGACCTGCGGCGCATACGAGATGGTTCGTTTTATTACCCTCATCACGGCCTTGGTGACTCTCGGTGTCACAGCTGGCGCTCCCTCTTCAGTCTTCCAAGGGTGAGTTGACACACACCTGCCTCAATCTCAGTGAATGGGGCGGGACGTACAAGCCGTCGTGAAGAGGTTCCGTGTGTATCTTGCCCATGTTCTGTTGCGGCTGTGACCAATCACTTGACTCGAAATGCAATACATTCAAAAATGTTTGGACATTCTGCACGTATCCGACAGCCGTAGTTGCTTGGATGCCAACTTGCTGTCGGTCAAGTCGAAGCAAAAAAGTTGAGTGAAAACCATGGCGGGCAAGCGCCGTTCATGATCCCATCGTACGTCGTATACATCAACAGCGAAAGCGCTGAACGCGGAGTCCGTCAAGCCAGCAAGGCATGAAACCTGTGTCTAAGGCTAGACGCCCTCGGATATCAACAATTCCATGATGTTGACGATGACAAGTGCTCCCTGTTTCATCAAGTATTTTGCTCCTTAAACAACATCGACCGCCCTTATTGTCTACCTATGTTCAAGTTGCTACGTACCTTGCCTTTGCATGGGGATAACGACTGCTACGGGAGCAAGTCCTTCCAACAACGAATTGACACGTCATGCTATTTTCACCATCGCACCGTCTGTATCGCATCAGTCGAAGTGGACGCGGAGCAGGGCCTGGACGGGAGGCGCACCACATCTTACAGTAAGGTACGCGAAGGCATCGGTTTCAGCGATCGTTACATCGTGAATACTGGTAGTGTCGCCGCAACAAGATTTTGACATACCATCGCGAAAGACGAGGCGCACGACATAATAAAGAGCCATATACACACATACATGGGAAACACGTCCGCGTTCAATTATGCCTGCAACACAGGAATTTCTATTTTGCACCCCCTTGAGGTTTGTCGTATTCGCATAACAATATTTTGGTTTGCACGCCCCGATATCCGCTACGCACCTGTATGGGGTAATTTAGGTGCAAGTATTGGTGTTCGTTGAAACAGAGTAGTTTCGTTTTCCCTAAAGGAGAACATCCGCCGTTCAAGTGTGTGATTGCTAAGACTGGCATTTGTAGTCGATGCCATGTACGGGCCTCTTTCCCTTTCTGTTAACCTGCTTTAGTTTCTGTATGGATCCTGGTAGATACCTGTCAAATCGAACAAATGTGCCGCTCTACAAACACCAAAGGCCTGTTCGAAACGACTCGACGAAAGAGATAGCTTGTCCAAAAGTCACAATAATAACCAATGCTCACACAATCGGACGCCGGCTTATATGTATGTTGATAGAGGAGTACTAAGGTGATACCGTCCGTCGTAGGCAGACAGAAGCAACTTGTTCGGTATGCCCACTTGGGGTGAACGGGGGTTTTAGGGGCGAGGAAGCGTCATACCGGTACAACCTTTTCATTGGTCTAGAGACCCGAGACATACAGTCCAAACGTCCTGCAGCAGGTGGAGGCCAGCGGGGACATGTAAATTTGCAGGTCGTATATTGCATAATATTCGTGTCACGGTCTGGTCACTCCTGCGACATGAAGAGCGTATAGCGAAGGCATCGGGGAGGTCCCTTAGGGTACTCTCTGAACTCGACGCGTACCAACCGCATGCTCCCTTTTTTTGCGGCATCGTCTGAAGGACGGTAGATGGATGCACAGTATTTGGTCCGCGCTATCACTCTAGCATCAACCGGAGCGATCTTTGGATTTTGTGATGATGAAACACATATCGGGACTAAAATATGCACAGGGTCTCGCTGTATGCCCGGTCTCGTTGACGGTGCTTCTTCTGAATATCCATTGTAATGAAGATAGTGGTGTTCATGATGTAAGGAGTACCAAGCGGAACAAATATTCCAGTACAAGCTCTGTCTCTCCTCGGCGTCTTGATTGGCACTTGAGCAAGCCACATGTGGAGTCCATGGCAGACAAACTCTAAACCGCATTCAAAGAAGATCGCCAACCACCCCTATACGCAAATGTTTACCCTCGCAGAAAGTATACTGCGACTCCTACAAATGTCCGTATGGATACGCTCTGGTCGATGACGCTGACGACGTCAAGTGCAAGTGGGGCAAGTGCGATAAATCCCAGTGTTGCGACAAGGTCTGCTCGAGCTACGACTGCCCAAAGTACTACGAGCTAGTGGACGATGCGGACGATACTGTGTGCAAGGACTACAAGTGCACAAAAGATCAGTGCTGCAAGAAGGGTGAGATGACTTCCGGATATATTCGATGAGGGTTTGATACAAAAATATAGGTATCACATGCGTTGAACAACTTGATACCTCGGTAAGTGTGAGCTGCATATCAACGAATTAGGAACAATCCGAATGCCTTCTACCCCGGAGGTGGACGTGTTTCATCAAGTGCACGAGCTGATGTTGCCTGTTCTTCTGCCACTACCTGTTCTAATTCGTACGCCAGACACGGTCTACTGCGACTCCTACAAATGTCCTAAGCACTACAGCCTCAAGGACGACGCTGACGATATCAAGTGCAAGTGGGGCAAGTGCGATAAATCCAAGTGTTGCGACAAGGTCTGCTCGAGCTACGACTGCCCTAAGTACTATAAGCTTGTGGACGACGCTGACGATGTTGTCTGCAAGGACGACAAGTGCACAAAAGAAAAGTGCTGCAGGAAGGGTGAGAGAACTTCCCAATATATCAGATAAGGGTTTGGAGATAAAGAAAGTGAACACGAGCGTTGAATAGTTGGTTAAATTTGTACGTGTGAGCGGTATGATTGTGAATTAGGAACAATGCGAATACCTTCTACCCCGGAGTTGGGCGTGTTTCTTCAAATGCACGAGCTGATGTTGCGTGCGCCTCTGCGACTACCCATTATGATTCGTACGCCAGACACGATCTACTGCGACTCTTACAAATGTCCTAAGCACTACCGCCTGAAGGATGATGCTGACGACATCAAGTGTAAATCCTCCGGGTGCACCACCGACAAGTGCTGCAAGTATCACTGTGAGTCGTATTCCATGTCAGAGTATACGTAGTACCTGTTGACATATCGAGTACGTGCTAAATCTCTTGAGCATCAAATACGATTTTATACTTGCATTAGGTGTTTTGCTGCTTCTTAATGCTCGCGAAATGCAATCGACATAGATTTTTCGTGATGTTCGTTTACTGGGCAACATTACGACGAAAATGCGTCAACTTGTGGCTGGGTGCGAACGTGACAGTGACTTCGTCTGCACTCTCTACATGCGTAAATTGTTTGGAAGACGACGACTCACTTTAGATCAGTGCCGGATTATCGGAAGTAGACCATCAGCAACGGTCCTTGTTGGAAGCCAATAAAAAGGAATAACACTGCAGACTTTAGAAAATCCGTACCTATGTCCCGATCGGAAACTATGTTGATTGGGATAGACCACTAGGCATTATCAGCATGGTTTCGTTCTATGGACATACTCCATAGTAAGGGTTGGTTTGCAATCCAGCACGAATACCACATCCAGGCGGGGTGGCGATTTCGGGATGAAAGCTCGACGTGGGACTGGCAAAACAACATCCACCCATTGTCCCCAGACGGCGCTTCTAGGTTGAAGGCAGCCATGCCGTCATTGGTTGTCATTTTTGAGCAAAATCAGCTTGAATCGATTCTAAATGTTATCGGTCACATGCCCCACCCATTCCTTGACAGGATGCGACTACTAGTCAGCCAAAGGAATACTGGCACGACGTCAACATTGTCTCCCAGGACAACAGCACCGTTTGCCGACAGGACTTCGAAGTCGCCCAACGCGTTTGAAGTAGTCTATGAAGCAAACACTACATGGGTTTCGTGATGAGTTCTTCTTGTGCGCTGATCGAAGGCAAAAGAGTGACCTACAGTTTGTTTGGTCGGACATGTCGCTTCCTTAAAGGCGTGTCTAGGCATACAACCACTCTGTTTCTTACACGCCTCTCACTGTGACATTTAGACGAGCAATGATCTACCCAACGAAGTCCTCTCTCGATCGGTATATGGGTTTATATTGCGTGGAGAAACACGCGTCCGTCTTCGATTGGAACTTGTCTAAACATTGGCCAGAGAGCATATTCTGTTTTATATTTTGTGTGACAGAGGCGATAAATAGGTAGTACTCTACACCGGTGTCGTAAGGGCTTAGTTTTTGTTGGAAAATGGCTACTGCTCTTGTTGGCCTCTACATCCTGTTGGGACTCCCAATATTGGTGTGCCCGAGTATGATGCAAGTTCGTCAGTTGGTTCGTGGGGCGGCATCCAGGATATGGACGCTAGTGCTACCGTTGCGGATTCAATAAATGATTTGTCTAACCTTGATGCAAGACGATGTGTCACACTACATATAATTCGATTGCTTGTAGGTTTCTGCAGAACACGTTCGATGTGTTTGACTTCGGCACGATGCGTGCACGCATTCCATTTGCTTGTAAGGAGTACACAATTTCTATTACAGCTTTCAGTGATCTGCTATCAGCCTAGACAGGGATCTGCGTGTTTTGTGGCGGTTTTCGACCATGGCAGGTCTGGTGTTAGAACAGTCCACGAGAGCAAGGACACTTTAAGCGCGTCAAGAAGATCCAACCATGGGCCGTTGAAATATTGGTTTCGCTCATCGTTTGGGTGGTCTCAATATAAGTGAACCGTAACTGCAACATTAAAAAAAATAGCTGCTCAGCGATGCACAGTCATCTTTCAAGCGCATCTCTATCAAACATGGCGCCCCGCAGTCGTTTGCCAGGAAGTCATATTCCTCGCGTTCTGATACATTCACGTTCCCGCCATTGGTCTGCACACACAGCGTCTTAAACGCGTTGAGCTTGCATTTAACGACGAGGTTTACTTTTCGTGCTTCTAGCTGTTGCGTTCTGCGAACGGTAGATGATACAGTATTTCTCTTCATCAGCGGAAATATTTCAGACAATTTCGTGGACACACATGTGCCATCCTAGGTGGATCTTGTTCAGCTACGTGTTAGTGAAACATTAGGTAGTAGTTTTATCACTTCTGTGCATGATATAGCCTATGTTCATTGGTGTCGGCGGGATGTCCGACAAGGTTAAGGTCAGCAATTATTCGAACTTACACACTATTTCGGCCGCGTAAGCCTGATTGTTTTCGTTTCTTGAAGTAGTTTTCACGTTCATTTTCGATCTGAAATGCCATCTGTCACACCGGGTATATATTGCAGGTGCACAACATTCCTTTACTAAGCAGTATCCACAATGTTTTCACATGTGTGTCGTGGTTGCATATCTAAACTAGCTGTCTTGCCACCTACGGATTTTTTGTTTCGACCCCCTGTTGTAGAACAAACGTGGAGCCCTATATCACAAATACCGGGGCCCGTTGGGGTTCCACACACCGTAAAGAGCTGCTCGCACCTCATCCCATCCAATATCGTTATGAGAACCCTAATCATCAAGTCGTTGCTTGTAACTACCGATATAGTCGACCGCGTGGATGGATTATAGTGCATGTGAATCCCGCCAATAAAATGAACGACCGACGCGTGTCGAGGTTTGGTCTATGTGAAGAGGGATGCAGAGGTTGGACCAGGTACTTGTGTTGAGGAAGAAGGCAAAGTGTTTGTATAATTGCCTACTATATGTCCCCGTGAAAGAGAGCGATAAATTGTGGTTGAATTCACGGCCTAGTTGTCCCTGCAAGAGCCACAAACCACGAACATATGCACCCTGTGGGTTGTTGCTTCGGCTAACCGCACGTCATCCAGCAACATTCCCGGATACATACGGTGACGATCTCGCTACCCCCATCGTACAACGAACCTCTCCATAGAGGTAGGTTGAATCTATCTAGACTCAATTGCGAGCAAGTCAATTACTGCAATCTCTCCGTATGGTACAATTCTCAGACATATGCTTGTATAGTCAGGCGTACTTGTGCGTAGAGACTGCACACTCACTTGATACTTTGGGGTATCAATGATCCTACCCCACACGCTCCCACGACGTCAATCAATGGCTAGCGAAACGTATCTGTCACCAGATGACGTGCGAATCCAAACACACAGTCGAACCCGTGCATCCACGGCAACAATATTGAAAACAAGAAATATGAAATGATAAGAACGCTTGTCGACTCGAAAATTTACGGCGGCAAAAATGCGCAATTTTCAAGAAAACTGTCAGTGGTTTTCACCTGACTAATGCCGCAGTATTCCATCTGAAAACAAACGGTAGTATGTGATTATGTGGTGTGTTCAATTTGCCCTGTCCATTGATTGCTACAATAGACCTACAACATTAGACGTGTGCATGCAGCAAAAAAATACGTTGTTGACTGTATGCGCGTATAAAACGAATGACACTCCTTATTACGTGTCAGAAACAATTACCCAACAACCAACAGTATATAGGGCTAGAGACAAGGCATACCCACATCCTTTAAGACGACAGAAACATTAATAAGGAAATACAGCTCGCACGTCCATCTATAGTTTTCTCACTCGGCGACGAGGGCACATGTATCAGAGGCTCGTAGCTTATCTGTGATTTTTGCAAACGAGCGTTGAGCTGCACGAAATCCAAACTTGTAGTCGCGGAGTTCAAAGCACACAATTTCTTCCCAACACAGAACAACTTGGTGTCCATACCGAACAGTAGATGAGAGCGACTGTCTAGGCGCCGGTGCGATATATGGAGGACCGTGCCCAACAACTCGGTTTGAGTATCCTCCATGTACTTCGTTCGCAAGCACGTCGCACGCTTCTGTTCCCTTGGTGTTTGACCCGGCGCGTAAATATCACGAAAGACGTCAACATATTGTCAACAGCATACTCGTATAGAGTCGAACCCCGTGTGTGCTGTTGGTATCGGGAACGTCACGTACTGGCGGTTTCTGAGTCTTGGGCGACGCATGTTTGTTGTTCGGCACGCTTCCGTATCCTGGGGCACGCGTTTCATGAAGGTGGCGTGATGGTTGTAAAACTTGAGGATGACACCTTGGTGGAGTTGTTGGTCGTTAATGGAGGTGGTATGGTTCAAGATAGTCGTCGTTCTACCATTGATGTAGTGAAGTATTTTGCTGCTGTTTTACGAGAGTGGGAAGTAGCAGGTGTTGTGGAGTGAAAATAATGGGTAGTGGAAACCGGATCTCGACCGATCGGTTATCGTTGGGCCGGCTCGAATCTTTGCGCTATGGCGTTTACCCTTTACGTATGACGTAAGGTACTTTGGGTAGTTCGACAAACAATTGCGGGGAATGGAAATTCAAAAACGGCTTGCGTGAAAGCATATAAGGGATAAAACTGATTTACCGAAGTACATTCGGTATATGTATTGGAATGGTATCTACGATATATTGTCGGAATGCAAGCATAACAATAATTGCGTGTGGATAGATTTTCATATCCAGTCTAACAGCAACGGACATTTGAAGAAATCCGGTAGGTGCGATAAATTTACTCAGCTCGAAATTTCCAAGCGTAATAAACGGTGTCGGCAACAGAAATACGAAGAGGTGCTCCAGGAAAGAATGTGTGAGTTCCGGGCCTAGTTGAGTGACTCCAGCACGTGCTTACGAACGTTCTTGCAGGGATCAATGAAGGTCTGCTTATCGCAGAAGATGATCGATATGTTGATACTCTGGTAATTTGTGAAAAAATGAATCGTTCTCTCTGATCCAGTCAGAGAGTGAGGGAAATCGAATTGCACCCCCTTGTTTCGACTCGCCGTGTTTCTGTTGGCGTCGGGGTGAAGGGAACCTCTTTGGCCGATGGCATGCTGAAAGTCCTGATGTTATTCTAACCCAGCTCGTGAAGGATCGCAAAGAAGCGGAATACCTTGCTTCGCTTATAAGCTCAAACCAATTACTTCTTTTTTTTTTTTCCATCACTTTCACTTTCCAGCCTAACTCGTAAGAGGTTTTACCCTCGACGACCTTCTGGACAAGCCATGGTCACAGGTGTCTTCCCTTCTCCCCCCGGTACGTGCCTTTAATTTTTATCGCGCATAGGGTTCAGCATTCCCACTGCTCGTCGATTTTCATCGAATGTAGCTAACTCACCCTCTCGAGCTTTCCGCTAATCAATATATTTTATGCAAGAAAAAGCCCCTACGAGCACGCACTCGGTGAGACTTGAACTCACGAAATTGATCTTGATAGGCACGCGGACCACCTACCATGTTGTACGGATAAAATGAGACTTTCTACGATAGACGTATCACATTCGGAAGAAAAACCCTCGGGCGCCAGTTAACGTAGGAATATGAGAGTTGGGGTCTAGATCGTTGGGCATACTACGTACGTACACGTTCGAAATTCGTGTGGTATCACTCGTACTAATATGTCTGTCTCCTGTGAACTCTGCACTTCGCCTAGGGGGGGTAGTAGGTACGTCAGACAACCTAGGGTAGACCTTTGTCGTAGAAGACCTCAAAGTACAAGACCGCCAGCCACAAAAACACGCGCTCCCAGGTACAGACATGGTTTGTTCAGCATCTCAAACTCCGTTGTATGTGTCGCACAACAAAACCAGATCAAAGGAGGCATTCTACGTAAGAGGTATCGCATTTGAGAAAAAACAACTAGAGCCACCAAGGCGTCCTTACCAGGCGGCAGATGAAGGCTGAGTAAGTAAATTGTGCTCTCTATTGTTGGGCATGGTTGGTACCCACATATGCAGATGCGTGTGGCATCGGTCGTGTTCATCTGTCTGTGTCCGATGAATTCTGCAAGTTTACCTTGGAGCGATAGGAGCCTCAGACAAATTTCGGCGAACCTCTATCGAAAAACGCCCCAAAGATGCCGTCCATCTTGTAGACACTTGGTAAGGTCGACGTGCAGTAAATAATGTGAGGAACGTATTAACTCCAGTTGTATCCCGTGTGCGGGCTACGCCATGAGTCGAGCTCATGCTGAACTTAACGCCAAATTATAGCTCACAATTTGAGCTTAGAGTATGAGGTTGCCTAAAACGGTGGATCTAGTTTCGAGGGTTGCTCGTCGAAAGGCGCTCTCCCCTGGTTGTCCAAGTTATGTTTTTTTCAGTCCATGGCGAGTGGACTGGATTGTGACCTTCCAAGGTAAATGATTGGGCACAGAAATTGTGTACTCGACTACCTGTTCGTTTCTGTTGAGGAGTGCTGTTGGGACGTTCAGAATCAGTATGGGTCTATCCCGTGTTGCGGTTACATTTAGCATAATAAGACGCAGAATCTCGATACGATATACAGAAAGGAATGTCGTCAAGTAGTCTAAGCCATGGAATTGCTCCCTCCCACGTGCCACCAGCGGCGATATGAACACACGTTTGCGTCTGTCTTGACACAAAATACTCAGCGCCAACCGATGCCGAGAGAGACCGAGTTGCACCCATTTGGTTCGGAAACCTCGTGTTCATCAACGCTGTGGATACCCTAGAACATGGCTGATTCCTGCTGTTTTTGCCTTAGGTGGTATTCTTGATTCCCCAAACGCGTTCGGGGCTGCGGCAAACGCTGGTGGAACACTTGGCTAATCTCCGCAAGTTTGATGAACTGCGTGGTGTCTTTAACATGTGACGTAAAGTAAATGCGTCTGGGCAGCGTTATGCGAGTAGACTGACGAAGCCGGATTTGGGTTTCGTTGTCGTCTTCTGCCATTGGTTGATCCACCAAGTGAGAAGATCGCAGCGACGTGGCAAGCAGCCTATTCTTGATACCGTCAACCGAGAGTTTGTCAAACGTGTTTTCGTTCAGATGTGTGGTGCCGATTTCACGTTGCAGTGTACAAAGTCATCTACAATTTCGGTGTCTGTGTCCGAATTGAAGCTGGAAAGCTTCTGGGTCTTTTCCACCCACGGAACCTCTTGTATTTACAACGTCGGGTATATCGGAGTTTGATTCGAAACGTTGTGATGCCTGTACACCTAACCTGCGTAGCGATCGTACACTGGAAAACCCGTCTGTCGTTGTTGTAGTCTATCAGGACCGCTTGCCCGTGCTCCGGCAGAGGTAGCAAATAGTGGTAATGAAGCTCTTCACTCGAAGACTTCTATGCGCCACCAATAATAATATACTTGATTCTATACAGTGTCCACCACGACGAACAAGTCCCTAAACCTAGTTATAAAGCGAATGGCCTTGTCAAAACTAGTGATATTCCAACGATGTAAGCTAATCGGCTCAGCCCGTCGAAGCTAAATAACGGCCTCTTAGTCGCAGCACGCGTGTGTTTCCCAAGTCGAAGACTGAAGAGAACAGGGGTAGCCACAAACGTGTATGAAGACTCGGCTCCCAATTATCCTAAATCTGAACGGTCGGCGTGGTTGCTGAACATACCGTTGCAGAGTCTATCGCATTTGCTGGCCAGGTCTGGACGGTGGTTGTGGAAGACACCTCGCCGAAAAGATTGTTTACAGGATTGACTATAGTATGAAGGCAAGCGGTTATGTCTATCCTGGTACTGTCGTACCTTTCCGAACTCCCGTTTGCTGTGGTGGGTTTGGAGCTGTGCACTGCTAAAGCCAAGTTTTTTCCAGAAATAGCGAAAGGAACAGGCAAACCGTTCACCCCAATATCGGGTCGCAGACGTTTCAGTCGAAGTGGAAGAGGCATTTCGAACTCTTGAAATAACTTGAAAAGGGTGTGTACCGGATGTTCTTGCCAATGGCATGAGTAGCCTTGCGCCTGGCATTGTGGTATTTCGTTTAGGCCTTGCAGATGTACTCTTCTGTCGCTTTGAGTGTCGCCGTCAAAAATAGGCCAACAGTTTAGTTCGAACCCTTTGCTGGGTGAGCAAAGGCGCAATGTCCTGTGGTGATGGCTCTGCGACCATTTGTGTATTTCGCGCGTATTGCACGACAAACAAGCGCGAACATTGACATTTCGCACGTATTTTACGACGAACAAGCGCGAACATTGACATTTCGCACGTATTTCACGACGAACAAGCGCGAACGACGAAACATCAACTTAGTAATTCGCAAACCACCCGCATTAAGCCTTCTTTGTTGGGATATCCCAGAGGGTTGTTCGCAAGAGCTCGACCCGATTGAATACTTGAAATAGCCGAGATACACGCCGCAGCCCCAGGAACGCGCTCGGGCTATTGATTCATTCACGAGGCTGTTGGAAGGCCGTATTTCACCTACTTTAGATGGCTCAACTCCAAATAGTCCAAGGTGGATGGGCTCGCCCTGCTGTGGTTACGTCGCGGAGGTCCAAGGCAAACCAGCTGTCGCCTTGCAAAATGGAAATCACTAAGGCCAAGTGACAAAACGTGGACATGTCTACGTACTCAATTGTTTGCTGAATATATCCGCCAAAGATACATCAGTACCGTCACATGTACTGGACTGAAGCAAGCATATGGCCTATGACTACCGCGCAGGCAGTAGTTCGACTACATACACTGTAGATACAGCGTGGAAACGACAAGCGAGCAAAAATGAAAGGCTATAAAACATATCGAAGGAGAGTGCACTCTACTTTAGATCTATATATTTTAACTATAGAGCGTGAGTTGCGTTATGGGCCATGAAAGCTTTACGTGATCTGACTCTGAAACAATCCCAATCAATTTCGATAAAAAAACATACCACTGCCAACAATGTACTTTGTTCGTTTAAACTCCGAAGCAGACATGCACGCAGAAAATCAAAGACTTTACCACAAAACCAACAAACCACAGATCACCAGCAGCCGATCGAGGTTCAACAACAAGACCTTTTTGCACAATAATGAAACCAAAAATATCAGCGGGTAGTGCATGCGGACAATTCAAAAGTATATTTCCGGTGGTAAAAAAATATCGTCGATAACGTCAAACGGAAAACTTGAGATGCTTCGAGTATTTTATAGACACATATACTATAGTAAACGTGCGTCCCCATCTCAGTAAGCCTGATACGGTCTATGTCTGGCGCGTGCTACCGTGGAGGTGGTGTGTATGCTAACGACCACCGGCCTACTCTGAACACTGCAATGATTGATTGATACACATTCCGTGGTGAACTATTGCCTTGTCAATGTCATTTTCTTCCTCCAAGCCTAGCCCCAACCTGACTCCGGTTTGAGCGGTGAGAATGAAACATGTCAGAGCCGGGACAGTGATAGCCGCCGTCGCCGCTCTAGCCGTTAGGCAGGAACGACATCACTGGGTGCCATGTTACTGGTGATGCACGTACGGCTAAAAATAAAAACAATATCCGGCATGTCATACGTATTGATAAGACATACATGGTGAATGGGGCAAAGCACTCTGTTCGTTGTCAACATAACTTTTCCCTTGCAAAGAGTTTTGTACTGGCAGTCGCCGACAGGAATTTATCACGAACTATGCTTTGGCTTCATGATGTACAAACAGCAAATGATCACGAGCGACAAAGAACTGGACAACAACTGTGATGCTGTCTCGTTTAGATGCTTGGAAAGTCCCATGCGTTGTTGCACAAACAGCCCAGCATAAAATACAGCCACTGGCTACGTGGTACGTTCACGAAATGTCTGATTTTCAACTGTGCTGGGTTTGTCGGGAAGGCGAGCAAGACCTGAGTGTGTTAACCGCAGCCAAGGCGACGTCAACGCTGGTAGATTTTCAGTGTATTATGCAGCTAAGTGAAAACATACGTTTCGCTTGAAGAGCTGGTGCGCACGAAGGTTGACCATGTGTGTCTACCTTCAACCTGTAGGGCGCGCTCGTCGAAGATCTACCGATACGCTCTTTGAGGAAATCAACGCTTGTTCCGTACAAACCATTTATTCGAACACATTAATACCATTTTTCCGCGTCCGCTGAGCGGCGGTTTACAGCTATTGGTGTAATATACGATATAGTGAGGCTTTACCCCACTGACGCACAGATTAAACCATTTGACCAAACGTTACTTTCGTAAAGGCCGTAACTTGAAAAGGCTGTGCGCAGGCACCGTGGTTTCTCGAAATTTCGTGGAAAATTCTTGCGTCTTTGCGCCGATGTATAGAAACAGAATATCGTGGCTGGTGTTGAGATGTGTTTGAACCCTTGTTGCATATCCCGCCCTCTTAATGTTGGTCATGTCAGCAGGTCAAACCACATGTTATCAAACCAATACAGACGGTCCCGATTATGAAACCCGTGTTAACCTGACGTTGCGATCTCTCTGGAATAATGTAGCCTGTTGAGGGTGGGCGCACCGTTGGTAAACTCAGTGGAAGCGCTGGAGAGTGTGAGCGTCCTACTGATCATTGGCACAAAATTGCATTGGAAAGCAGCAGATGCGTCTAGATAAACCAGTTTTCTCGTGCGCTTCCATACCTGCGAAACGTACATCAACAACATCGAATGGTAGATCTTTCGCCTGCCGTGACACATAGGCCGTGTATTGCATTATCGTTGTGGATTTTTTCACCTGCATTTATTTCATGGTCGTTACGTTTGTTGAACCACACATGTGATATTCGTGAAGCGGATTTACCGCATTATCAAATATGGTTGATAGGCATGGTGTAAAGCACGAAGATTAAACAAACCGCAAGCCTAACCACAAACCCGACTAATAGATCAACGTATAATGTTCGTTCCGTTTGCGGCTTACATCTTGTAGGTCAACCGTTTCCCTCCGTACGTTTATATAGAGTATGCTCTAATGCAGTCGTACTTGAGATTCGACAATCACGCTCTGGTCGACGGTTCAGCTTCATAAACTTCTCTTTGATTTGTCCGATCGCCAATCGATCAGAGGCTACAATTACCTTAGCAAACACCTGACGGAATCCAGGAGGTTCCATCCATGAAGCTATTCCTTCTTTTGACCATTCATTCTATGTTTCCCACGTACTAAAGCCTGCAGGACGAGTTACAAGACACAGACTACTACGCCCCCCTGCTACTGTTTTTTAATAACATCTCAGCCGGCATGAGCGCTCGTCGGCGGAGAATTTCACATGCAGGGAGTACATCGTATATGCCTAGCACTGCGGCCGATTGTCACCTGGGCGGGGTAAAGCCCATATAAATTGATAGTTGACCAAGAGAGCTACCGCTGTGAGGGTATAAGTTACCAGCCATGCGCTGTATCGTTTGGTGGAGTAAAAGCAATGGATGCGCCCGATACCAACAGAGTGGTAAATATTTGGGGCGGACGAAGAACAAAACAATCAGCTGGGGACGTAACAACACACGCGATATCTATAGTGTAGACCGATGTGGATAGGCGAAACACCTGTAACACAATGCAAAGGAAGCCTCGCGAGATCTTGACGTCGCACACACTTTTGCCTGCGTCCTTTTAGACATGCGCTCCAACACTCGCTGGGTTTTATTTCGTTTTTGCTGCTGCTACAGTAGTGGCATTATTCCCTACGACGAAGGAATTTAGTATCTATTTTTTATGCTTAGTGCGTATGTACCCACGTTGAAATTGCACTGTTGAGCGGAATGTTCTACACTCGGCCGTGAATGAGGGTTTTTGCACCACCACACGTTCGAAATTTAGCATTGATGTGAAAATATTTTCCGTGCCACGCATGTCCTTGTGTGGGCGTTCTTCAGTTTGTTGTTTCTGTTGATCCCTTCGTATGCTTTGTTTCCGTGGACATCCAACATGCTACGAGCACATGTCGGACACATGGGAAGTACGAATACACCATGCAGCATAGCTACCGCCGCCGTTGTTTTTCCCGACACAGCTCTCAGGGTTCTCCTTTAACGAAGTCCGTGAAAGTTTTAATCGGAATGGGTCATCGGATTTTCTGTGTACGCGATAACACGACTTCTGCCACCTGAAAAAAAGACCCGTTACGTAGTGAAATTGAAGGCGTGTTAGAACTGACCATTGCGCGTGCATATGTCCTCCACTTCAAGGCCAGGAGAATTCCTAGTCGCCATAAAAATGTAGTCCGAGTTTGTCCGATGTATCTTGAAGCTTGGGGCTCGGATAGACCGCGTGTACAACTCCACGTATCGCAGATGTCACGCTCTCACAAACGACGGTCGCATACAAGTCGCACCGTACAGGATTTCAAAATTATACTTTATTCAAGTCGGATCAACGCCTCACATGTTGTGTCGAATGCATTATTATCTAATCATTATCGTGTTATGTTTGTCTTGCTGCTGTTCAACAATATTGGCCGGTTTGATAGCTAACAAAAGCTCAACTATACATAGTACTGCTGACAACACACGCGATGCATACAAGATTGTTCGGTTTTCATCTTATCACGGCTTTGGCGACTCTCGGTGTCACAGCTGGCGCTCCTCTAGCGTCAACAAAAGGTGGGTTGACACACACCCGCCTGTAACTAAAAAAACAGACTAAACGTTCGGACTGGCGTGACGCGTTCAAACGTGTACATTGTCTATGAAATTTGCGAATATGGTCAGTCACTTGACTGACTCGAAATGAAATTGTTGCATTCTATATTAACGATCCGTACGGATCTGACAATTGTAGTTTCTTCGATAGCAACTTGGTATTGGCCAGGTCGAAAAATGCTCGTTGAGTGTCTACGATGTCGAAAGAGCGCAAATCATGATCCCATCGTCCATCGACAATATCAACAGCAAACGGGGTGGACGCGGGCCCATCGGGTCCGCAAGGCATGGAATTTGTTTCTAAAGCTGGACTTCATTAGCGTGTCAGCGTTTCTTTGGTCTCGGCGGTGGCTGGTGTTCCCTATATCATCTAGTAATTTGTCCCTCCAACAGTATCGCCCGCCCCTATTGTCTATCTATGTTGAAGTTGCTACGCATTTTGCCATTCCATAGAGTTTACGTCCACTACATGGACAATTCCTTTCAGCGAGGAATTGACACTTCATGATATTTTCCCCATTGCACCGTCTATGCCGCATCAGTCGAACCGGTAGGGGAGCAGGGCCTCCACGGGAGTCGCACCACGTTTTAGAGCAAGGTTCGCAAAAGCACGGGTATACGGTATTGGTGCAACGGGGTCACTTGTAGTGGCGCTGCCAACTGGCATTAGACACACCATGGCGGCAACACGACATGAACAACACATTGAAACTGAGCCAAAAACGTCACATGGGCACATTCCCCCGTACAATTATATCCGCAGACCAGACATTCGGGTCTGCACCCCCTAGGCGTTTTTCGTATTCGGAATAAGGTATGGAGGCTTGCATGATCTCGACCCCCACTACATATCGGTAAGGGGTCATCTAGGTGCAAGTATTGTATTTTGTTACAACAGGGTGGTTTACTCCCTCCACGGTTCAGTGCTCCCTCAACGAGAACACCGACCGTTCAGGTGTAAGATCGGAAAGCCCAAGCTTTGACATTCGATGAGACAAATGGCACGTTGTTCCTGTCCGCTTTCCAACCTTAGCATATATGTCACTCAAAGTGGATACTTGTCGAAAAGAAAAAAACCCTGCCGCTCGACAAACATCAATGTTCCGTTCCAAACGGCACGAGCAAACAAATGGCTTGTCCAAAAAGACACACCAGCAACCAAAGGTCGCGCAATCGGACGCTACCCTATGTGTATGTTGTGAGAGGAGCACTACGCGCATGCCGCTAGGCTTCTGCAAACCGAAAAAGCAGAATCAATGTTATCATTTGGAAAGGATGCACGTTTAGAGCGTGATGAAACGCTCCAAACACGTCTTACCCCGGAGTTGGACGCGTTTTATGAAATGCACGAGCTGAATTTTCGTGTGGGACTACCCTTTTTGATTCGTACGTCAGACACGGTCTACTGCGAATCTTGCTACTGCCCTTCAGCGCAACACCTTGAAGAAGGACGCTGACGACATATGACGTAACTCCTCCGGGTTCACCATGGTAATAGTACTGAAAGCACTGCTGTGAGTCTTACTCCCTACCAGGGTAAACGCATCGTCCATTGAAGTATCGAACACGTGTTTATTCCCTTCGATCATCAAAGAGGAATTTTATACATGCAATAGACATGGTACAGCTTTTTTCACTCGCCGAACGCTATATTGTCATATTTTGTGATGTTCGCCTACTAGACAACATTACAACGAAAACGTTTCAACTTGAGGATGTGACCATGAGTATGTCTCCACTTTTCAACTTCCTTACCTTTGTCAGCACAACTACTCACGATAGATCAGTCGCCGGAAATCTAAGGTAGACCATCACAAACCGGCCATGTCGACAAACGATCGAAGGGATATCACCACATTTCTGTTGAAATGCGGGAACTATACCCGAATTCTAACAGAATTGCTGGGAAATTTTACTAGGCAAGTGGCAGCATGGCTTTCATTGGATGGACACACTCTATTGGCAGAGTTGGTCTTTAGTCTGGCAGGAGTACCACATTCAGCAGGGTTGCCTCTTCCCAGCTTATAACTCGACATGCGACTCTCGAAACAGCATCCGCCTACCAGACTACGCCTCGAGGCGGCCATGCCACCATTAGTTGTCAAAAACCAATATAGCCATCCTTAATTGCGTGCGCCCGTTATTGACCGCATGCCCCACCTTTTCGTGGGCAGGGTGTGACGTCATAAGGCTGACAACAGAAGACCAATACGACATCAACAATGTTTCCATGGACAGCGACAGCAGTTGCCGCGAGGGCTACGATATCACCTCAGACGTGCGAAGTTGTCCGCGAAGCAAACGCTTCATGGGTTTATAGACAAGGCGTTTTCTTTGTTGATCGAACGCATAGGAATTGACGATGTCTGTTGGGTTGGACACACCGCTCATCTTAGGAGTGTCCAGGCGTTTAACCTCTCTGTCGTGTTAAGCGTCTTCCAGTTAGACCGTTGGTCGTACGACGAACTACCCAACGAATTCCTCCCTCTATTTGTACATGTATAATAGTGTGTGTTGCGTGGAGGAACGCGAGCCCCCCTTAGTACGTGTTCAAAGGTTCGCTAGAAGACGTGTTATTTTTCCGTCTATGGGACTCAATTGCTACGTACGTAGTACACGACACCGGTGTCGCACGTGCATAGTGATTAGTCGGTATTGGCTATAGCGTCGGTCGACCTATTCGTACTGTTTGGACTCCAAATAGATGTGTGCCCGATTATGATGCAAGTTCCTCAGTTGTTTCGTCGGACGACATCCACGATGTACAGGTTTTTGTTACCGTTGAGGATTAAGCAGTTGATTCGTCAGTTCTTGACGCCAGACGATGTGTCAAACTACAGTGGTTGGCAGATATATACTGGTAGGTTGCCTGAAGAACACGTCTGACGCGGTCTACCTCGCGACGATGGGTGCTCACTTTCTGATTGCTTGTAAGTCATGCAAAATTAAGATTTCAGCTTTCATTCACCTACGATCAGCCGAGTCGTCTATCTGTGTGTGTTTGGAGAGGTGTACGACCACGCTGGTTTCGAGGTTTTGACTGTTCAGGAGAGCAAGGCCACACTATGCGCTTGAGGAACACCCAACCACGGGCCGCTAATCTTTCCAGTCGTCGTTTGGGACGTCCCATCATATGTGAATCGTAACTGCAACAGTCATCGGGTGTTTACTCGGCAATTCACAGTCACTGAATAAGCGCATCTATAGCACACATGGCACCCTGCAGTCGGTTTGTCAGGTGTGCTCATTCCTCACGTGCTAAGAAATGCTCGTACACACCTCTGGACTGAGCACACAGCACGTTTCAAGCGTTGAACAGGCTATTCGCATTTCTTGTTCTCCTCTTTCACGGACAGTAGCTGATAAAATGTCTTCCTATAATCGGCGACATTATTTCAATTTTTCCCATGCCATCTCCGTTAAATCTGGTGCAGCTATCTGTTAGTAAAAATTCGAAGTACTTTCTGATACGTGCGTCGTTGCGAATATGCTACTGTATGTAGCCTGTACACATAGGTGACGGTGAGATGCCTGACTAAGTGCTGCACATATCGGAACTTACGTACTTTTTCCGTCCGTTACTTTAAATCGATTTCGTTACATGCAGTATTTTTCATGTTCATGTTTGATCTGCGATGCCCTGCACGTCAACAGGTAAATATTCCATGTGCGCAACATGCTCTCACTGCGAAGCATCCACAATGTTTTCACATGTAGTTTTCTCATGCATCGACAAAACTAGCAGATTCGTCACTTGCAGGGTTGTTTCCGCCACCCGGTTGTAGACCAGTCGTGCAGAGAGCCCTAAAATACCACGTCATTGCCTGCAACTACGGACGCAATCGACCGTCCGAATGGGTTATCGTGCGTGTGGTTCTGTCAATGTACCAGAAGCGTGTTGAGGTTACGTCTTTGTGAAAAGAGATAAAGATGTTACACCAGGTGTCTGTCAGGACTACGTTTGCCGAGAAAGAAAGGGAAGTTTTTGCCCAAAATCGCTTATTGTGTATGACCAACCGTAACGGTAAACCATATGGATAAGTGTGGGGTGAATCTATTGCCTAGTTGTCTCCGCAGTATCTCCGCACGACGGAAACTTGTAACCTACAGGTTTTGGCCTCGATGAATGCACGTCATACAACAGCATTCCCCCATAGTCACAGTGACAACCAACTGCCTTGGACTACTACGAGCCTCCCATTATAGATGAATCCATTGCCTAGTCGTCTCCGCAGTATCTCCGCACAACGGAAACTTGTAACCTACAGGTTTTGGCCTCGATGAATGCACGTCATACAACAGCATTCCCTTATATTCACAGCAGTGACAACCTAACTGCCTTGGACTACTTTGAGCCTCCCATTATAGATAAGCTGAATCTAACTAGACCGAACTGCGAGATACAAAACAATCCCATTTACTAGTCGGAGTGTTCGTGCGTAGAGACGGCACATAACGTGATATTAATCGGCCTCAGCTATTATACACCACACGCACCCACAAAGCTAGACACATGTTTATGCCATTGCAACGTGATCCTTACAAACTCAAGGACAAACGAAACGACTTCTTTGAGCCAGTGCATCCACGGTGGCAATATTGAAAATGCCAGCCATCGACATACAACAGAGCGTACATATAGACCCGTGTGTTAACGTCGGCAATAATGGGCATATTTATGTCATAAACTGTGCTAGTGGTTTCTGCATGACCAGCGAGTGATAGCCTCTGAAAGAATCGATTGAAAATGCATATGGTGTACGTTCGATTCGCCCCGTCAATCGATTACTACACTGCTGGCACGACAATAGACGGTGTGCGTGTAAAAAACTAGAAAGTGGGTGACTGCATGCGCATTTAAAACGAGTGGAACTACATATCCGTGTCAGCAATGACGTGTCAAACAATCAACAACATTTCTTTGGAAAAGACAATTAATCCTACACCCTCTGATTCGACAGAAACATGACGAAGACAGTAATATAGCCTATGTCAGAGGCTCGCAGATTCGCTGTCGACATACTAAACGAAACGGATGTTGAGCTATGCAGAGTCGACCACTCTAGTCGCAGAATCCCAAATGCCCCATTTCACCCGAGTCCATACCAAAGAGTATGTGTTTTCGACGAGAACCTAAAGTACGGATTACTACGTCGCGTTGGGTGGAAAAAATTTCTGTATTCGGCACGCTTCCGTTGCCTGGGGTCCGTGTGCATTGTTCGTGAAAAACAATTCAAGGCATGTAGCGGGGGGAGAAAAAACCACAAAATAATAAGAGTCGATGATGTTGCTGAACATGCCGTGGCAGGCACAATCGCCTCAACTGGCCTGGTCTGGACGATGGTGGTAAACAATGCCTCGTCGAAACGATTGTTCAAGATTTTAGTTATTCTACCTCTAAGCGTTCAGGTCAATACTGGTGCTGCCGTACCTTTCCGAACTGCCATTGGTTGTGGTCATTTTAATGCTGTGCATTGCTGTTGTAACCCAAGAGTTTTCTAGAATTTGCGGTTGCAACAAGCAGAAGAATCACCCCAATACCTGCACGTAGGTATTTCAGTCGAAGTCGAAGAGGAACAGCGAAAACTTGAACGAACATGCAGACGGCGTGTAAATTATCGATCTTCTTGCCAATGGTACGAGTAGCCTTGCGCCTGGTGCCGTGTAATTTTCCGTTGACTTGCAGCTGTACCCTCCTATCGCTTCGAGTGCCGTCGTCAATACCAGGTCAATAGTTACGACTTCGAACCCACTGCTGGTGGAGTCAGGGCGAGACGTTCTTCGGTGACGGTTCTGCGTTCATTGATGTACTTCACACGTATCGCACGGCCGAAAAGCGCGAATAACGAAACAACCACTCTTTCGTTCGCGAACCACCCGCGCTAAGACATCTTTCTTGGGATGTCCCAGACGTTTGTGCCAGGAGATGGACCCGACCGTTGCTATAAAATAGCTGGGATACACGCCGCAGCCCCAGGAACGCGCTCGCGCTACTGACTTCTGTACGAGGCTGTTTAGAATGTCTATTCTGATCTCAGCTATTGCACATGTCGACGTTATGATGCAGAGGCGTGCTAAACAAGCCAAAACGATGAAAATAAGTTCGTATTCTGCGCGAGTATTTTTCTCATCATACAGCGGTGCGATAGCTCCGGGACACATGCCATTAAGACGTGAAGATGCGTGTTACCGCGAGTGCATCCCAGGCTATTTGTTGATCTGCGACACTTTTGTTATAGCGGTTATACACCGCTGTCTTTTAGGCTTCAAATGAAAGAGAAGCGTTGCACCCGTACGAAGGAAAAACGTTTTCTTAACATATGTCACTGTTTCGTAAATGAAACTCGGCGGATCCAGCGTAGACCAGTAATTTGAATACAAATGAACCCACAATCGTTTAATCAGTATACCACTTATCGGGGTCATCGTTTAAGAAGCGTGTCCAGCTATCCGAACGGAAATAGAAAAAAATGTTTTCCGAAGAGGTATCGGAGATATCGGACATGTCGGAGTTATCGCATAGCGGTACATACAAAAACAACAGCATGATAGGTTTTCAGCCAGCATCACTTCCGTGCGTTCAATCGCATCCTTGCGTCACTCGACAAGGGGAATGCATATAAGATTTTTTATTTTCGCGATGCGTGGGAGCGCGAAGCGTGATCTTTTCTTTCTTGGTCCCCCAAGAGAAAATAATATTAACGACGAATCGTACGTGCGTAGGGTGCAAAAACGTTTTTTTTCTTATTCAACATTTGTTCCTGTTACGTTTCACAGCGCTCAGCGCACCCGGCACCAACACCAGTCCCGGCTTCCTCTGCGCACGCACGCACACAAACGAAACTATCTTGTGTTTGTGTGGGTTCAAGTAGTTCGGAGTTGTTCGAACTACTTGCCAAAAGGCGTTGAACACGGGGCCAGGAAATAGTTTGAAAACCAGCACCGTGAAATGTCATAACTGGTATCGTGTAAAAAAAACGATTAATGAGTCCTACCAATCGAAACCCATCTGTACGAGTACTCGTAGGTAAGATGTGTTTGTTCACAGCAAGGCTCAAGCCGTGTCTCTAACACATGCTGCTGGTGATATTGTCAGGGGTACCCTCTAACCTATAAGGAGACAGTGAAGCTCTCTTCTACAGGTCATACAAGTGTAGTAGTAGGATCACATGCTACGAGAAGCTAACTCTGATGATATCTTGCCAGGTAGGTATAGAAATGAAGAATTTCGAGTTGGAGAACCATTAAAAACACAACAAAACCAAATGTGTGTACAAGGGGTTGGGGGGTTGGACCAACATTCGGTGTGCACAGCGACTCTGCAGCTGCCTCACGTGTCCCCCCCTGCTGCTGCTGCCGCCCGCGATTTAGTTTCGCCTGCAACATTGAGCGTAAACATCACGAATACCTACTACCGCGTCCGTCCATAGATGTTCGTTTGTGTTTGCTCAGCACATCAATTCGTCTATGCCAGCATTTAGCATCTCAGATTGAACTACAGCAGGTGCCAAGGTCGCGCGTCACTATTAAGAGCACAATTTGCGAGTAGGTTATGCCTGTGTCACTTGAGGTTTTGACTATTGTATGATATTCGAGTGTATGTAAGCACGTGGAAAAAAACAAAATCATAGACATTTTCTGTATGTCAGGGTGTCTTTTGTTTTTTTGGCGACGATGCGTTCAATAGTTTTGCCTGAATGATGATATTTCCGTCCGGGGTGATTTCATATGTGCTTCCGCCTAAAACGAACGCAATCTACAGATTAAGCGTGATTAATACGTTTTTCTACAAATTGTGTGTCTAGCTGTTTCGTTACCTGTTGAGTTTCCTGTGTATCGTATACTGAATGAATGTGACATACCCAAACTAGTTTCGGGGTTGTTTTCGCGGGGTAGGACACAACCCTTGTGGTCATGGTTCTTTTCGGCAATATGCAAAGCATGTCGGTCAGTTTATTTCTCAACATTTTTGTGTTAGTCAAGGTCAACGCTGCCGAACACCCGAAATGCTCGTGACATCACGCGTCAAGAACCAAAAGGAATTTTCCCAAAAAACAGGCCTCAATTATGCGCGTTCACATGAAAAACGACAACACCACTGTGTTTTTTTATGCGTTTAAAAAAAATCTTCCTCTACGTTTCGAAGCTAAAACGGTTTCGCATTTTGCTGGAAACAGGTCGCATGTTTTTTTTTTTTTTTTTGCTGATCTTGGGAAGTGACGACCGTCTCTCGAATGTCCGATCGCGCTTAGCGAACTCACCTGGGCGTCGTGTCTTGGTGCCATCTATGTCAACGGTTCAGGCTAACAACGCAAAAACTAATTGTGTGTCGAGGTGTTGTCTCCCTGTGCAAAGCGTGGCGCGAAATGCCTGAGAAAACCCTCTTGATGACGAGGTGAAAAAAGTTTGCGGCCGAAACAAGAATTCGCTCGAAGACGCACTCACTGCGGGTAGCTATATTTGACGGTCTTTTGCTCCAACCAACAGTCCGTGATACATTTTTCAGGAAAGTGATCACCATCACAACGTCACCACATCACTCTCCGAAAGACGCATACACTACGGATTGCGTCAAAGGGATGATGCAGCGTGACAACAGTTCCGCCTTTCAGTACTATTCAAGTATACTTAAGGGTCAACCTACAGTAGCTGTCCTGTAATACTTTTAACGCCCCTTAGCGGGGCACTTGAACACCCAATAGACCGAGTCATGAGTGACAACAAAGCAGTAGTTTAGTCGTACGCTGCATTTGTCCGACATACACCAAACCGATAATCGGTTTGCGTGTGGGTAGTAACCGGACATAATCTAGTTGTGTATGCACTGCAACGACAGCAATGTCTATTCAGTACAACGAACATGTCCTCAATGCAGATGTAGACATGGTTGCCCCGACACCAGGTGTCAAGTTACCGTTCAATCAAACAATTAAGATGCTTGCTTGTGCGTTTACTCCGAACAGTCTGTATGTTTTCGCCTTCCTCACCTTGGTGAACAATAGTGTCCGGGTGGTATATCGTTTTTGCAGCGACAAGGAAAGCCTAACAAACGAGCCAAATCCCCCTCAAGATATGAAGGCACAGCTTCGAAACAAATAATCGCAGTAATTTGGGCAATGGTGTTACGTCCGACACCCACCTTTGGTTCTCGGCAGAAGGAAAAAAAAACCTTTTTGAAGTACTCCTTAAATTAAAAAATCGAGACACCATCATCGGGACACTAAATTAACCCCTCGACCAAAAATTTGGCTATCGAGCATATTCACGATTACAGCACCGATTTGCTTCGCGTCTATCTCGTCCAAATCCTACATTGCAAGACAACAGGGAACAGCCACACTCCGTGTTCTTGAATCGACGGATAGACTATATCGTGTGCTCCCGTTGAATCTGGCACATAGATTGCACCGGATGATCACTTGTTACCAGCGTGGACGCAGGCACACATTGACTGCGTCTGAACGGCCACACGTGATAGTACTGTTGCTTCCTGTTAGTAGCGGCCCTATATTTCTTCGTATGTATATGCTTCAAAGTATGGCGCCGAACAAAACATTTGAACATGGTGAGATTATGCTTCCACCAAGGGAGATCTACCACATGGGTACCGGTGTACGTTTGAGACGGAACAATATAATTCATTTTAGACTGGTGTCATCAATTTCCTTAAATGAAACCGAAACATCTCGATACGTCAACTTTGAATAGGGTAGAATCGGGCCCCAAATGGACTGCCAGCAAGAAGAATGCCCGGATGATCGGTACCGCAGTCCTGGCTACAGCAGTATTCACACCACTACGTATCGTTTTCCAGCGTTTGCTTGTCGGGAGTGTGAAACTGCCAATATGAATATTTTATACGTGCGGCACACCACCATAATGTGCCTACGCTCATCCGTACGCATTACTGCTGAAAATGTCGCACCGCTGTTGTTGACATATTGAAATATAGCTAAGCTGACAAACAGAGCAGTTTTCTCTGTATATATTAAAGTTTGTGCCATCACTATAATAATAGCTACCGATGTCATAAACTTACAGCAGTAGGTTTTGCTAGATGTGCGCTCGTGGACTACACTTGCTGGTAGGAAATAAAGTGGTACACACACATACTATACGCTTTCAACTGTGTGAACATGCAGACGGATCAACTCCAATTATGATACAACAAAACGAACTCTTCGTTGTAGTTAGGTTTCGAAGACGAACTATGCGACTACATACGTTTCTTCTGGGCCATATCGGCTGCATTGAATACTGTATTTGTGGTTCCTCCATTTGCCTAGTTTTAGAGTCACATTTCCTTCTCTGGTCACAACTGTTTTTACTACGGGTTCCGCGTGTCATTTCAAAAGTGGCCAACAACGTCCTATGGTACTACGCATATGATACAGCCTGTATTCACTATAGCGAACTGTTGCGTTCTAGGTATCTCCGTCTCTCTGTCGGACGGTCTGGTTGCCTGTATTTTAGGCATTGTGTATGTTCATGACGGTCCCTGCCATATCTAGGCGGAACCTCGTTGACATCAACACGACGTTCACTTGTGTATTACTCAGACCATTGACAAGAACCGGCAACATGTGCGCCGGCGCTTGGTGCTTGGTTTGTCGCAAGCC
Source organism: Macrocystis pyrifera (assembly GCA_031763025.1). NCBI lineage: Eukaryota > Phaeophyceae > Laminariales > Laminariaceae > Macrocystis > Macrocystis pyrifera. The sequence continues at coordinate 4,226,117 of JASSKH010000029.1, forward strand.
ATCACAAGTCGGCCGCAGTTGCCATCCTGCGACTCGTCGAATGAAGCCCATATATTTTTCGATATATTTTACGAGCGAAACCAGCACTCGCAACTCCAGGATTGGTCGAGGAGCAATTTCCGCCTATCTTTCACGCAGGAATACCAACAGTGTTTCAGATAATGTCAGTCATGAAGGCTTTTGATATTTGTTTTCATAGAAGATACAATCCGACAATACCTCGCCGAATCCCGCGTTTGGCTGCTATTCGAACCAAGATACGCTCGCATCATGCAAATATGTATTCATCATCACTACCATTTAGTCTACACGACCGAACGTGGAGATATCTCTACGTACTTGTTGTGTACTGTATATCCGTCACAGGTACTTCAGTACCGTCACATGTACTGAAACGAAACATACATGTAAATGGCGCATGACTACCGCACCGGCAGTTCGATCAGATATACTGCCTGCGGATACAGCATGGAAGCGACAAGCGTCCAACAACAAGGGTTCAGTGTTGTATCGAAAAACAACTGTCGTAAACGATGGACCAATATCTACTCGTTAGAATGTGAGTTGCGTTTATGAGGCATGAACGCTATGCGTCATCTGACTGTGAAACATTCCCATAATAGTTTGATACTAAACATACATACTGATGCCAAAAATGCGCGTTACATGATAATAAATAAAGCAACCACGTACGAAGGAATCAAGGACCTTTCCACAAGACCCACAAATCACAAATCGCCAGCACCCGTCGAGGTTCGACGGCATCACTATGTTTGACGATAGGCACACGAATAAAACCGCAATTCTTAGCAGGTAGTGGATGCCGATTCACCGTATTTGGCTAACCGCGTCGGTCGGGTTGCAGAGAATTTGCGAGTATCAAGTATTGTGTCGATAACGTCGAAACGGAATATTGACGCTCTTCATCAGGTATATATCAAAACAGAAACCGAACGCCTGCCACTATCTCCATACGCATAATATGCCCCAAGTCTGGGGCGTAGTCCCGTCGTGATGGTCGGTGTATTCGAAAGACCGACGGACTACCCTCCACGCTGCAACGATGAATGGTGCACGCCCTGAACTCCTCGCGGTGAACTATTGCCTTATCACTATTCATTGCGTCCTCTGATTCTAGCCCTAACGTAGTCCAGCTTGGAGTAGCGGAATCGACGTACGTGAATTCCGGACAGTGATAGCTGCGCTTGCCGCTATAGTCGTCAGGGAGGAACGACATCACCGAACGCCGGGGTATTTGTGATGCACGTACATCCATAATTCCAAACCCAACTACCGGTATGTCACATTGATGGACATGGTGAATGGGGCAAAACACTCAGTTCAGTGGGGAGGCATTCCCTCGCGTATAAAGTATGTCCTGCTTGGCGCCGAGGGGAAATTTGTACGAAGTTTGCTCTGGCTTCGTGGTGTACAATCGAACACACGACCACTAGCGACAATACGTCGTGTTGTCTCATTTCGTGTTTTTCAATGCGTAGTGCGCTGTTGTACCAAAAACCGAAGAGGCAATCCGACCATGCGTTGGGTGGTATATTCATGAAATTCCAAGCAATCATCTGTGGCTTTGTCCGTCTGGAAAGCTGGCAAGACCTGAGTGTGTTAACTAGCGTCAAGACGACGTCAACGCCAATAGGATTTCAGTAATTTATTTAGCTAGGGAAATATATACGTGTGGTTCCAGACCCGGTGCGCACGCAGGTTAAATATGTGTGCCTGCCTTGAACGTGTAGCACGCACTCGTTTAACATTGCCCGGTTCACTCTTTAGAGAATATTCGCTTGTGTCGTACCGATCAATTGTTGGTGCATATTCTCCTCATTTTCTGTGCGCGCTGAGAGGCGATTTACAGAGTTCTGTTGGTAAGCACGATATTGTGGGGCTTTACCTCAGTGAAGCACAGACCAAACTATCCGACCAAGCCTTCCTCACGCAAAGGCCGGACCTTGAAACGGCATGCAGGGTGGTTTGGTGAACGTTCGTGGAATGTGCCTGCCCCTCAGCGCTGAATGGATTCCAACAATACAAAGTGGCGGTGCCGGGGGGGCGACTATACGCGTTGGTGCACATCCCACCCTCTTTGACGTGTTTATGTCAGCCGGTAATACATGCTGTCGAAGCAATATAGACGGTGCCTCAGATGAAGCTCGTACGAACCTGACATCGTGACCTCTCTGGTCTAGTGTTTCTTATTGAGGGGTGGCGCACAGTATGTAGTCTCAGTGGAAGCGATACAGAGTGTGCAAGGCCCGCTGAACAATGCCACACCGCTTTTTTTTTTACGAAGCAGAGGGAGCGTGTACGTGACCCAGTTGTTCCGTGGGCTTTCATGCCTCAGACATATACATCAACAACGTGCAATGGTTAACATTTCGCCTGGCATGACGCCCGAGTGTGTATCGTATCACCGGCAAGGAAAGTTGGCCTGTACATATAGCACTGTATTTCGAAAGGTGGAACAACTTCTGATATTGGTTGACAGCATCTGCACTGTTGAGTATGGTTGATAGGCACGGCGTACGGCACGAATATTGTGCTGACAGCAAGACTCACCACAACCCCAACTAATTGACCAATACTGACTGCTTGTTCTGTTTGTGCCGTACATGGTGTGGGTCAACCATTTCCTTGAGTACCACGTACTGCGTGTGCTCTATTGCAGTCGTACTAGAAATACGACACTGTCACACCCTGGCTAACGGTGTAGCTTTAATGACACTCTCATTGTATATCCCGACCGACAATCGATCGCATGCCGCAATCACCGTAGCCGACACCTTACGGAATCCAGGAGGGTCCAAACACGGAGTGAATCTTCCTCTTGTCCTTTTGTCCTGTTTCCCCACCTACTAACGCCTGCACGAGGAGTTACTGAGTACAGGCTCCTACGCCACCTTCCATCATTCTGCAACATCACAACCTGTACAAGCACCCACCGCCGGTGAGTTTAGCTGGTAGAAATTGTACAGCACATTCATCGCCACATGGTGCAGTTCGATTGTGTGGGTCATAACCCAAACGTATTCGATCTGAGAGAGTCCATGCTGTGGGGGTACATGTTACCAGCCACACATTGTATTGTTTCGTGGAGTAAAAACAATGCATGCACCCGATACCAACCGGTGGTATATGTGTAGGACGGATGAAGGAGATACCAAGCAGCTGCGGATGAAACACTAAACTCGCTGTACATGGCGTAGACCGATGAGGGTAGGCGAAACACCTTGATCACGATTCATACAAAGCGAGCCGGGACTTTGACGGCTTTTACTCTATTGCCTGCGTCCCCTGATACATGCGCTCCAACATACGCTCGATTAAATTACGTTGTTGCTGCTGGTGGCATTATTCCTTACGACGAAGCTGTTTGTTTACGTATATAGTCGACATAGTGAGTTCGTATTGCTCTTGAGATTGCGCTGTTTTCGGAAAATTATGCACTCCGCAGTAAACACGGTGTATGCCATACCACACCATCAAAATCATTTGCATCACCATTACTAGATGGTGTACCGTGTTATACATGTCCTTGTGCGGGCGTTACGCAGTTTGCTATATCTGTCGATCCCTCCGAACCAACCCTGGTATCGGTGGCCATCATCCGGGTTACGTGCGCAGGTCGGAAGCAACCAAACTGTGCATAAACCGTTAAATCTATTTACCGCTGCGAGTGAGTTTGCCGGCGCAGCCCTAGGATATTGGGTGTTCGTCTCAAATGTCCGAGGAACTTTGTCATCAATATATGCCACCGAGTCAGCTGTCTAAACGTAAACACGACATATATCACCTGAAAAAGAAGTCCCGTTACGTAGGGATATCAAGAACATGTAGGCCTAGCGAATGTGCGTGCATTTATTCCCCCAGTCCAGTATTCGAATTGCGTGTCAACAATTGATATGGTCTAATTTCGTCCGTTGTATTTCAAAGAAAGGACCCCGAACATTCCGCATCTACAACCATCCGCATCGCCGCTGTGGCAAAACACGAACAGCAGTCGCATAGAAGTCGCCCCTTGCAGAGTGTTTGAACTACGTTATCCAAACCGTATCAGCGACTGATATATAAAGTCCAATGCATTTCTTTTGTTTTTAATCATGTCGCGTTCTTCTTGTTATGCTGTTATTCAACAATGTTCGCTGATTTTTTCTCATAAACAACACACCAGTAGCGTACTGCCACCAAGACCTGCGGCGCATACGAGATGGTTCGTTTTATTACCCTCATCACGGCCTTGGTGACTCTCGGTGTCACAGCTGGCGCTCCTCTTCAGTCTTCCAAGGGTGAGTTGACACACACCTGCCTCAATCTCAGTGAATGGGGCGGGACGTACAAGCCGTCGTGAAGAGGTTCCGTGTGTATCTTGCCCATGTTCTGTTGCGGCTGTGACCAATCACTTGATTCGAAATGCAATACATTCAATATTTTTGGACATTCTGTACGTATCCGACAGCCGTAGTTGCTTGGATGCCAACTTGCTGTCGGTCAAGTCGAAGCAAAAAAAATGAGCGAAAACCATGGCGGGCAAGCGCCGTTCATGATCCCATCGTACGTCGTATACATCAACAGCGAAAGCGCTGAACGCGTAGTCCGTCAAGCCAGCAAGGCATGAAACCTGTGTCTAAGGCTAGACGCCCTCGGGATATCAACAATTCCATGATGTTGACGATGACAAGTGCTCCCTGTTTCATCAAGTATTTTGCTCCTTAAACAACATCGACCGCCCTTATTGTCTACCTATGTTCAAGTTGCTACGTACCTTGCCTTTGCATGGGGATAATGACTGCTACGGGAGCAAGTCCTTCCAACAACGAATTGACACGTCATGCTATTTTCACCATCGCACCGTCTGTGCATCAGTCGAAGTGGACGCGGAGCAGGGCCTGGACGGGAGGCGCACCTCATCTTACAGTAAGGTACGCGATAGCATCGGTTTCAGCGATCGTTACATCGTGAATACTGGTAGTGTCGCCGCAACACTATTTTGACGTACCATCGCGAAAGACGAGGCGCACGACATAATAAAGAGCCATATACATACATACATGGGAAAACGTCCGCGTTCAATTAGGCCTGCAACACAGGAATTTCGGTTTTGCACCCCCTTGAGGTTTGTCGTATTCGCATAACAATATTTTGGTTTGCACGCCCCGATATCCGCTACGTACCTGTATGGGGTAATTTAGGTGCAAGTATTGGTGTTCGTTGAAACAGAGTAGTTTCGTTTTCCCTAAAGGAGAACATCCGCCGTTCAAGTGTGTGATTGCTAAGACTGGCGTTTGTAGTCGATGCCATGTACGGGCCTCTTTCCCTTTCTGTTAACCTGCTTTAGTTTCTGTATGGATCCTGGTAGATACATCTCAAATCGAACAAATGTGCCGCTCTACAAACATCAAAGGCCTGTTCGAAACGACACGGCGAAAGAGATAGCTTGTCCAAAAGTCACAATAATAGCCAATGCTCACACAATCGGACGCCGGCTTATATGTATGTTGTTAGAGGAGTACTAAGGTTATACCGTCCGTCGTAGGCAGACAGAAGCAACTTGTTCGGTATGCCCACTTGGGGTGAACGGGGGTTTTAGGGGCGAGGAAGCGTCGGTGTTGTGTTGTGGTGTGGTAGTGTGAAATGTTGAATGTAGTTGAATAGTTTTGTGTTGTGGTTTTGTGTGGGTGTTGAATAGTGTGTGGTTGTGTGATTGTTGGTAACAAAAAAAAAATATAAAATAATGCATGATGAGAAATTGATTTTTTGTGAATTTGTGGAATTGTGTGATGATGAAGGTGTTGTGTGTTGAAAAAATGATGTGATTTGTGGTGTGATGGTGTGAATTGTGGTTTTGAACGGGGTTTGATGTGGAATGATGTTGTTTGGATTTTGATGATGTTGATTGTAATTGTGTGATTGGTGAATGGATTGTGATTAGTTGTGTGTGTTGTGAAATGCGTGAATTTGTGTTTGATGAATGTTGGTATGTGTTTGATTGATGATGATGTGTTGTTTGAAATGATGTGTGTTGTGTTGAACTATTTGATGATGAACTGTTGTTTGTGGTGAACGGGGGTTTGGTTTGTGTGCTGTGGAACATACCCGTAGGGCGAGAAGCGTCATACCGTACAACCTTTTCATTGGTCTAGAGACCCGAGACATACAGTCCAAACGTCCTGCAGCAGGTGGAGGCCAGCGGGGACATGTAAATTTGCAGGTCGTATATTGCATAATATTCGTGTCACGGTCTGGTCACTCCTGCGACATGAAGAGCGTATATCGAAGGCACCGGAGAGGTCCCTTAGCGTACTCTCTGAACTCGACGCGTACCGACCGCATGCTCCCTTTTTTTGCGGCATCGTCTGAAGGACGGTAGATGGATGCACAGTATTTTGTCCGCGCTATCACTCTAGCATCAACCGGAGCGATCTTTGGATTTTGTGATGATGAAACACATATCGGGACTAAAATATGCACAGGGTCTTGCTGTATGCCCGGTCTCGTTGACAGTGCTTCTTCTGAATAGCCATTGTAATGAAGATAGTAGTGTTCATGATGTAAGGAGTACCAAGCGGAACAAATATTCCAGTACAAGCTCTGTCTCTCCTCGGCGTCTTGATTGGCACTTGAGCAAGCCACAAGTGGAGTCCATGGCAGACAAACTCTAAAACGCATTCAAAGAAGATCGCCAACCACCCCTATACGCAAATGTTTACCCTCGCAGAAAGTATACTGCGACTCCTACAAATGTCCGTATGGATACGCTCTGGTCGATGACGCTGACGACGTCAAGTGCAAGTGGGGCAAGTGCGATAAATCCCAGTGTTGCGACAAGGTCTGCTCGAGCTACGACTGCCCAAAGTACTACGAGCTAGTGGACGATGCGGACGATACTGTGTGCAAGGACTACAAGTGCACAAAAGATCAGTGCTGCAAGAAGGGTGAGATGACTTCCGGATATATTCGATGAGGGTTTGATACAAAAATATAGGTATCATAAGCGTTGAACAACTTGATACCTCGGTAATTGTGAGCTGCATATCAACGAATTAGGAACAATCCGAGTGCCTTCTACCCTACCCCGGAGGTGGACGTGTTTCATCAAGTGCACGAGCTGATGTTGCCTGTTCTTCTGCGACTACCTGTTCTGATGCGTACGCCAGACACGGTCTACTGCGACTCTTACAAATGTCCTAAGCACTACAACCTCAAGGACGACGCTGACGATATCAAGTGCAAGCGGGGCAAGTGCGATAAATCCAAGTGTTGCGACAAGGTCTGCTCGAGCTACGACTGCCCTAAGTACTATGAGCTTGTGGACGACGCTGACGATATTGTCTGCAAGGACGACAAGTGCACAAAAGAAAAGTGCTGCAAGAAGGGTGAGAGAACTTCCCAATATATCAGATAAGGGTTTGGAGATAAAGAAAGTGAACACGAGCGTTGAATAGTTAGTTAAATTTGTACGTGTGAGCGGTATGATTGTGAATTAGGAACAATGCGAATACCTTCTCTACCCCGGAGTTGGGCGTGTTTCTTCAAATGCACGAGCTGATGTTGCGTGCGCCTCTGCGACTACCCATTATGATTCGTACGTCAGACACGATCTACTGCGACTCTTACAAATGTCCTAAGCACTACCGCCTGAAGGATGACGCTGACGACATCAAGTGTAAATCCTCCGGGTGCACCACCGACAAGTGCTGCAAGTATCACTGTGAGTCGTATTCCATGTCAGAGTATACGTAGTACCTGTTGACATATCGAGTACGTGCTAAATCTCTTGAGCATCAAACACGATTTTATACTTGCAATAGGTGTTTTGCTGCTTCTTAATGCTCGCGAAATGCAATCGACACAGATTTTTCGTGATGTTCGTTTACTGGGCAACATTACGACGAGAAGGCGTCAACTTGTGGCTGGGTGCGAACGTGACCGTGACTTCGTCTGCACTCTCTACATGCGTAAATTGTTTGGAAGACGACGACTCACCTTAGATCAGTGCCGGAATATCGGAAGTAGACCATCAGCAACCGTCCTTGTTGGAAGCCTATAAAAAGAGTAACACTGCAGACTTTAGAAAATCCGTACTTATGTCCCGATCGGAAACTATGTTGATTGGGATAGACCACCAGGCATTATCAGCATGGTTTCATTCTATGGAAATACTCCATAGTAAGGGTTGGTTTGCAATCCAGCACGAATACCACATCCAGGCGGGGTGGCGATTTCGGGATGAAAGCTCGACGTGGGACAGGCAAAACAACATCCACCCATTGCCCCCAGACGGCGCTTCTAGGTTGAAGGCAGCCATGCCGTCATTGGTTGTCATTTATGAGCAAAATCAGCTTGAATCGATTCTAAATGTTATCGGTCACATGCCCCACCCATTCCTTGACAGGATGCGACTACTACGTCAGCCAAAGGAATACTGGCACGACGTCAACATTGTCTCCCAGGACAACAGCACCGTTTGCCGACAGGACTTCGAAGTCGCCCAAAGCGTTTGAAGTAGTCTATGAAGCAAACACTACATGGGTTTCGTGATGAGTTCTTCTTGTACGCTGATCGAAGGCAAAAGAGTGACCTACAGTTTGTTTGGTCGGACATGTCGCTTCCTTTAAAGGCGTGTCCAGGCATACAACCACTCTGTTTCTTACACGCCTCTCACTGTGACATTTAGACGAACAACGATCTACTCAACGAAGTCCTCTCTCCATTGGTATATGGGTTTATATTGCGTGGAGAAACACGCGTCCGTCTTCGATTGGAACTTGTCTAAACATTGGCCAGAGAGCACATTCTGTTTTATATTTTGTGTGACAGAGGCGATAAATAGGTAGTACTCTACACCGGTGTCGTAAGGGCTTAGTTTTTTGTTGGAAAATGGCTACGGCTTTTGTTGGCCTCTACATCCTGTTGGGACTCCCAATATTGGTGTGCCCGAGTATGATGCAAGTTCGTCAGTTGGTTCGTGGGGCGGCATCCAGGATATGGACGCTAGTGCTACCGTGGCGGCGTCAATAAATGAGTTGTCTGACCTTGACGCAAGACGATGTGTCACACTACATATAATTCGATTGCTTGTAGGTTTCTGTAGAACACGTTCGATGTGTTTGACTTCGGCACGATGCGTGCACGCATTCCATTGCTTGTAAGGAGTACACAATTTCTATTACAGCTTTCAGTGATCTGCTATCAGCCTAGACAGGGATCTGCGTGTTTTGTGGGCGGTTTTCGACCATGGCAGGTCTGGTGTTAGAACAGTCCACGAGAGCAAGGACACTTTAAGCGCGTCAAGAAGATCCAACCATGGGCCGTTGAAATATTTGTTTCACTCATCGTTTGGGTGGTCTCAATATAGGTGAATCGTAACTGCAACATTCAATAAATGGCTGCTCCGCGATGCACAGTCACCTTCCAAGCGCATCTCTATCAAACATGGTGCTCCGCAGTCGTTTGCCAGGCAGTCATATTCCTCGCGTTCTGATACATTTACGTTCCCGCCATTGGTCTGCACACACAGCGTCTTAAACGCGTTGAGCTTGCATCTAACGACGAGGTTTACTTTTCGTGCTTCTAGCTGTTGCGTTCTGCGAACGGTAGATGATACAGTATTTTCTCTTCATCAGCGGAAATATTTCAGACAGTTTCGTGGACACGCATGTGCCATCCTAGTTGGATCTTGTTCAGCTACGTGTTAGTGAAACATTAGGTAGTTTTATCGCTTCTGTGCATGATATAGCCTATGTTCATTGGTGTCGGCGGGATGTCTGACAAGGTTAAGGTCAGCACTTATTCGAACTTACACACTATTTCGGCCGTGTAAGCCTGATTGTTTTCGTTTCTTGAAGTAGTCTTCACGTTCATTTTCGATCTGCAATGCCATCTGCCACACCGCGTGTATATTGCAGGTACACAACATTCCTTTACTAGGTAGTATCCACAATGTTTTCACATGTGTGTCTTGGTTGCATATATAAACTAGCTGTCTTGCCACCTACAGGTTTTGTTTCGTTCCCCTGTTGTAGAACAGGCGTGGAGCCCTATTGCACAAATACCGGGCCCGTTGGGGTCCCACATACCCTAAAGAGCCGCTCATACCTCATCCCATACATAATCGTTATGAGAACCCTAATCATCAAGTCGCTGCTTGCAACTACCGATATAGTCGACCGTGTGGATGGATTATAGTGCATGTGAATCCCGCCAATAAAACGAACGACCGACGCGTGTCGAGGTTTGGTCTATGTGAAGAGAGATGCAGAGGTTGCACCGGGTACTTGTGTTGAGGAAGAAGGGAAAGTGTTTGTATAGTTTCCTACTGTATGTACACGTGAAAGAGAGCGATAAATTGTGGTTGAATCCACGGCCTAGTTGTCCCTGCAAGAGCCACAAACCACGAACATATGCACCCTGTTTGTTGTTGCTTCGGCTAACCGCACGTCATCCAGCAACATTCCCGGATACATACGGTGACGATCTCGCTACCCCCCGTAGTACAACGAACCTCTCCATAGAGGTAGGTTGAATCTATCTTTTCTCAATTGCGAGCAGGTCAATTACTGCAATCTCTCCGTATGGTACAATTCTCAGACATATACTTGTATTGTCAGGCGTACTTGTGCGTAGAGACTGCACACTCACTTGATACTTTGGGGTATCAATGATCCTACCCCACACGCTCCCACGACGTCAATCAATGGGTAGCGAAACGTATATGTCACCAGATAACGTGCGAATCCAAAGACACAGTCGAACCCGTGCATCCACGGCAACAATATTGAAAACAAGAAATATGAAATGATAAGAACGCGTGTGGACTCGCAAATTTACGGCGGCAAAAATGCGCAATTTTCAAGAAAACTGTCAGTGGTTTTCACATGACTAATGCCGCAGTATTCCCTCTGAAAACAAACGGTAGTATGTGATTATGTGGCGTGTTCAATTTGCCCCGTCCATTGATTGCTACAGTAGACCTACAACAATAGACGGTGTGCATGCAGGAAAACAATACGTTGTTGACTGTATGCGCGTATAAAAACGAATTACACTCCTTATTACGTGTCAGAAACAATTACCCAAAAACCAACAGTATATAGGGCTAGAGACAAGGCATACCCACATCCTTTAAGACGATAGAAGCATTAAAAAGGAAATACAGCTCGCACGTCCATCTATAGTTTTCTCACTCGGCGACGAGGGCACATGTATCAGAGGCTCGTAGCTTATCTGCGATTTTTGCAAACGAGCGTTGAGCTGCACGAAATCCAAACTTGTAGTCGCGGAGTTCAAAGCACACAATTTCTTCCCAACACAGAACAACTTGGTGTCCATACCGAACAGTAGATGAGAGCGACTGTCTAGGCGCCGGTGCGATATATGGAGGACCGTGCCCAACAACTCGGTTTGAGTATCCTCCATGTACTTCGTTCGCAAGCAGGTCGCACGCTTCTGTTCCCTTGGTGTTTGACCCGGCGCGTAAATATCACGAAAGACGTCAACATATTGTCAACAGCATATTCGTATAGAGTCGATCCTCGTGTGTGCTGTTGGTATCGGGAACGTCACGTACTGGCGGTTTGTGAGTCTTGGGCGACGCATGTATGTTGTTCGGCACGCTCCCGTATCCTAGGGCACGCGTTTCATGAAGGTGGCGTGATGGTTGTAAAACTTGAGGATGACACCTTGGAGGAATTGTTGGTCGTTAATGGAGGTGGTATGGTTCAAGATAGTCGTCGTTGTCCCATTGATGGAGTGAAGTGGTTTGCTGCTGTTTTACTAGAGTGGGAAGTAGCAGGCGTTGTGGAGTGAAAATAATGGGTGGTGGAAACCGGATCTCGACCGATCGTTATCGTTGGGCCGGCTCGAATCTTTGCGCTATGGCGTTTACCCTTTACGTATGACGTAAGGTATTTTGGGTAGTTCGACAAACAATTGCGGGGAATGGAAATTCAAAAACGGCTTGCGTAAAAGCATATAAGGGATAAAACTGATTTGCCGAAGTACATTCGATATATGTATTGGAATGGTATCTACGATATGTTGTCGGAATGCAAGCATAACAATAATTGCGTGTGGATAGATTTTCATATCCAGTCTAACAGCAACGGACATTTGAAGAAATCTGGTAGGTGCGATAAATTTACTCAGCTCGAAAACTCCAAGCGTATAAACGGTTTCGGCAACAGAAATACGAAGAGGTGCTCCAGGAAACAATGTGTCAGTTCCGGGCCTAGTTGAGTGACTCCAGCACGTGCTTACGAACGTTCTTGCAGGGATCAATGAAGGTCTGCTTATCGCAGAATATGATCGAGATGTTGATACTCTGGTAATTTGTAAGAATGAATCGTTCTCTCTGATCCACTCAGAGAGTGAGGGAAATCGAATTGCACCCCCTTGTTTCGACTCGTCGAGTTTCTGTTGGCGTCGGGGTGAAGGGAACTTCTTTGGCCGATGGCATGCTGAAAGTCCTGATGTTGTTCTAACCTAGCTCGCGAAGGATCGCAAAGAAGCGGAATACCTTGCTTCGCTTATAAGCTCGAAAAACTAGTACTTTTTTTTTTTTTTCCAAAACTTTCACTTTCCAGCCTAATTCGTAAGACGTTTTACCCTCGACGACCTTCTGGACAACCGTGGCCACAGGTGTCTTCCCTTCTCCCCCCCGGTATGTGCCTTTAATTTTTATCGCGCATAGGGTTCAGTATTCCCACTGCTCGTGGATTTTCATCGAATGTAGCTAACTCACGCTCTCGAGCTTTCCGCTAATCAATCTCTTTTATGCAAGAAAAAGCCCCTACGAGCACGCACTCAGTGAGACTTGAACTCACGAAATTGATCTTGATAGGCACGCGGACCACCTACCGTGTTGTACGGATAAAATGATACTTTCTACGATAGACGTATCACATTCGGAAGAAAAAACCCTCGGGCGCCAGTTAATGTAGGAATATGAGAGTTGGGGTCTAGATCGTTGGGCATACTACGTACGTACACGTTCGAAATTCGTGTGGTATCACTCGTACTAATATGTCTGTCTCCTGTGAACTCTGCACTTCGCCTAGGGGGTAGTAGGTACGTCAGACAACCTAGGGTAGACCTCTGTCGTACAAGACCTCGAAGTACAAGACCGCCAGCCACAAAAACACGCGCTCCCAGGTACAGATATGGTTTGCTCAGCATCTCCAACTCCATTGTATATGTTGCACAACAAAACCAGATCAAAGGAGGCATTCTACGTAAGAGGTATCGCATTTGAGAAAATCAAACTAGAGCCACCAAGGCGTCCTTACCAGGCGGCAGATGAAGGCTGAGTAAGTAAATTGTGCTCCACATTTTTGGGCATGGTTGTTTCCCACATATGCAGATGCGTGTGGCATCGGTCGTGTTCATCTGTCTGTGTCCGATGAATTCTGCAGTAGTTTACCTTGGAGCGATAGGAGCCTCAGACAAATTTCGGCGAACCTCTATCGAAAAACGCCCCAAAGATGCCGTCCATCTTGTAGACGCTTGGTAAGGTCGACGTGCAGTAAATAATGTGAGGAACGTATTAACTCCAGTTATATCCCGTGTGCCGGCTAAGCCATGAGCCGAGCAGCTCATGCTGAACTTAACACCAAATTATAGCTCACAATTTGAGCTTAGAGTATGAGGTTGCCTAAAACGGTGGATCTAGTTTCGAGGGTTGCTCGTCGAAAGGCGCTCTCCCCTGGTTGTCCAAGTTATGTTTTTTTCAGTCCATGGCGAGTGGACTGGACTGTGACCTTCCAAGGTAAATGATTGGGCAAAGCAATTGTGTACTCGACTTCCTGTTCGTTTTTGTTGAGGAATGCGGTTGGGACGTTCAGAATCAGTATGGGTCTATCCCGTGTTGCGGTTACATTTAGCATAATAAGACGCAGAATCTCGATACGATGTACAGAAAGGAATGTCGTCAAGTAGTCTAAGCCATGTAATTGCTCCCAGCCTCGTGCCGCCAGCGGCCATATGAACACACGCTTACGTATGTCTTGACACAGAATACTCAGTGCCGACCGATGCCGAGAGAGACCGAGTTGCACCCATTTGGTTCGGAAACCTCGTGTTCATCAACGCTGTGGATACCCTAGAACATGGCTGATTCCTGCTGTTTTTGCCTTAGGTGATATTCTTGATTCCCCAAACGCGTTCGGGGCTGCGGCAAACACTGGTGGAACACTTGGCCAATTTCCGCACGTTTGATGAACTGCGTGGTGTCTTTAACATGTGATGTAAAGTAAATGCGTCTGGGCAGAGTTATGCGAGTAGACTGACGAAGCCGGATTCGGGTTTCGTTGTCGTCTTCTGCCATTGGTTGATCCACCAAATGAGAAGATCACAGCGGCGTGGCAAACAGCCTATTCTTGATACCGTCAACCGAGCGTTTGTCAAACGTGTTTTCGTTCAGATATGTGGTGCTGATTTCACGTTGCAGTGTACAAAGTCTAAATTTACGAATCGTAGGTGCGTAGAGTGCCTTGATTTTAGTTACATTGTATGTGTGCGTGTTTCAACATTTTATCCGGCCACGTTTTTACCGTGCTCAGCGCACGCAGCACCAATACCAGTCCCGACGACGTTTATTCACGCACGCACACAAACGAAATTTTCTCGTATTCGCGTTATTGTAAGTCGTTCTTCGTTGGTCGAACCAGGTGCGGAAATATGTGTAGGCTTTGAAAACTAGCCCCCCTGTGAAATATCATACCTGTGGTAACGTTTTAAAAAAACAACATGCGTTTCTACTGAACGAAACCCAACTGTACGATAACTTGTAGGCAAGTTGTGTCTGTTCACAGCAAAGCTCACGCAGTGTCCCTAACACATGCTGCAGGTGTTATTGTCGCGCGTACCCTCTGTCTGATATGGGAACGGTCAAGCTCTGCTCCATAGGTCGTACAGATGTAGTAGTGGTGTTTGTTTTTATTCGTAGCAGGGGAACCATCTAACACACAACTTTATCAAGTGCGTGTACAAGGGGTTGATGGGTTTGACCGACAAGCGGGGTGTCCAGCGATGCTGACCCGCGCCTCGTGTCTCCCCTGCTGCTGCGGCTGCTGACGATTTCAAGAAATATTGTCTTCGAATAATGAGCTTAAACATCACGAATACATGGGACCGAGTACGTAGATATTCGTTCGTGTTGGTTCAGCACATCAATCCGTATTATTTAGCCTTCTGCATCCCAAATTTGACTGCTGCAGATACCGAGTTCGCGCGTTACTAGCACAGAATACTAGCAAAGTGGATCTGAGTAACTTGTGACAAGGACTACTGTTTGATAAATTAGATTACGTGCGCAGATGGAAAAACGAAAATCGAAGATACTTTTTTATTTGAGACGTACGTCAGGATGTGTTTGGCCTTTTCAGCGACGATACATCGAAACTGTTTTATTGGATAATGATAAGACTAAGTTTCCTGTACATCGTATCTAATGTGACACAGACAAACTAGTTTTTGCTGTGATTTTCGGGAGGGCGGACGCAACTCTTGGCATAGTGCTTCTCTATGGCAATCTGACAAGCGTTTGACCCATTTTTTTCTCATTGTGTTAATCAAGCTCAACTCTCTGCCAAGAACCCTAAACGCTCGTGGAATTACACGCCAAGAACGAAACTTCGCACGGTCCCATGAAAGTCAAGTAGATCATTTTTTTTTCAGATACTAGGGCAAATAATGCACATACGGTTCGAAACCAAAGCGTTTCGCATGTTCCTAGAATTACGTCGTGAGGTGTTTGAAACATTGTTCTGCTCCTGGGAAGTGACGGTCGTCCATCCTGATTCTTGATCGTACTTGGTAGGTAAACGTCGTTTCTTGGTGCCATCTGTATCAACGGTTGAGGCTATTATCCTGAAATGCGTTGTCTTGTCAAAGACTTGGTGTTGTATCAACGTTTGAGGCTAATATCCTGAAATACGTTTTCTTTGTCGAAGACTTAGTGTTGTATCAACGGTTGAGGCTGATATCCTGAAGTACGTTTTCTTGTCGAAGACTTGCTGTTGTCTGTGTGGCGCGGAGTGTCTGTGAAGAACACTCGTGACCAAGGGTAGACACCATGTGTGGATGAAACAGGAATATAGAGCTGTCAGTGCGGGTGCATCATCGTCTTCTTATTATCCCGGGAAACACAATCACTGACGGTAGATGTATTTGACGGTATTTGAAACCGGGCGTCAGTACGCCCAACATATTTCAGGGAAGTAAACTATGAAAGTTGTGATAGTATCGTCATCACAGGAACACTACGCCTCTCTCACGGGAGGTGCATACACTACGGGTTGGCGTCTACGGGATGTTTCACTGGCCAACAGTCCGTCCTACAGCAATACTCCATGGTAGTTATGGCGCGGCCTAGCTGTCCTGAAATACTATTGACGCCAATTAACAGCGGGGTTAAACAATCAATAGACCGAGCAACGAGTGTGAAGGTAGTAGTAGTTCGACCGTGTTCCGCATTTGTCCGACATCCACCAAACCAATGATCATTGCGCTTTTGCGTAGCAACCAGATATCACCTAGATGCGTATGGACTTCGACGACCCTTTATCGATTCAACAAAACGAAGATGTCCGGAACGCAGATGTGTGCAAGGTTGCCTTGACGTCAGGTGCCGCGCTACGGTTGAATCTACCAAGTGCGGATGGTGACCGCTTCTTCCGTATCAGTCACAGCGTTCAACCTGCCAGTACCTATCCGCCCTGCCAAGACACTAACCATATTTTCGCCCTTCAACGTTTGTCGAAATTTGTGACAGGGTGGAAAATCGTTATTTACAGAGAGAAGGAAAACGGAAACGAAATCATTTTACCTCGAAATCTTCAGGAACAGAGTACAATCAAACTGAAAGTGGTCTTTGCGCACTGATGTTTCGTCCGACACTCGGCTTTAGTTCTCCACGGAATAAGCTAAACAATCTTTATCGCAGTATAACAAATACTGTAATCGGAACACCTTGATTAACCGCTGGCCAACCTTCTGCCTACCTAGCATACTAAAGGTTACACGGCCTATTTGTTTTGCGTCTATTTAGTCCGAATCCTATGTTGGAAGACAATGGGGAGCAGCAGCCACTTTCCCGGCTTGATCTTGAATAGATCGATCGGCTATATCGTATATTCCAGTGTAATTTGTCACATCGACCATACTGATATATTTTGTGACCACGGTTGACACAAGCACGCATCGACTGCGCCTGAACGGCCACATGTGCTGGTGTTGTTGTTACGTGTTAGTGGCTCTTTGGTTTTAGGTATCGGCAGCATGCATACTTGGAAGTACGTCTCAGAATTAGGTAACTTGTACTTCATGACATGATGCTTCCTCCACGGGAGTTCTACCTCATGGGGTACCGGTGTACGTGTAGACGGAACAACATACTTCATATTATGCTGCTGGTAGTTTTTTTTTTTTTATTTTTTCTCGCTTTTTATATTTTAGAGATTATACGCGATACCTCGTCCCGAATCTTATAGGACGCCAAACAGAGTGGCAGTATAAAGGGTTCCCGGGAGATCTTTGCCGCTGTCTTGGTCGCCGCTTTCAGACTGTCCTTCTCCGGCGTTTTGTGTTCGCGAGTGTAAAACTGCAAATACGAGTTTTTTTTAATGCGTTGGCCACACCGCTATAGACTCCCCACGCTTGTGCGTGTGGTTAGCTTCTGAAAATCGCGCACCGCTGTTGTTGGAATATTGAAATTGATCGTAGCCGACAAACACAGCGAAACAACATCTAGATTAACGTATGTAACGTCAAAATATATTTGATACCGACGGTGTGTACTTAGTGTAGTATATGCTGGATTACACGTGCCGGTAGAGAACTATATTATACATGGATGTCCTGATCAATGCACGCTTTCAATCATGTTGTTTACATGCACGAACAGATCAAACCTAATTTGGCCGCAGTTAAAGCAACTCTTTGTTGTTGTCAGGTTTCATCATCCCGTTTAATCTGTGACCAGACGACCATACGTGCGACCGCAGTTGTTTCAACTAAGGGATGTCGGTTGTTGTTTTTTAAATATATTTATCGTGCGTGTATTTGCGGTCGCAGTTCCACATTTTTTCATACCGTGTCCCACAACTTTCGAATGTCATTCCAAGGAACCAACAACGTCCTAAGGTACTACGCGTATCATGCAGCCTTTCTTCAACTCTATTAATTGTTGCGTCTCTCTGTCGGTCTGTCTGTCTGGCTCTATTTTTGTCATTGTGTCTGTGCATGGCGGTCCCAGTTACATCTAGACGGAAACCCATCGAGCTCAACACAACAAAGCGCATAATTAATGTATCACGCAGACTATTCGCTAGAAGAAGCAACGAATGCGCCGGCGCTTGGTGCTTGATTAGTGGCAAGCCATTTTAAGTCGGTGCCAGCATCGAAGCCTCTATTTTTAGCTTTTGCTCACAAACTGAAACAATACACGTAACTCCAGGAGGGGCCGAGGAGCGATTTCCCCCCATCGGTCACACAACGTCACGCACGGTGGTGTAGATAAAATCAAGTATGAAGGTTGTTGATAGGTTCCTTTTCAGGAAACATCCCATACGGCAATCCCTCGCTGAGTGTCGCGTTCGGCTTCTATTTTAACAAGATAAACTCGTATCACGTATTTGTTTGCATTTGTACTCTCGTGTGGGGTGATTACGCGATACCTGCCCTATGTTCTACACGGAAGAACGTGGATATGTGTACGTACTCAATTGCTCGCTGAACATGCCCGCCAGAGGTACATCAATACCGTCACATGTACTGAAATGAAGGAAGTATATGACCCATGACTACCGCGCCGGCGGTTCATCTGCATATATCATACTGTAGATACAGCATGGAAATGACAGGTGCCCAACCATGAAGCGCTAAGTATTGTATCGAAAGAGGACGCCGTCTACATTGGACCAATATATTGGTAGGTTTGAGCGTGAGTTGTGGTTGGGAGGTACGACACATTCCCCATCATAATTTGATTCAAAAACATAACAATGCCAACAATGTACATTATATGTTCAAGCACGAAGCATGCACATTCGAACAAGATCAAAGACTTCACCCCAAAACACCCAAACCAAGAATCGCCAGCAGCCGGTCGAGGTTCAACAGCATGATCCTTTTTACACACGAATGAAAATACAAATATCAGCTGGTAGTGCATGCGGATTTTCCGTATTAGACTAACCGCGTCGGTCGGGTTGCGGACAATTCATGCGTATATTTACAGTGGCAACAAATATGTTCGATGACGTTAAAAGGAAAAATTGAGATGCTTCTGGTATACATTGAAACAGATGCGGAACGTGTGTCCCTATCTCGATATGCCTAGAATGCTTTAGGGCTGGCGCGTACTACCGTCGTGGTCGTCGGTGTATTGTAAAGACCTCCGCCTATCCTCCACGCTGCCACGATGAGTGATGCACTTTCGAAAATGTCCGCGGTGAACTATTTCCTTGGCATTATCACTTGCTCCCTCTGACCCTAGCCCCAACCTGACTATAGCTTTGAGTGGTGTCCGAGTCGGGACAGTTTATAGTCGCCGTTCCCGCTCTAGTCGTGCCGCAGAAACGACATCACTGGATATCAGGTTATCGGCGATGTACCTACGACTACAATTTCAGTAAACAAACACGAGATGTCATATTGGTAGACATGGTGAATGGGGCAAAGCACCTTATTCGTTGGCGAGATGACATTTCCCTTGCAAAGCATTTCTGTCCTGACTGGAGCAGACGAGGATTTCTAACGAAATATGCTTTGGCTTCGTGGGGTACAAACAACGAGGTATCACGAGCGACGGAGGACTGGCAATAACTGTGATACTGTCACATTTCGCCGGTTGCATTATCCCTTGCGCTGTTGTACATACAGCTGAACAAAATATACAACGATGTCTGGGTGATTCGTTCACGAAATTCCAAGCTATCAGTAGCTTGGTTATTCTGAAAAGCTGGCAAGAATTGAGTGTGTTAATCACTGTCACCGCCCATGGGCTCTCGGCTAGATGAAAACATACATGTAGATTGAAGTGCGCATGCAGGTTGATCATGTTTGTCTGCCTTTAACGTGTAGGGCGCGCTCGTCGAACACCGACCGATTCATTATTTGAATAAATCAACGCTTGTGCCGTACCAACCATATATGTACGTGTACATGGTTGTGATTTTCCCGCGCCCGCTGAGCGACAGTTTACAGCTATTGATGGTAAATACGATATTGTGGTGTTTTACCCGACTGAAGCACAAACCAAACTGTCCGAACAAACGTTCCTTGCGTAAAGGCCGAACTTTGAAATGGCTGTGCGAAGGTACGGTTCTTCCTGGAAGTTTGTGCAATATTCCTCCGTCTCAGCTTTGACTGTATTCGAATAGAACATCGTGGCTGGTGTTGGCAGGTGACAATACCCCCTGGTGCACATCCCGCCTTCTTCGTTCTGTTCACGTCAGCAGGTAAAAAACATGCTATTGAACCAATACAGACGGTCCCGAAGATGGAGCCCGTGCTGACCCGAGGTTGTAATTTCTCTTACTACTGAACCTTGTTGAGGGGAGCGCACCGTCGGTACACTCAGTGGAAACGTCGGAGCGTTTGCGGCCTACTCAACATTCGCAATCAATTTCAATGTGAAGCAGCAGGTGTCTGTAGGTAAACTAGTTGTCTCTTGTACTTCCATACCTACGAAACATACATCAACAACGTCAAATGGTTGACATTTGGCCTGGCGTGACACACAGGCTGTGCATCGGATTAACTTACGGCACGGATCATTGAATTGTGGAACCACACTCCACATGTTCGATAAGAGTAGCTTACTGCACTATAAAGTATGGTTGATACTTAGTTGTGGTGTACGGTGTACAGCCCGAAAATTGGACTCTCCGCAAGCTTAACCACATCCCCAACTAACAGATCACCATAAAGTGTTTGTTCTGTTTGGGTCTCACATCATGCAGGTCAACCAGTTTCCTCGAATACGTCAAGTATGGTCTATTGCAGTCGTAACTTGAAATTCGACATTGCCACACCCTGGCCGACGTTGTGGCTTTGGTGAATATCTCGTTGTGTGGTCCGACCCAACAATCGCTCACAGACCGCAATTTTCTTAGCCAACACCTGACGGAATCCCGGAGGGTCCATCCATGAAGTTTAGCTTTATTATTTCTATTCGTCCTATGTCCCCCACGTACTAATGCCTACAGAAGGAGTTAATGTACACAGGCTACTACGCCCCCCTAATACCATTCGGCAACCTCTCAGCCTGCACAAGCACCTGGCCCCGGTGAGTCTATCTAGCAAGAGTTGTATAAAACATGCGTGGCACTGTGTCAAAGTCTTGCCTGTGCGGGGCATATCCCTATTAAATCGCTGTTTGCCTACGAGAGTCCACGCTTTGGGAGTGTATATTAGCAGCCACGCATTGCATCGTGCTGTGGATTAAAAGCAATGCATGCGCCCGATACCAACCAGTGGTGTATGCATGGGACGGATGAAGGAGACACCAACCAGCTGCGATGAACCACTACAGTCACTGTCCATGGTGTAGACCGATGAGGGTAGGCGATGCACCTGTACCACAACGCATAGGAAGCCACGCGCGATCTTGACGGTGTATACTTTATTGCCTTTGTTCTCTTAGACATGCTCTCCAACACTCGGTGGGTTTTCTTTACGTTTTTGATGCTAGTGACATTTATCTCGATAACAAAGGTATTTGGCATGTAATATTTTCTGCATAGTTCAAAACGAGCGTTTGTCTTTGGAACACACCTTTCTTTGGAATGTCTACTCTCGGCCATACACATGGTTTTTGCAATACAGCACGTTCAAAGTATGGCATTAATGTGAGAGTATTTGCTGTGTTACGCATGTCCTTGTATGGGCTTTCTTCAGTTTGATATTTCTGTCGATCCCTTCGAATGCTTGGTTTCCGTGGACATCGAAAACACTGCATACACATGTTGGACACAACTAAAGTACGCATGAATAATAAAACATAGCGACCGCTGCCGTTGGTGTTCCCGACAAAGCTCTAGGTATTGGTTCTCCGTCGCGAATGCCCATGGTGATTTGTAATCGCCATCGGCCATCGAATTTGCTGTCTACGCGATAACACGACCTCTACCACTTGTCAAAGAAATCCCCATTACCTAGAGATATTGACGGCATGTGGGACTGGCCATTGTGCGAGCAAATGTCCCCCCATTCGAGTCGGGAGCATTGCGTGGCGCAGCGTGATATAGTCCAAGTTTGCCCGTTTTATGCTCAAGCAAGGCTCCCGGATAGACAGTGTCTACAACTCCACACATCGCAGATGTCGCCTCTCTCACAAAACAAAGTCACACACAAGTCGCACCCTGCAGATTTGTGAAATATTTCATTGAGATCGTATCAGCGACTCACATGTTGTGTCGAATGAAATTTATTTGAATTACTATCGCGTAAAGTTTGTCTTGCTGTTCTTGAACCTCTTTGGCAGATTTCTTCCAATCAACAGCACAAAACAAATTGAAGTGCTTCCAAGACACGCTGTGCATACGAGATGGTTCGGTTTCTTCCCTTTATCGCGGCCTTGGTGACTCTCGGTGTCACAGCTGGCGCTTCTCTACCGTCAACCAAGGGTGAGTTGATACACACCTGCTTGTAAATCAATGAAAAGGACTGGACGTTCGGGCTGACGTTACGTGAACACGCGTGTACAATGTCTCTGTTCTGTCGCGACTTTGGCCAGTCACTTGACTCGAAATGCACTTTTTGCACTCTATATTGGCATTCCGCACGTACCTGACAACCGTAGTTGCTCCGATGCCAACTTGGTATTGGCCAAGTCGAACAAAGCTTGTTGAGTGTAGACGATGACTGTCGAGCGCAAATCATGGTACCATCGTGCATCGTATATAACAACATCGAAGGTGCTGAGCACGTAGTCCGTCGCGTCAGCAAGGCATGAAACTTGATTCTAAGGCTCGAAGCCCTTGGCATGTCTGCGTTTCTATGATTTCGGCGATGACTGGTACCCCCTATTTCATCTAGTAGTTTGTACCTCAAACATTATCGCCCGCCTCCATTGTCTATCTAAGTTGAAGTTGCTTCGCATGTTGCCATTCCATAGAGATAACGTCAGCTACGTGAGCAACTAGTCCAGTGAGGAATTGACGCGTCATGTGCTTCTTATTATTGCGCCGCCTTTATCGCATCAGCCGAACCGGAAGCGGAACAGGGCCTCCACGGGAGGCGCACCAGTTCTTACAGCAAGGTACGCAAAAGCACGGGTGTACGGTATTGGGTTCAGCGGAGTCACTTGTAGTGGCGCCGCCACAACACGAGGCGAACGACACAATAAAACCGAGCTAAAAGTAACACATGGGCACACACCCCCGTTCCATTTTATCCGCAAACCAGACATTCGGTTTTAACACACCCCCTAGGTGTTCGTAGTATTCGGAATAAGACATGTCGGCTTACGTGCCCCCGACCCCCTCTACATGCCTGTATCGGGTCATCTAGGTGCAATTATGGGACATTGTTACAACAGGGGTGTTTAGTGCTCCCTAAATGAGCACATCTGCCGTTCAGGCGGATGAATGGTAGGTCCATAATTTTGAACTCGATGCAACGTACAGTACGGTTTTCCTGTCCGCTATGTAACGTTAACATATGTGTGGTAGATACCTGGCAAAACGAACAGATATAACGCTCTGCAAACATCAAATGCTCGTTCCAAACGGCCAGAAGAAGCCGATGGCTTGTCTGAAAACCCACACCACGAGCCAAATGTCGCGCAATCGGACACAACCCTATGTGTATGTTTTGAGGAGGGTACTAGACGCATGCCGTTCGTCTTAGCAGACCGAAACAGCGGAATCGGTGTCAATATTCAGAGTGGATGCAGTTTGAGAGGCCGAGGAAACGCTGAACAAGTGCACAACCTGTTTTTTTGTCCTCAGAGCCCCGAGAAACAGTTCCAGAGTCCTGCAATAAGTAGATGTCGTAATTTGCAACATATTGGTGTCACATTCTGGTCTCACCTGTGACGCGAAGAGTGTCGTTGGAAGGCACCGGGAGGGTCCCTTGCGATACAGCCTGAACTCTACGCGTGTAAACCGTATGCTCCTGTGTTCGGTTGAATCGTACATGGGACGGTAGTAATATGCACATTCGTCGTTTCAAGCCCTTTGTCGAAAAACCAATTTGAATATGGAAGTATTTTGCAATAATAAACACATATCGGGACTGTCGTATGTACCTTGTATCGCAGTATGGCCGGCTTCATTGACGGTGAATCTCTTGGACGACCATTCCAGTGCAGTTAATCGTGTTTCGGTGACATAATCAGTGTCGCGCGAATAAACATTGCAGTGTAAGCTCGAGCTCTCGTCGGCGTCTTGATTCTCCCTCTTGCAGGAAACCTACCGCGTCCAAGGTAAGACAGACCCCAAACGATTTGAATAAAACACTGTGAACTTTATTTAAGACCGCCAACCATTCTATTGTTAATATTATCTACCCCTCGCAGAAAGTATACTGCGACTCCTACAAGTGTCCGTATGGTTACGCTCTGGCCGACGACGCCTACTACATCAAGTGCAAGTGGGCAAGTGCGATAAATACCAGTGTTGCGACAAGGTCTGCTCGAGCTACGACTGCCCCAGTTACTACGAGCTAGTGGACGACGCTGACCATATTGTGTGCGAGGACTACAAGTGCACCAAAGATCAGTGCTGCGAGAAGGGTGAGACATGTTTCGAATATATCCGATGAGGGATTGATGATAACGTAAAGTATCACAAACGTTGAACACACCGTTATAACTTGAGCGGTATGTCCACGAAATAGGATAAAACGAATACGGTCTACCACAGGGCTGAACGTATTTCATCACATGCACGAGCTGGTGTGACGTGTGCCTCTGCGACTCCCCAATTTTATTTGTGCTCCAGACCCGGTCTACTGCGACTCTTACTACTGCCCCGACCACTACAACCTGAAGGAGGACGCTGACGACATCAAATGTGACTACTCGGGGTGCACCAAGGACAAGTGCTGCAAGTACCACTGTGAGTCGTGCTCCCTGTAAGAGTATACGCACGTGTCCATTGGTGTATCGAACACGTGTGTATTCCCCGCGATCATCAAAGACGGTTTTGCACCGCCAATTGGCATGGTGTAGCATTTTTTTCTCTCGCGAAATGCAGGGTTGACACCGAATAGCTCGTGATGTTTGCCTACTGGACAACACTACGACAAAAAATCGTCAACTTGTGGATGGGTGTACGTGTGACAGCGACTATTTCGGCACTTTCTAAACTTGACAATGTTTGTCAGTTCGACTGCTCACGGTAGATCAGCCGTGGGTTTTCCTGAGTAGACCTTCACACAGCGGCCTTATCCACAAACGATCGAAGGAATATAACCGCGTACGCTCGACGCGGGATCTATATCCCGATCGAAAACTATATTGCTTGGGAAAATTTGCTAGGCAATTAGCAACATGTTTTTCATTGTATGGACATACTCTGTAGTCAGGGTTGGTTTGCAGTCTAGCAAGAGTACCACATCCAGGAGGGTTGACTATTCCCAGATGAAAGCTCGACATGGAACTGGAAAAAAAGGCATCCGCCTATTGCCCCCAAACAAGGCCTCGAGGTAGAAGGCGACCATGCCGCCTCGAATAGTCACCAACAAATACTGCCAAACTCAATTGCGTGTGCCTGTCACCGGTCGCATGCTCTATCTTTTCTTCGACAGGATGCGACGTGCTAAGGTTGTCAACAGAGAAGACTTGAACGACGTCAACAACGTCTTCCTGGACAAACCATAGTTGCCGCGAAGAGTACAAGATCATCCCAGACGTGCGAAGTGTCCTCGAAGCAAGCACTACATGGGTTTCGAGATGTTATTTTCTGGCGTTGATCGAACGCAAACAGTTGAGGACAGGTTGTTGGGTTAACAGCATCGCTTCCCTCAGGGCTTGTCCAGGAGATTTACCTCCATGTCGTTTACACGGCTCTCCGTTTGGCCGTTGTATGGACGATGATCTACCCGACGAAGACCTCTCTCGATTGATACATATTTATATATTGTGTGGGGGAACACGCGCCCCTCTCCGATTGCTGCACGTTCAATGGTTCGCTAGAGCACGAGTTTTTTACGTTTGTGAGACCGAATAGCTACGCAGGTGATACTCTACCCCGGTGTCGTACAAGCTTAATGGTTGGTGTATATTAGCTACAGTGAAGGTCTACCTCTTCGTACTTGTGGGACTCCCAATACGACTATGATGCAAGTTCGTCAGTTGTATCGTGGGACGGCATCCAGGGTGTACACGTTGCTGCTGCCGTTGCGAACTCTACAGTTCTTTAGGTTGGCCTTGACGCCAGATAATGTACCAAACTATGACAGAGAATCATTGGTAGGTTGCCTGCATAACACGTCTGACGAGATCCTCGTCAGTACGCTGAGTGCACGCATTCCGATTGCTTGTCAGTCGTACATGATTCAGATTCCAACTTTTATTCATGTACGATCAGCTGAGTCGTTAATCTGGGTCTTCTTTTAGTGATTTCAGACTACGCCAGGTTTTGGGTTTAGACGATCTAAGAGAGCAAGACCACATGTTGCGAGAAAGGAAGACCCAACCACGAGCCGTTAATTCATTTGTTCAGTCATCGGTTTGGACGCCCCATCATCGGTTAATCGTAACAGCAACTGCCATTGAATGTTTGCTCGGCAATGCGCAGTCACTGACCAAGCGCATGTATAGCACACATGGCACCCTGCGGTCGGTTTGTCAGTCATTTAAACTACTCACGTTTTACGAAATGCACGTAAACGTCTTTCAAGCGTTGAATAGCCGTTTGAACGCGAGGTTTATCATTCGCACCTCTTGTTCTCCCCGTTCGATGGACAGTAGACGATAACATGTCTTCCCCTTTGTCGACGTAAATGCTTCCCCGTTTAGTGGGGAAACCTGTGGCATCTCCATTTCGTCTGGTTCAGCAACTTGCTCGCAAGATATGGGGTTATTTCTCTAATGTGAATTGTTACGAATATGCTACCGAGTGCGGCCTTTACACATTGACGTCTGTGGGATGACTGACTAGGTCCAGCACATATCAGAGCTTACATACTATGTCCGTCCGTTATTTTGAATCTTGTTTGTTTCATATAGGATTTTCATGTAAATGTATGATCTGCGATACCTTGCACATCATCAGGAATATATCCCATGCGCGGAACACGTTTTCACTAAGAAACAACCACTTGTTTTCACTCGTGGTTTTGTCATGCATCGACACACTAGCTGACTCGTAACCTGCGGGGTTATTTCCGCCATCCCGTTGTAGACCAGTCGTGTAGAGAGCCCTTAGTTTCCCAGACATTGCCTGAAACTACCGATACTGTACACCTTCTTCATGTGTTATAGTCATGTCAATATATTCATGGAACGAAACTTGTTGAGACTACGTCGCTACGAAGAGGAAAAATGAATTTGCGCCAGGTGTCTGTAAGGTTCACGTGTGTCGAGCGACAAAGCAGCAAATCGCCTGCTTGATGTGACCAACCGTAACAGTGATAAATATGGGGTAAATACAATGCCTAGTCGTCTCCGCCAAACTCCACACAACGAACATACGTAACCCACGGCTGGTTGCGTCGATGAACTCACGTAAACAAATAGCATTCCCTAATATTCAAGTTGACAACTTGACTGCCACAACATGCCACGAGCCTCCCAACATAGGTAGACTGAACCTAACTAGATCGAGCTTCGAGTTAAACAAAACTTGCAATTTCGCCGTACGCTCCGATATGTACTTTAGTAATCGGAGTACTATGGAGTACCGAGAAAATATATGTTTTATATGTACGGGAGAAGTTGACCAATCAGATCAACACGGGTTGTTGTATCCGTATAGTCCAGAAGGGACCAGCTCTGCTGCGGCAGTTGGCTCGCGATCGAGAGGACGCAGCGAGGCAGAGTCGTCAAGACAGGTCCAAGGTGTGGTTAATACTGGTTTAGCTTGGTGGTTTATCTTTGGACTGGTCGGATCTGCTGTCTGCGTCGCTGATCGGCGTGGCATTGTCATTTCGCCTTGTGTTTCGGGATTCGCTCGGTTGCCGCTGTTTGCCGTGGTTGCTGACTTGAGTGATTTCCCGAAACCGGAACCGGGCGAGGCCATCATTGCCGCTGCGGCGGCTTCACTGGCCGTTCTCCGGAGCATAGGTTCTGGGAGCTCCGCGACCAAAGCTCGCGCTGCTGGCGCTGGGTCAGAATTCGTTCAGTCGGTGGACATGGTCAGAGTGCCTGGGGCCAGTGGAAAGCCAAGTTGGTCTTGTCCGGCAGAACATGCAGACAGCCTCGTCATAAACCGAGCCTTCTATTGCGGCCATCAACGGCGCAGTGTTGACCTGCTCGTCAGAGTGTACCCATCTGGACATTGTTCTTGAAACGCTCGTGGCAAACCAGGCCGCTGTGGACGCTTCTCGGCCGACATCCAAGCCTTCGTGGAGGATTCCGTCAACGCTACGGCACGGGTTGCCGCCCACATCCGATCCAGTAGTTACTTCGATGTCACACAGTTCGGTCCACGTACGGGTGGGTCCCCCGACGGTGCCTTAAGGTCGCCGACCGCCCGGAGCCCGTGCGGTCGGCGCTCATCGAGTGCTGGCTCATATCAGCGCAGCTATCACGTCGGCGTCCTCCAACCTGCGGACTCACTTTCTGTGCAACTACGCCAGCCTGTCTAGTGCCAAGGCAAGAATCGTTACCTTTGAGATGTTCAATTACTACCTTTGGCTATGGGTGAACGTTCATACGTTTCGCGATGATCAGCCAACCGTCTGTGGTGCCTCCCCCCCCAGACACGGTATTTCCTTTGCCTCCGGCCCCGGCCTTCATCCGAACGTCCACTTTCGGCCGGGGCGGGGTGGAACTCCTGCCGATCGTGGAAGGCCGCTTGTGTACGGGCCGGGAGGGAGGGTTCTGCAAATGTAAGACCTGTGCCGGGCGTTCCTATCCCGGCGCTGGTCACACCAGGAAAACGAGCTTCCATCCCTTCAATTTTCTTGCCGCCACGGGAAGGTGCAAGTGGCGCAATTGCATTTATGTGCACCACTCTCCCCTTTAACGTGTAGGGCGCGCTCGTCGAACACCGACCGATTCATTATTTGGATAAATCAACGCTTGTGCCGTACCAACCATATATACGTGTACATGGTTGTGATTTTCCGCGCCCGCTGAGCGGCAGTTTACAGCTATTGATGGTAAATACGATATTGTGGTGCTTTACCCGACTGAAGCACAAACCAAACTGTCCGACCAAAGTTCCTTGCGTAAAGGCCGAACTTTGAAATGGCTGTGCGAAGGTACGGTTCTTCCTGGAAGTTTGTGCAATATTCCTCCGTCTCAGCTTTGACTGTATTCGAATAGAACATCGTGGCTGGTGTTGGCAGGTGACAATACCCCCTGGTGCACATCCCGCCTTCTTCGTTCTGTTCACGTCAAAGGTAAAAAACATGTTATTGAACCAATACACACGGTCCCGAAGATGAAGCCCGTAATGACCCGAGGTTGTAATTTCTCTTAATATTGTAACTTGTTGTGGGGGGCGCACCGTTGGTACACTCAGTGGAAGCGTCGGAGCGTTTGAACGGCCTACTCAATATTCGCAATCAATTTCAATGTGAAGCAGCAGGTGTGTGTAGGTAAACTAGTTGTCTCTTGTGCTTCCATACCTGCGAAATAAACGTCGATAACGTCAAATGGTTGACATTTGGCCTGGCGTGACACACAGGCTGTGCATCGGATAAACTTGCGGCACGGATCATTGAATTGTGGAACCACACTCCTCATGTTCGATAAGGGTAGTTAACTGCACTATAATGTATGGTTGATAGGTTTGGGTGTACAGCACGAAAATTGGCCTCTCCGCGATCCTTAACCACATCCCCAACTAACAGATCACCATATAGTGTTTGTTCTGTTTGGGTCTCACATCGTGCAGGTCAACCAGTTTCCTCGAATACGTTGTACCAAGTATGGTCTATTGCAGTCGTACTTGAAATTCGACATTGCCACACCCTGGCCGACGTTGTGGCTTTGGTGAACATCTCGTTGTGTGGTCCGACCAACAATCGCTCACAGACCGCAATTTTCTTAGCCAACACCTGACGGAATCCAGGAGGGTCCATCCATGAAGTTTAGCTTTATTATTTCTGTTCGTCCTATGTCCCCCACGTACTAATGCCTGCAGAAGGAGTTAATGTACACAGGCTACTACGCCCCCCTAATACCATTCGGCAACCTCTCAGCCTGCACAAGCACCTGGCCCCGGTGAGTCTATCTAGCAAGAGTTGTATAAAACATGCGTGGCACTGTGTCAAAGTCTTGCCTGTGCGGGGCATATCCCTATTAAATCGCTGTTTGCCTAAGAGAGTCCACGCTTTGGGAGTGTATATTAGCAGCCACGCATTGCACCGTGCTGTGGATTAAAATCAATGCATGCGCCCGATACCAACCAGTGGTGTATGCATGGGACGGATGAAGGAGACACCAACCAGCCGCGGATGAACCACTACAGTCACTGTCCATGGTGTAGACCGATGAGGATAGGCGATGCACCTGTACCACAACGCATAGGAAGCCCCGCGCGATCTTGACGGTGTATACTCTATCGCCTGTGTTCTCTTAAACATGCTCTCCAACACTCGGTGGGTTTCTTTACGTTTTTGCTGCTAGTGACATTTATGTCGAAGACACAGGTATTGGGCATGTAATATTTTCTGCTTAGTGCGCAAAACGAGCGATTGTCTTTGAACAGACCTTTCTTTGGAATGTTCTACACTCGGCCATACACATGGTTTTTGCAATACAACACGTTCAAAGTATGGCATTAATGTGAGAGTATTTGCTGTGTTGCGCATGTCCTTGTATGGGCGCTTTCATCAGTTTGATATTTCTGTCGATCTCTCCCAATGCTTGGTTTCCGTGGACATCGAATATGCTGCGTACACATGTTGGACACAACTAAAAGGTACGCATGAACACACCATAGCGACCGCTGCCGTTGGTGTTCCCGACAAAGCTCTAAGGTATTGTTTCTCCGTCTCAAATGTCCATGGTGATTTGTAATCGCCATGGGCCATCGAATTTGCTGTCTACGCGATAACACGACCTCTACCACTTGACAAAGAAATCCCCGTTACCTAGAGATATTGACGGCATGTGGAACTGGCCATTGTGCGAGCAAATGTCCCCCCATTCGAGTCGGGAGCATTGCGTGGCGCAGCGTGATATAGTCCAAGTTTGCCCGTTTTATGCTCAAGCACGGCTCCCGGATAGACAGTGTCTACAACTCCACACATCGCAGATGTCGCCTCTCTCACAAAACAAAGTCACACACAAGTCGCACCCTGCAGATTTTGTGAAATATTTCATTGAGATCGTATCAGCGGCTCACATGTTGTGTCGAATGAATTTTATTTGGATTACTATCGCGTAACGTTTGTCTTGCTGTTCTTGAACCTCTTTGGCAGGTTTCTTCCAATCAACAGCACAAAACAAATTTTGAAGTGCTTCCAAGACACGCTGTGCATACGAGATGGTTCGGTTTCTTCCCTTTATCGCGGCCTTGGTGACTCTCGGTGTCACAGCTGGCGCTTCTCTACCGTCAACCAAGGGTGAGTTGATACACACCTGCCTGTAAATCAATGAAATGGACTGGACGTTCGGGCTGACGTTACGTGAACACGCGTGTACAATGTCTGTGTTCTGTCGCGACTTTGGCCAGTCACTTGACTCGAAATGCAATTTTTGCACTCTATATTGGCATTCCGTACGTATCCGACAACCGTAGTTGATCCGATGCCAACTTGGTATTGGCCAAGTCGAACAAAGCTTGTTGAGTGTAGACGATGACTGTCGAGCGCAAATCATGGTCCCATCGTGCATCGTATATAACAACATCGAAGGTGCTGAGCACGTAGTCCGTCGCGTCAGCAAGGCATGAAACTTGATTCTAAGGCTCGAAGCCCTTGGCATGTCTGCGTTTCTATGATTTCGGCGATGACTGGTGCCCCCTATTTCATCTAGTAGTTTGTACCTCAAACATTATCGCCCGCCTCCATTGTCTATCTAAGTTGAAGTTGCTTCGCATGTTGCCATTCCATAGAGATAACGTCAGCTACGTGAGCAACTAGTCCAGTGAGGAATTGACGCGTCATGTGCTTCTTATTATTGCGCCGCCTTTATCGCATCAGCCGAACCGGAAGCGGAACAGGGCCTCCACGGGAGGCGCACCAGTTCTTACAGCAAGGTACGCGAAAGCACGGGTGTACGGTATTGGTTCAGCGGAGTCACTTGTAGTGGCGCCGCCACAACACGAGGCGAACGACACAATAAAACCGAGCTAAAAGTAACACATGGGCACACACCCCCGTTCAATTTTATCCGCAAACCAGACATTCGGTTTTACATCCCCTAGGTGTTCGTAGTATTCGGAATAAGATATGTCGGCTTACGTGCCCCCGACCCCCTCTACATGCCTGTATCGGGTCATCTAGGTGCAAATATGGGACATTGTTACAACAGGGGTGTTTAGTGCTCCCTAAGTGAGCACATCTGCCGTTCAGGCGGATGAATGGTAGGTCCATAATTTTGAACTCGATGCGACGTACAGTACGGTTTTCCTGTCCGCTACGTAACGTTAACATATGTGTGGTAGATACCTGGCAAAACGAACAGATATAACGCTCTGCAAACATCAAAGGCTCGTTCCAAACGGCCAGAAGAAGCAGATGGCTTGTCCGAAAACCCACACCACGAGCCAAATGTCGCGCAATCGGACACAACCCTATGTGTATGTTTTGAGGAGGGTACTAGACGCATGCCGTTCGTCTTAGCAGACCGAAACAGCGGAATCGGTGTCAATATTCAGAGTGGATGCAGTTTGAGAGGCCGAGGAAACGCTGAACAAGTGCACAACCTGTTTTTTTGTCCTCAGAGCCCCGAGAAACAGTTCCAGAGTCCTGCAATAAGTAGATGTCGTAATTTGCAACATATTGGTGTCACATTCTGGTCTCACCTGTGACGCGAAGAGTGTCGTTGGAAGGCACCGGGAGGGTCCCTTGCAATACAGCCTGAACTCTACGCGTGTAAACCGTATGCTCCTGTGTTCGGTTGAATCGTACATGGGACGGTAGTAATATGCACATTCGTCGTTTCAAGCCCTTTGTCGAAAAACCAATTTGAATATGGAAGTATTTTGCAATAATAAACACATATCGGGACTGTCGTATGTACCTTGTATCGCAGTATG
The DNA here is from genome assembly GCA_031763025.1 of Macrocystis pyrifera. Lineage (NCBI taxonomy): Eukaryota > Phaeophyceae > Laminariales > Laminariaceae > Macrocystis > Macrocystis pyrifera. The sequence goes on from JASSKH010000029.1 coordinate 4,259,452, forward strand.
GCCGGCTTCATTGACGGTGAATCTCTTGGACGACCATTCCAGTGCAGTTAGTCGTGTTCGGTGACATAATCAGTGTCGCGCGGAATAAACATTGCAGTGTAAGCTCGAGCTCTCGTCGGCGTCTTGATTCTCCCTTTTGCAGGAAACCTACCGCGTCCAAGGTAAGACAGACCCCAAACGATTTGAATAAAACACTGTGAACTTTATTTAAGACCGCCAACCATTCTATTGTCAAAATTTATCTACCCCTCGCAGAAAGTATACTGCGACTCCTACAAGTGTCCGTATGGTTACGCTCTGGCCGACGACGCCTACTACATCAAGTGCAAGTGGGGCAAGTGCGATAAATACCAGTGTTGCGACAAGGTCTGCTCGAGCTACGACTGCCCCAGTTACTACGAGCTAGTGGACGACGCTGACCATATTGTGTGCGAGGACTACAAGTGCACCAAAGATCAGTGCTGCGAGAAGGGTGAGACATGTTTCGAATATATCCGATGAGGGATTGATGATAACGTAAAGTATCACAAACGTTGAACACACCGTTATAACTTGAGCGGTATGTCCACGAAATAGGATAAAACGAATACGGTCTACCACAGGGCTGAACGTATTTCATCACATGCACGAGCTGGTGTGACGTGTGCCTCTGCGACTCCCCAATTTTATTTGTGCGCCAGACCCGGTCTACTGCGACTCTTACTACTGCCCCGACCACTACAACCTGAAGGAGGACGCTGACGACATCAAATGTGACTACTCGGGGTGCACCAAGGACAAGTGCTGCAAGTACCACTGTGAGTCGTGCTCCCTGTAAGAGTATACGCACGTGTCCATTGGTGTATCGAACACGTGTGTATTCCCCGCGATCATCAAAGACGGTTTTGCACCGCCAATTGGCATGGTGTAGCATTTTTCTCTCGCGAAATGCAGGGTTGACACCGAATAGCTCGTGATGTTTGCCTACTGGACAACACTACGACAAAAAATCGTCAACTTGTGGATGGGTGTACGTGTGACAGCGACTATTTCGGCACTTTCTAAACTTGACAATGTTTGTCAGTTCGACTGCTCACGGTAGATCAGCCGTGGGTTTTCCTGAGTAGACCTTCACACAGCGGCCTTATCCACAAACGATCGAAGGAATATAACCGCGTACGCTCGATGCGGGATCTGCATCCCGATCGAAAACTATATTGCTTGGGAAAATTTACTAGGCAATTAGCAACATGTTTTTCATTGTATGGACATACTCTGTAGTCAGGGTTGGTTTGCAGTCTAGCAAGAGTACCACATCCAGGAGGGTTGACTATTCCCAGATGAAAGCTCGACATGGAACTGGAAAAAAGGCATCCGCCTATTGCCCCCAAACAAGGCCTCGAGGTAGAAGGCGGCCATGCCGCCTCGAATAGTCACCAACAAATACTGCCACACTCAATTGCGTGTGCCTGTCACCGGTCGCATGCTCTATCCTTTCTTCGACAGGATGCGACGTGCTAAGGTTGTCAACAGAGAAGACTTGAACGGCGTCAACAACGTCTTCCTGGACAAACCATAGTTGCCGCGAAGAGTACGAGATCATCCCAGACGTGCGAAGCGTCCTCGAAGCAAGCACTACATGGGTTTCGAGATGTTATTTTCTGGCGTTGATCGAACGCAAACAGTTGAGGACAGGTTGTTTGGTTAACAACATCGCTTCCCTCAGGGCTTGTCCAGGAGATTTACCTCCATGTCGTTTACACGGCTCTCAGTTTGGCCGTTGTATGGACGATGATCTACCCGACGAAGACCTCTCTCGATTGATACATATTTATATATTGTGTGGGGGAACACGCGCCCCTCTCCGATTGCTGCACGTTCAATGGTTCGCTAGAGCACGAGTTTTTTACGTTTGTGGGACCGAATAGCTACGCAGGTGATACTCTACCCCGGTGTCGTACAAGCTTAATGGTTGGTGTATATTTGCTACAGTGAAGGTCTACCTCTTCGTACTTGTGGGACTCCCAATACGACTATGATGCAAGTTCGTCAGTTGTACCGTGGGACGGCATCCAGGGTGTACACGTTGCTGCTGCCGTTGCGAATTCTACAGTTCTTTAGGTTGGCCTTGACGCCAGATAATGTACCAAACTACCTGACAGAGAATCATTGGTAGGTTGCCTGCATAACACGTCTGACGAGATCCTCGTCAGTACGCTGAGTGCACGCATTCCGATTGCTTGTAAGTCGTACATGATTCAGATTCCAACTTTTATTCATGTACGATCAGCTGAGTCGTTAATCTGGGTCTTCTTTTGGTGTTTTCAGACCACGCCAGGTTTTGGGTTTAGACGATCTAAGAGAGCAAGACCACATGTTGCGAGAAAGGAAGACCCAACCACGAGCCGTTAATTCATTTGTTCAGTCATCGGTTTGGACGCCCCATCATCGGTTAATCGTAACAGCAACTGCCATTGAATGTTTGCTCGGCAATGCGCAGTCACTGACCAAGCGCATGTATAGCACACATGGCACCCTGCGGTCGGTTTGTCAGTCATTTAAACTACTCACGTTTTACGAAATGCACGTAAACGCCTTTAGACTGAACGCCCAACATGTTTCAAGCGTTGAATAGCCGTTTGAACGCGAGGTTTATCATTCGCACCTCTTGTTCTCCCGTTCGATGGACAGTAGACGATAACATGTCTTCCCTTTGTCGACGTAAATGCTTCCCCGTTTAGTGGGGAAACCTGTGGCATCTCCATTTCGTCTGGTTCAGCAACTTGCTCGCAAGATATGGGTTATTTCTCTAATGTGAATTGTTACGAATATGCTACCGAGTGCGGCCTTTACACATTGGCGTCTGTGGGATGACTGACCAGGTCCAGCACATATCAGAGCTTACATACTATTTCCGTCCGTAATTTTGAATCTTGTTTGTTTCATATAGGATTTTCATGTTCATGTATGATCTGCGATACCTTGCACATCATCAGGAATATATCCCATGCGCGGAACACGTTTTCACTAAGAAACAACCACTTGTTTTCACTCGCGGTTTTGTCATGCATCGACACACTAGCTGACTCGTAACCTGCGGGGTTATTTCCGCCATCCCGTTGTAGACCAGTCGTGTAGAGAGCCCTTAGTTTCCCAGACATTGCCTGAAACTACCGATACTGTACACCTTCTTCATGTGTTATAGTGCATGTGAATCATGTCAATATATTCATGGAACGAAACTTGTTGAGACTACGTCGCTACGAAGAGGAAAAATGAAGTTGCGCCAGATGTCTGTAAGGTTCACGTGTGTCGAGCGACAAAGCAGCAAAATCGCCTGCTTGATGTGACCAACCGTAACCGTAAAGAATAGTGATAAATATGGGGTAAATACATTGCCTAGTCGTCTCCGCCAAACTCCACACAACGAACATACGTAACCCACGGCTGGTTGCGTCGATGAACTCACGTAAAAAAATAGCATTCCCTAATATTCACAGTGACAACTTGACTGCCACAACATGCTACGAGCCTCCCAACATAGGTAGACTGAACCTAACTAGATCGAGCTTCGAGTTAAACAAAACTTGCAATTTCGCCGTACGCTCCGATATGTACTTTAGTAATCGGAGTACTATGGAGTACCGAGAAAATATATGTTTTATATGTACGGGAGAAGTTGACCAATCAGATCAACACGGGTTGTTGTATCCGTATAGTCCAGAAGGGACCAGCTCTGCTGAGGCAGTTGGCTCGCGATCGAGAGGACGCAGCGAGGCAGAGTCGTCAAGACAGGTCCAAGGTGTGGTTAATACTGGTTTAGCTTGGTGGTTTATCTATGGACTGGTCGGATCTGCTGTCTGCGTCGCTGATCGGCGTGGCATTGTCATTTCGCCTTGTGTTTCGGGATTCGCTCGGTTGCCGCTGTTTGCCGTGGTTGCTGACTTGAGTGATTTCCCGAAACCGGAACCGGGCGAGGCCATCATTGCCGCTGCGGCGGCTCACTGGCCGTTCTCCGGAGCATAGGTTCTGGGAGCTCCACGACCAAAGCTCGCGCTGCTGGCGCTGGGTCAGAATTCGTTCAGTCGGTGGACATGGTCAGAGTGCCTGGGGCCAGTGGAAAGCCAAGTTGGTCTTGTCCGGCAGAACATGCAGACAGCCTCGTCATAAACCGAGCTTCTATTGCGGCCATCAACGGCGCAGTGTTGACCTGCTCGTCAGAGTGTACCCATCTGGACATTGTTCTTGAAACGCTCGTGGCAAACCAGGCCGCTGTGGACGCTTCTCGGCCGACATCCAAGCCTTCGTGGAGGATTCCGTCAACGCTACGGCACGGGTTGCCGCCCAGCATCCGATCCAGTAGTTACTTCGATGTCACACAGTTCGGTCCACGTACGGGTGGGTCCCCCGACGGGTGCCTTAAGGTCGCCGACCGCCCGGAGCCCGTGCGGTCGGCGCTCATCGGAGTGCTGGCTCATATCAGCGCAGCTATCACGTCGGCGTCCTCCAACCTGCGGACTCACTTTCTGTGCAACTACGCCAGCCTGTCTAGTGCCAAGGCAAGAATCGTTACCTTTGAGATGTTCAATTACTACCTTTGGCTATGGGTGAACGTTCATACGTTTCGCGATGATCAGCCAACCGTCTGTGGTGCCTCCCCCCCCAGACACGGTATTTCCTTCGCCTCCGGCCCCGGCCTTCATCCGAACGTCCACTTTCGGCCGGGGCGGGGTGGAACTCCTGCCGATCGTGGAAGGCCGCTTGTGTACGGGCCGGGAGGGAGGGTTCTGCAAATGTAAGACCTCTGCCGGGCCTTCCTCTCCCGGCGCTGGTCACACCAGGAAAACGAGCTTCCATCCCTTCAATTTTCCTGCCGCCACGGGAAGGTGCAAGTGGCGCGATTGCATTTATGTGCACCACTCTCCCGCGGCGTTCCCTGCCGCTCTCAACGTTGGGGGTAGTGGCATCTCGGCGGCGGCCGGGACCTGACCACGTGCTTTATCCCTACGCATGGTCAACGCCCCTCGGGCTACGGGTGGTGCCGGGGTTTTGGGGGGCAGTGGTTCCAGTTCTGGATGAGGACATGGGATCTTCCACACGGTTGGGCCAACCTCAACGGGTGGGACTTCGGCCACTCTTACCGCCGACGGGGCGGTAGCGACGCTCACCGCACGTGGATAGGTGGCAGAGCAACCGGCCAGGCGCGGTGCCGTGGGGGGGGGGGGCGGGGGCATGCGTTGGACTCTCTAGCTGGCAACAGCGGCTGTGGGCTTGAGCGCGTCTCCGTGTCTCCGGGTTTCGTCTCCTACCAGGACAGAGGTAAATTATGAGAATGGCGCAGGTGTTTCCTAGTGATCTATCGTGTAGTGTGCATCGGAATGTTCCCGTCGAGCCGTGGCTTTCGCGAAGGCTGATGTAGCACATTCCGTGTCGCGTAGCTCTGCGAGCGTCAATCGGTTCGCTGGCGTAGGTACATACCTCTTGAGTCGTTGTCAGGGTCGCATTACATCCTTTGTGGCCACCGGCGGGCCATCTCGTCTTGCTCCGCATATCTTTCGGGACACCGTACGCCGCAGGTTTAGGACTGTTGAGCAGTTTCCCGAGATTACTCGACTGCTTCGCGTGTTGTTTCCGGGCTCGCTGGTATGCGTTGCCGGTGAGGGAGATCCAACAACTGAGGTTGGCTACGGTAATGACCCCAGCGCGCTCCCGCAAAAGGGGGCTCGAGAAGGTTTGCGCGAACGTGGCGTTCATTCGTGCCCTGGTGTTAGATTTGAGTTCCACAGCCGATATTCGTGGGCTGCGTATTTCACCCTTGGTTGTGGTCGTGAAACCCAATATTCGTATCGTTCACGATCTCACCTTTGCGCGCGCGGGCGGACGGACCACCGTTAATAACGACACTTGGGTTACTTCAGCTCCGACTTGCGACCTCTGTAGCGTGCTTCGCGATGTGCTCACGCAGGTCGTATTTTTGCATCAGGAACACGGTGGGAACGCTCGGATGGTGCTGTGTCTAGTAGACGTCAAAGAGGCGTTTCTGAAGCTTCCAGTGGACCCTGCCGGGGCACCCGTCTTTGGGTATGTGGCCAGCGGTTACGCGGTTGTGCGCATGAGTTCGCAGTTCGGGTGGCGTAACAACCCGGGTTTTGAGAGTTGGTTGCGACCGCGCTCGAGCATTCTATACTCTTTCCACGATCCAAAATGCAGTGGTGTCCCACCAAGGGGAGGCTGTTGTCACGCACGTCGTTATCGCCCCGTCGCGGGGTGGACCGGTCTTCCCGCTCCCGGGGGATTACTAGCCCGTGCCTGGCAAGGACGGTAACACCGAGAGCTGTTTTTTCGTAAGGTACTACGTCGACGGCGACTTCCCCGTTGAGCTATAACGGTGGCCGGACGGCCACTATCGCCAGTGAGCGGTGCACTCATTCACGTCGGACCACTTTCGCTTACTTGTCGAAGGTGGAGCATCTTACTCTCCCCTCTTGGCTGGCCGTAATTTCACCAAATTGGGTACTCGATTTTTATAGGTGTTGAGTAGGATCATTGAAACTGAGGCCCTTACGGTGACGCTCCTGCCGCATAAACGAGGCAAGCTGCATGCGTTTGTCGTGACTTCGCCTGCGTCTCTTGCGTCCGCTTCCGCGAAGCAGGTGTCAAAGTGCGTCAGGCTATTTGTGCACGTATCTTTCGCCGTCCGTCCGTGGTAGCTGTCCGATGTACCCCTTGCTTGAGCGCCCGTCCCAACGTACTCTGTTTTCGGATGCTTCTAAAAACGGCTATCGGGGATTTACGTCTCGAAACTGGGCTGTATTGGCGCTACGAGCATGACGGCGTCGAACAGTCTCGCCTCTGCGGCTCGGGTATGGCCGTCGCTGGCCCGAACGGCATTTCTATCAACGTCTTTGAACTATTAGGAATCGTGGTGTCGGCGTGAGTCCTCGTGTCTCCGTGCGCGGAGCACCCGTCAGCGACGAGCGACTTGATTTTGTTACGTGGGGATAATGACGCCGCCGTGGGGTGGGTGCGTCATGAGGGAAAGGAGCCCGATCAGGTGCGTTGGTCTGCCTCCTCGGGGTGTTGGAGTTGTCTTGGGATTGGCATTGTGCACGCGAAATACATGCTGGGAGTTTTCTGCGTTGATGCAAAATGGTATCACACGCTGGAATCGCGACGTAGTTATCAATAACCTGCGCTCCGTCTGGCCTGTTGTTTCGTGTCAGGCTCTGGACCTGGGGAAGGCCGGGTCGTCACTCTGTACGTCGGTGTTGACCTCGAAGTGAAGTTGTGGACTCGCCTGAACAGACTCATGTGGGGCGTTTTGGCTCCTGGGTAAACGTCCGGGTACGTTGTGAACTTCCTGGCTTTCGACAGCATGGTAGGGATGATATGGTCAATGTGTGTTGCTGGTTTGAGTACGTAACGTACGCACTTGCCTTAAACAAATTGCGGTCGGCGACCATCGAGAGGTCATTTGTCGGCGATCAACTAATTCCACCGTATCTCGCCCGGTTACGACCTCGACGCTACCCACCCCGTAATTGCGTGCGCCCTCAAAGGCGCGGCTTGCTCGCACGACGACGCGGGAACACAATCATCCGTGCGTCGGCTCATGTCATGGGTGATGTTGCTTGTTGGCGAGGCCCTGATCCAGTTGTGGCGCGCTGGGGGTCGGATTCTGTGGCTTGCTCTGTTTTGTTGCTGGACCCGATCGTTGGAAATGTTTGCGGAAACGAAGTCGCGATTTCACGAGCCTTACTGTTAGAAGCGGGCCGACGTAGCGTTCTTTCTCGGTGAGTCCCAGCTGGCTGAAACGCTGGGCTCGACCACTGACCGTGTTGATGTCCGCTTCCGCGGGTCAACGGGGGGACAGTTGTGGAAGGGAGGTGTTCTGACGCACGTGCGGAATGGTCCTCCGAGGCTCGTGGGCGCCGGGGGGGGGCGGCGTTGATCGTATGGTCGAGTAAATGTCTTCTTAGTTGTTCCTTCCCTTGTCGGCCCCTCTGCGTTCGGTGCTGATAACGGCAGAAGGGCCATGTGAACCAAGCAACAAGCGACGGTTGCCATGCGAGCGGTAGGGGCGTTGGCGAGCGTGCGGGCCGAGGATTACGCCCTGCATTCCCTGAGGATTGGAGGCTCTACAAACCTGTCGGCCGGCAGGGCTGCACCATAGGTCTTGCAGCGTCAGGGTCTGTCGGCGTCCGACCCGTACAATGCGTACGTACGTAGTCACTGGCAGAACGCCAGATAGGTGGCAACCATGATAGCTCAAGAGGGTACGGGTAGCGGAACCAAGCTGGGGCAGGGTACGGAGTGGGGGCAAGTGAGAAACGTCCTCGGGGTAAGTCGCCGTAACAACTACAGCGTGCGTAGGTGTGGGTATGCGAGCCAGGTAGACAAACTGAAAGCTATAAAGTATTGCAACAAGTGCGCGGGGTGGGGGGGGATGGGGGGGTTGCATAGGCATCCGCCAAGTGAGCCAACACTATTTTAGAGGCTGCCGTCGAGATATCTACGTCGTCAGGTGGGGATGGAGTTTGGCTCAGGTTTACGGGTGTTAGCAGGGGGTTGCTACTTGAGCAGGCCCGGGGGTCTGCCCCTGTCTCCACCCCCATTTCTCCGAGCGGGGGGGTGCGCATTAATATGATACAAGTTCGAATGTAAAACGCATACAACAACATTCACAGGGACAACCCAATTGCCCTAGTATACTACGAGCCTCCAATTATAGGTAGACGTAACCCAACTAAACCGAATTTCAAGTTGACAAAATCTCGCAATTTTGCCACATTTTGTAGTACACCGACATACAAATTAAATGTACGAGTATTGGTGCGCAGAGAGTGCGCATTAACTTCATTTTTGTTTGGGTCTCAGTTATGCTAGACCACACCACCCCACGACGTCAAGCGATGGCTAGAGGAACGTTCGTGTTGTTGAAACCTGTTGCTAACAAATCAAGAACGAACAAAATAATAAAACCGAGCCCGTGCACCCAAGGTGACATTGTTGAGAACACAAGTCATAGGCCTAAAACAGCACGTGCAGATCCCTGTATTAACCGTGGCAATAATGGGCATAATAACGAAAATAAATGTGCTAATAGGTTTCGCATGACCTTGCGAGGGGTACCCTCTGAAATAACATGATAGAAAACGCATATGTTGTGCGTTCAATTCGTCCGGTCAATCGAGTTGCTTGACTGAAGGTACGGCAACAAACGGTTTTTTCATGCAGAAACACAGAAAACAGGTGCCCGCATGCACATATTAAACGAGTGATACTACGTTTTACGTGTCAGCTGTAAGTTGTCTAACAATCAAAAGAATTTTGTTGAAGAGATAAAAAAGCCCACACCTTCTGATGCAATTGAAACACGAATAAGACGATACAGCTTGTGTCAGAGGCTCGCAGGTTACGTGTTAGCATATGACCTGGGTGTCGAGCTATGCGTAGTCGACCACTCTAGTCGCAGAATCTGGTATAGGGGAACCCGCTCCGTTCTGTACTAATTTTGTGCACACGCCGTTGTGTATTTGAGTGATGGAACGTCGCTAATTTTATGGATGAGTGCATAGTCAGATATCGTACACACGCCGTTGTGTGCTCGAGTGTTGGATGCTGATGTATCTGGAACCTCGATGCCCGCTCATTTCACGACTATATTGGTGCACACACCGTTGTGTATGTGAAGCATGGCCGCAGAGGTGTCTGGTGCGGCTGTACCCGACTTCATCTCCCGTACGCCCGTGTGCACGCCGTTGTGTAGGGGAGAGTTCGCCTCTGAGGGTCCAGGTACAGCTGTGCCCGCGCATTTCTCTGCAATTCTCTCTTCGGGCACACCCCGTTGTGTACGGGACAGGTTGTGGCGGAGGCGTTTCGTACGGCCATGCCCGCTTGTCACGGAGTGACTTTTTCCGTCGCTGCTGTTTGGAGTATGTTGTGGAGTACACGAAGCCCTTGAGTCTGGCCCGCTCGTTTCTCCGCTAATAGGTGCACACGCCGCTGCGTAGGAGCGTTCGGCGTTGCGCTGTCGCGCGCTCCAGTTGTTAATGCTACGTCGGTTGTGAGTACAAGCAATCGAGTAGCTGGTACTCAGGATTGCAAGCTGCGTAGTACGTCGTTGTTATAGACAAGCGCGTTCTACCTTTGATGTATGTCATGCAATTAATAGTCACACGTGGTCGTGTCCGTGCTGCTGTTTGGAGTATACGAGGCACTTGACCCTGGCCCGCTCGTTTCCGGTTATTTAGTGCGCACGCCGTGTGAACTTCAGCTTTGGACGAGGTATGCAACGCCAGACGTATAAATAGTCATACGTGCAAAAGAACGACATATACCACCAAGAGTACGCAATCAAATGCTGTGCACTAGCCCTTCCAGGCAAAAACGTTTACCTGGTATATTTCGGAAGAAATCGTGAAGGGTTCAACGTATATATATACAACCAATCGATCGATCACGCCTTCAAGGCCAACACATATAAAAAATCCGACTTTAGTCGGTGAAATGGCGTTGTCTCATAATACATGCTAACGTTGGACAAATTGTGCGATTTCAAAAGAAATCTGGTTGAACATACAGAACATACTTGAAAAAAACATATATACAACCAATCGTGAAATGTTAAGAAGCATATGTTTAAGCGATCACCGCGCTGCTGCGAGCTCTTATTTGTCGAGACAAAGGGCCGGTTTTGGTTAAGGACGGACGTAGCCTGAGTTTTCATCCCACTCAATTAAAATTTGATCCACGATCATATTGCCCAACATAATTTCACGTGGACTACGTGGCTGAAACCGCCGTTGCCCCGTACGAGTTTTAGAGCTTGCGGGGTAGGTGGCTGTGGCCGCTTGGCTTTTTCTTGAGAACATTATGCCTCTGGAAGTCCCCACGATGTCGCGAGGCTCCGTTGTGCTGATTCAAGGGACCGTCGTTGGCCGAGGGCTTGGCGTGGGTTTCTGTTGACTCACGCCAATATTCGTTCATGATCATCTTGACTATCTTTAGTACACATGCGTTACATGGTGGTGACCGCCGGGCTGCCCGTAAGAGTATTAGAGTTTGGTTTATGCCGTGCTTCCTTGGTGGGCGGCTTTATGGCACCCTTCTTCAGGATTGTGTCTTTGAATTGCTTCCGTTGGATGTCGATGACAGGTAAGAGATAAAATATGTGATTTGCTTTGCTCATGGTACTATTGACTCACCGGAAAGTCCCGGATTTCATTCACGGCTCATGACACGCCCACATTCACTCCGTCACTAACGTGCCTTGTTTTCCTTGCTTCTGATGACGGACCAAACGTACTCGGACGGCAACGCAGCTCGTTATCATCAATGTCATGCTTACTGTAATGACATACTTGTAGATCCCCCAGGAGTTGCATTGCCAGTGTCTCTGCAATCGCCTTGTCTTCTTGACGACCCGCCTGGATGCACAGCATTGCTTCGACCTTTAACTCGTATAAAATGTAAATCCAAGGGTGAGTGGTCCCGCTCATGCGTGGGACTGATTTACCTCACGGTGGTATACACGTAGACGATACGACCGCTCGTTTACACTTGGGTCACAAATTTTGGGGCTCCCAAAGTCCAGGGGCTTTAAGTTGAATTTTCAGTTTCAAACCACTTCGGACTTCTCGCGAGGCGGTCGTAGTGTTGGCACACAGGGACAGCGCTGAGGTGTGAGCGTGCCAGGCGGTCTCGGCGTACATCTCCGCCGCGCAGCGAACTGGGTGATATTTACTGCGGGGCATGTTTTCTCCGTAGTTACGACAGAGGGTTGCCGGGGGCTGTCGGCTCTTCTCCCCAGCCCGAATGACAATTTCCCCTGCAAGCCCATTATAGCGAGTCAGCCCTGTGGCACCATATTATAATGCACTCCTTTCGAGTGGGAGGCTCCCTCACCAGATTCCACCTCGGGACGGGAGGAGGCGACATAATGAAAGTCGGTGGCTGGAAGACGTGGTTAGTATCACCAATACTAGATCGGCGCTTCTTCTAGTGGCCGGGTCCAGCGTGGCAGTAGAAACCACGGCCAGTGCTACGCGGATACTGGTCGCATTCATGTTTCGCCCATGTTTCAGAAAGGTTTCGCAGCATGTGCGAAGAAAGGCTTGAGGCAAGAGTAAGGAAGATTAAGTGTGACAACTCCGCATCCGACCAGTAGTCCATTAAGGTCACTAAACAAAAACATATCCAACGACGCAACCAAGTATGGGCGAGATCACGGATTGGCCCAGGAGGCCTCATCCGAAAATCGAATGCGTACATCAATGATCTAAGACATCGAGACAGGATACTACAGCAAAATTGGCGATGACAACAATGGACGTAGATTGGCATAAATCATGAATCTATGGGTGCCATAAAAATGTCTAGAATTTGTGTTGTAGAGTGCTTGCACACGATCACTCGTCATTTTCGTTTATCAAAAGCTCGTGAGCAGACACCGGCACGCAAATATAGTTCTTGAGACCATCCACCCACCCGGAAGTAGACTGAATATTCATGAGCTGGGATTCCCAGAACAATTCCAGGTACTAGCCCTTGTAAGAGCATGCGGTACGCTCGTCCACTCAGTGCGGCTCGAAATACCGGACGAGGACCCCTGCCGGCGCACGAGGCCTCATTCCAAAATCCAACACATACTTGGAATGATCCAGGACCTAGAGACAGAATACTACAGCAATATTCCATGATACGTGAGGGTGAACCTAGTTGCCCTGTGCTACTATTAACGCCCTTTTCCAGGGCACTTGAACAATCTATAGACCTAGCCACGAGTGAGAACAAAGTAGTAGTCTGGCCGTATGCTGCATTTGTCCGATATCCACCAAAACGATACTCAGTTTGCATTTGTGTAGTAACCGGACATCGCCTACCTGCGTATGCACTGCAACGACCACATTGTCTCTTCAGTAAAACGAACATGTCCTCAACGCAGAGGTAGCCATGGTTGCCCCGACACCAGGTGCCAAATTACCGTTCAATCAATCAAGCACGAAGTGTGCTTGTGAATTTAGCCCCTATCAAGACACTTTGAATGATTTCGCCCTCTATATCTTGGTGGATGGGTTATTTTGGCAGGGTTGTAAATCGTTGTTCACAGCGGCAACCAAACCCGACCTAACCGAGCTAGTTTCCCTGAAGATCTAAAGGCACAGTTTCGAATCCTAAGCATGGCAATAAATTTGTGCGTTGATGTTACGTCCGACACTTACTTTTGGTTCTCCGCAGAATGAACAACACTACCTTGATCCAAACATACTTCAATTTCGATAGACGGGACACAATAATCAACCGCCGACCAATCTCTGGTTATCAAGCATACTCTAGGTTACAGCACCGGTTTGTTTTACGCCTACCTCGTCCAAATCCTACATTGGAAGACAAGGGGGAACAGCCACACTGCCGGCTTGATCTATATCGTGTACTCCTGTGTAGTCTAGCACACAGATACCTTGGTTGATCATTTGTGACCGGCATTGACCCAAGCACCCATCGACTGCGTCTGAACGGCCACGCATGATGATATTGTTGTTACCTGTTAGCGGCCTAGTATTGTTTCTAAATTTCCAGCGTTAATACTTCCAAGTATGGCTCGGAATCAAACAATTTGAACGGGTTGAGATTATCCTTCCACCAGGGGAGACCTACCTCGTGGGGAACCGGTTTACGTCCAAGACGGAACAATATGCTTAAGTTTACACTGGTAGCATTCACTTCCTTGCACGAATCTGCGATGCCTAGATACTTCCACTTCGTAAATAATGATATTGAGCTCCAAACGGAGTGCCAGTGAGAAGAATAGCCGGACGGTCGTTGCCGCCGTCCTTGCCACTGCAATTAAACTGGCTTTCTTTACCGTTTGTTTCCTTGCCGCGGGCGTCAAACTGCTAATAAAAAGCTTTGATGCGTAGGGCACAACAATAAAATCTCGCACCGTAGTAGTTGGCGTATTGAACTAGAGCGTAGCCGACAAGCACAGCATTTATTTAAAATATATATACCAGCATATGTAATGCGACTATAATAACAGCTGCCGATGTCATATACCTACAGCAGTAGTATATGTTGGATGTGTGCTCGTAGATTACACGTGCCGATAAAGAACGAAGTGGTGCACACATGTATTTCTCAACTATCAGGCAATCAATACCCGCCTTCGATTGTTTGCCTTAACGAAAATATTAACTCTATAGTGCGGGAAATTGTGACCCGATTTTGGGGGACTTCGATACAAAAACAACGGGTCCTGAAAAAAATGAGAAAATCTAACACATACCTCGGAAAGCTCTTCGCAGGGGCGTTCGAATGAGCCTATGGAAACAAGCGGGATCGCGCTGTGAAGCTCACAATCGAGTGTTGACCGTCGCTCCAGAGGGCACTTCACCGTACAAACCTCACCATATATCAACAACTATGGCGAGTCCGCCGAAACAAGTTGTAGATTTGGAAAGCTAGCTCAGATTCCTCAGCGATTTTATGGTATCTGAATAATCCCCGATCCCCTACCGGACCCGGCCAAAACAAAACAAAACAAAACTTTCCAAATATTTTGCCCACATCAAGCCAAAATCCCCTACGCCTGAAGACACAAAGACTCTCTGACTCGAGGCCATGCCTTTTACGCTGAAGCCCGAGCCACTGCAAAGCATCAGGGCAACGTTGGCTTCTCGGGGCGCACGCAAGCTTGTCAGCGTGCTCCAAGTGAAAGCTAAGAGAACGTATCAAGTGGAGGTCACGGCGGAGCTGCCCGATGGGTCAAGATCCCGCTGGAGGAGCGGTGATATGTTATATCAAGTATCCACACAGCAACAAAACGCGTCGAGATTGGGACGCAGAGGCGCAGTTTGCTGCTGTCTGGCGGCCAGGCCACACGAACAAACTGGTGCCTCGCTTCAGTGATGCCAGGCGCAAGCGTGAAGCCGAAGCCGAAGTTCCTCCTCCTCCTCCTCGAGAAAAGCGCTCACGTGACTGCCACGCTAGCGGGCCAACGTTGCTAAAAGTTACGCGGTGGCCGACCACCGGTTGAGTGTAAACATAGTGCAGAAGTTCTGCAGGAAGGTGGCCAACTACCACTAGGTGTACGATCAGAATCTCACGGGTCCCACAGCAGTGGAGAAGAGGGAAACATTCAAGTCGCACCCGAAGCCGGCCCCGTCGGAGTTCCTGTACCCCACGTAATGTACACAAGTTAACGTTGTATCATCCCCGGTGTTTTTGTTTTTTGCTTTTCACTTTTCGTATATTTCTTGGCGTGTTATATTTCATGTGTACTATACGTGGTATCATATCATAGTATCATAGGGGTTATATGTTTAGTTTAAAGATGATTGTGTGTGTCAGGGGGGGGGTGCGTGGAAGGCCCGCCGATCGAGGTCAAAATATTGATAAAACAAGTGCCAACAGAAGCGTCAGAGGGAAGAAAAATACATATTTTTCCTACCTCCCCCCAGTAAAAATGCCCTATAATTATCATGCAACTCCCATGTATATACATATAGGCATGTCATTATCCTCATCTACTAAAGCTCCGCCCATATCGACCTTTAAAACAAAAAGACGTTGTCAAGAGCGTAGTTGCCGAAATAAACGATATTTTATTTCATCCCCTCCCCCCAAAAAACGCCTAGAAAATACTATACAAAAACCTTAAAATGTTAGAAACGCCTCAAATCGATATGGTCTTCGAACAAATGTTGTTTCATTTACGATGTAGATGACAATGTAAAAAACAAATGAAAACGATTATATATTGGCAAAGTTGTGACCGATCAAGTAAAATCCGGGTCACGATTCCCGGCACCATAATTTCAATCGGTACTAAACTGATTATTCCTTACAGTCACGTTTCATCATTCTGTTTACTCTCCGAAGGGACGACGAACTTTGCGATTGCGTACGTTTCTACTGGGACATGTCGACTGCGATGTTAAAGCATGTTACTCGTTCGTGAATTTGCGTTGTTTATTGTCGCTGTTCCTTCTTTTGTCATAACGTATACTGCCACGAGTTCCGAATGCCATTCCAAGGAACCAACAGCGTCCTATGGTACTGGGCGTATGATGCAACCTTTCTTCAATTCCTTGAATAGCTGATTTGTAGATATTTCCGTCTCTCTGCCGGCCGGTCTGTCAGCCTATGTTTTAGGGACTGTGTCTGTGCATGGCGGTCCCAGTCATATCTAGACCGAAAATCTCTACCCCTCTCCGATGGCAAAAAATAGACCATTTGTTCAGGTTTGACATCGATCGACAAACCTAACGATTTCGTCACGAACTCTGAATGAAGCGCGCTAATTAGAAGCTCCGACCCACACTAGTATCATAGTTCTCACACCTCGGTCGGTGATATGTGGCGTGGGTGGGCCAGGTGTCTACTAAGAACATATTTGGCAGCTGGAGTATCGAAAACAGACGACTAAAACTCTCGATTCCTCTCCGTTGGCACGAAACAGAACTTTTTGAAGGCTTTGACGAAGATCATAGGACGCCGCGGCCAACCTCTCGCCCCCTAGACCACGGATTTAAATTTCACGTCCCAGGCCAATATTTACACATATTGGCCTTGCCCGGTATCAAGCTCGTTGACCGTGGGTGGATTATATGTCGAGATCGAAGATCAATCGTCGCGTGACTGCGGGTGTGCGAGCTGCGAGCTGTGCCTTTCTTTTTCTAGTTTGTGTGCGGCGTGATTTCACGTGGTTCCCGTGGTTCCCGCTAATACAGCGATTTTGTTGGAAGATGGCTCCCGTCGTTCGCGTTATTTCAGCCATTTGATTGGAAGATAGCTGACGTCAATTGTCCCCTGTTATGTAAGACTTACCTCATAACAGCTCGCGCCGCGGAATCGGAAAGCAAGATGATATTGCTTAGAGTGCGGCGGCGAAGACCGGCAGCCGCGGATGTGAAAGAGGCGTCGATGGGTGCCAGCCGGTCCAGGCAAGCGCGGACGTCGGCGACGTCAGTCGAGATAGTCTACTTGTAAGAACCGTCAAAAGAGCCTGGCGCATGAGTGGTGTCCGAGTCGGGACAGTTATAGTCGCCGTTCCCGCTCTAGTCGTGAGGCAGGAACGACATCACTGGATATCAGGTCATCGGTGATGTACCTACGACTACAATTTCAGTAAACAAATACGAGATGTCATATTGGTAGACATGGTGAATGGGGCAAAGCACCTTATTCGTTGGCGAGATGACATTTCCCTTGCAAAGCATTTCTGTCCTGACTGGAGCAGACGAGGATTTCTCACGAAATATGTTTTAGCTTCGCGAGGTACAAACAACAAGGTATCACGAGCGACGGAGGACTGGGAATAACTGTGATACTGTCACATTTCGCCGGTTGCATTATCCCTTGCGCTGTTGTACATACAGCTGAACAAAATATACAACGATGTCTGGGTGATTCGTTCACGAAATTCCAAGCTATCAGTAGCTTGGTTATTCTGAAAAGCTGGCAAGAATTGAGTGTGTTAACCGCTGTCACCGCCCATGGGCTCTCGGCTAGATGAAAACATACATGTGGATTGAAGTGCGCATGCAGGTTGATCATGTTTGTCTGCCTTTAACGTGTAGGGCGCGCTCGTCGAACACCGACCGATTCATTATTTGGATAAATCAACGCTTGTGCCGTACCAACCATATATACGTGTACATGGTTGTGATTTTCCGCGCCCGCTGAGCGGCAGTTTACAGCTATTGATGGTAAATACGATATTGTGGTGCTTTACCCGACTGAAGCACAAACCAAACTGTCCGACCAAAAGTTCCTTGCGTAAAGGCCGAACTTTGAAATGGCTGTGCGAAGGTACGGTTCTTCCTGGAAGTTTGTGCAATATTCCTCCGTCTCAGCTCTGACTGTATTCGAATAGAACATCGTGGCTGGTGTTGGCAGGTGACAATACCCCCTGGTGCACATCCCGCCTTCCTCGTTCTGTTCACGTCAAAAGGTAAAAAACATGTTATTGAACCAATACACACGGTCCCGAAGATGAAGCCCGTAATGACCCGAGGTTGTAATTTCTCTTAATATTGTAACTTGTTGTGGGGGGCGCACCGTTGGTACACTCAGTGGAAGCGTCGGAGCGTTTGAACGGCCTACTCAATATTCGCAATCAATTTCAATGTGAAGCAGCAGGTGTGTGTAGGTAAACTAGTTGTCTCTTGTGCTTCCATACCTGCGAAATAAACGTCGATAACGTCAAATGGTTGACATTTGGCCTGGCGTGACACACAGGCTGTGCATCGGATAAACTTGCGGCACGGATCATTGAATTGTGGAACCACACTCCTCATGTTCGATAAGGGTAGTTAACTGCACTATAATGTATGGTTGATAGGTTTGGTGTACAGCACGAAAATTGGCCTCTCCGCGATCCTAACCACATCCCCAACTAACAGATCACCATATAGTGTTTGTTCTGTTTGGGTCTCACATCGTGCAGGTCAACCAGTTTCCTCGAATACGTTGTACCAAGTATAGTCTATTGCAGTCGTACTTGAAATTCGACATTGCCACACCCTGGCCGACGTTGTGGCTTTGGTGAACATCTCGTTGTGTGTGTGGTCCGACCAACAATCGCTCACAGACCGCAATTTTCTTAGCCAACACCTGACGGAATCCAGGAGGGTCCATCCATGAAGTTTAACTTTATTATTTCTGTTCGTCCTATGTCCCCCACGTACTAATGCCTGCAGAAGGAGTTAATGTACACAGGCTACTACGCCCCCCTAATACCATTCGGCAACCTCTCAGCCTGCACAAGCACCTGGCCCCGGTGAGTCTATCTAGCAAGAGTTGTATAAAACATGCGTGGCACTGTGTCAAAGTCTTGCCTGTGCGGGGCATATCCCTATTAAATCGCTGTTTGCCTAAGAGAGTCCACGCTTTGGGAGTGTATATTAGCAGCCACGCATTGCACCGTGCTGTGGATTAAAATCAATGCATGCGCCCGATACCAACCAGTGGTGTATGCATGGGACGGATGAAGGAGACACCAACCAGCCGCGGATGAACCACTACAGTCACTGTCCATGGTGTAGACCGATGAGGATAGGATAGGCGATGCACCTGTACCACAACGCATAGGAAGCCCCGCGCGATCTTGACGGTGTATACTCTATCGCCTGTGTTCTCTTAAAACATGCTCTCCAACACTCGGTGGGTTTCTTTACGTTTTTGCTGCTAGTGACATTAATGTCGAAGACACAGGTATTGGGCATGTAATATTTTCTGCTTAGTGCGAAACGAGCGATTGTCTTTGTAAGACTTCTTTCTTTGGAATGTTCTACACTCGGCCATATGCATGGTTTTTGCAATACAACACGTTCAAAGTATGGCATTAATGTGAGAGTATTTGCTGTGTTGCGCATGTCCTTGTATGGGCGTTCATCAGTTTGATGTTTCTGTCGATCTCTCCCAATGCTTGGTTTCCGTGGACATCGAATATGCTGCGTACACATGTTGGACACAACTAAAAGGTACGCATGAACACACCATAGCGACCGCTGCCGTTGGTGTTCCCGACAAAGCTCTAAGGTATTGTTTCTCCGTCTCAAATGTCCGTGATGACTTGTAATCGCCATGGGCCATCGAATTTGCTGTCTACGCGATAACACGACCTCTACCACTTGACAAAAAAATCCCCGTTACCTAGAGATATTGACGGCATGTGGAACTGGCCATTGTGCGAGCAAATGTCCCCCCATTCGAGTCGGGAGCATTGCGTGGCGCAGCGTGATATAGTCCAAGTTTGCCCGTTTTATGCTCAAGCACGGCTCCCGGATAGACAGTGTCTACAACTCCACGCATCGCAGATGTCGCCTCTCTCACAAAACAAAGTCACACACAAGTCGCACCCTGCAGATTTTGTGAAATATTTCATTGAGATCGTATAAGCGGCTCACATGTTGTGTCGAATGAATTTTATTTGGATTACTATCGCGTAACGTTTGTCTTGCTGCTCTTGAACCTCTTTGGCAGGTTTGTTCGCATCAACAGCACAACAAATTTTGAAGTGCTTCCAAGACACGCTGTGCATACGAGATGGTTCGGTTTCTTCCCTTTATCGCGGCCTTGGTGACTCTCGGTGTCACAGCTGGCGCTTCTCTACCGTCAACCAAGGGTGAGTTTGATACACACCTGCCTGTAAATCAATGAAATGGACTGGACGTCCGGGCTGACGTTACGTGAACACGCGTGTACAATGTCTGTGTTTTGTCGCGACTTTGGCCAGTCACTTGACTCGAAATGCAATTTTTGCACTCTATATTGGCATTCCGTACGTATCCGACAACCGTAGTTGATCCGATGCCAACTTGGTATTGGCCAAGTCGAACAAAGCTTGTTGAGTGTAGACGATGACTGTCGAGCGCAAATCATGGTCCCATCGTGCATCGTATATAACAACATCGAAGGTGCTGAGCACGTAGTCCGACGCGTCAGCAAGGTATGAAACTTGATTCTAAGGCTCGAAGTCCTTGGCATGTCTGCGTTTCTATGATTTCGGCGATGACTGGTGCCCCCTATTTCATCTAGTAGTTTGTACCTCAAACATTATCGCCCGCCTCCATTGTCTATCTATGTTGAAGTTGCTTCGCATGTTGCCATTCCATAGAGATAACGTCAGCTACGTGAGCAATTAGTCCAGTGAGGAATTGACGCGCCATGTGCTTCTTATTATTGCGCCGCCTTTATCGCATCAGCCGAACCGGAAGCGGAACAGGGCCTCCACGGGAGGCGCACCAGTTCTTACAGCAAGGTACGCGAAAGCACGGGTATACGGTATTGGTTGAGCGGAGTCACTTGTAGTGGCGCCGCCACAACACGAGGCGAACGACACAATAAAACCGAGCTAAAAATAACACATGGGCACACTCCCCCGTTCAATTTTATCCGCAAACCAGACATTCGGTTTTACATCCCCTAGGTGTTCGTAGTATTCGGAATAAGATATGTCGGCTTACGTGCCCCCGAACCCCTCTACATGCCTGTATCGGGTCATCTAGGTGCAAATATGGGATATTGTTACAACAGGGGTGTTTAGTGCTCCCTAAGTGAGCACATCTGCCGTTCAGGCGTATGAATGGTAGGTCCATAATTTTGAACTCGATGCGACGTACAGTACGGTTTTCCTGTCCGCTACGTAACGTTAACATATGTGTGGTAGATACCTGGCAAAACGAACAGATATAACGCTCTGCAAACATCAAAGGCTCGTTCCAAACGGCCAGAAGAAGCAGATGGCTTGTCCGAAAACCCACACCACGAGCCAAATGTCGCGCAATCGGACACAACCCTATGTGTATGTTTTGAGGAGGGTACTAGACGCATGCCGTTCGTCTTAGCAGACCGAAACAGCGGAATCGGTGTCAATATTCAGAGTGGATGCAGTTTGAGAGGCCGAGGAAACGCTGAACAAGTGCACAACCTGTTTTTTTGTCCTCAGAGCCCCGAGAAACAGTTCCAGAGTCCTGCAATAAGTAGATGTCGTAATTTGCAACATATTGGTGTCACATTCTGGTCTCACCTGTGACGCGAAGAGTGTCGTTGGAAGGCACCGGGAGGGTCCCTTGCCTATACAGCCTGGACTCTACGCGTGTAAACCGTATGCTCCTGTGTTCGGTTGAATCGTACATGGGACGGTAGTAATATGCACATTCGTCGTTTCAAGCCCTTTGTCGAAAAACCAATTTGAATATGGAAGTATTTTGCAATAATAAAACACATATCGGGACTGTCGTATGTACCTTGTATCGCAGTATGGCCGGCTTCATTGACGGTGAATCTCTTGGACGACCATTCCAGTGCAGTTAGTCGTGTTCGGTGACATAATCAGTGTCGCGCGGAATAAACATTGCAGTGTAAGCTCGAGCTCTCGTCGGCGTCTTGATTCTCCCTTTTGCAGGAAACCTACCGCGTCCAAGGTAAGACAGACCCCAAAACGATTTGAATAAAACACTGTGAACTTTATTTAAGACCGCCAACCATTCTATTGTCAAAATTTATCTACCCCTCGCAGAAAGTATACTGCGACTCCTACAAGTGTCCGTATGGTTACGCTCTGGCCGACGACGCCTACTACATCAAGTGCAAGTGGGGCAAGTGCGATAAATACCAGTGTTGCGACAAGGTCTGCTCGAGCTACGACTGCCCCAGTTACTACGAGCTAGTGGACGACGCTGACCATATTGTGTGCGAGGACTACAAGTGCACCAAAGATCAGTGCTGCGAGAAGGGTGAGACATGTTTCGAATATATCCGATGAGGGATTGATGATAACGTAAAGTATCACAAACGTTGAACACACCGTTATAACTTGAGCGGTATGTCCACGAAATAGGATAAAACGAATACGGTCTACCACAGGGCTGAACGTATTTCATCACATGCACGAGCTGGTGTGACGTGTGCCTCTGCGACTCCCCAATTTTATTTGTGCGCCAGACCCGGTCTACTGCGACTCTTACTACTGCCCCGACCACTACAACCTGAAGGAGGACGCTGACGACATCAAATGTGACTACTCGGGGTGCACCAAGGACAAGTGCTGCAAGTACCACTGTGAGTCGTGCTCCCTGTAAGAGTATACGCACGTGTCCATTGGTGTATCGAACACGTGTGTATTCCCCGCGATCATCAAAGACGGTTTTGCACCGCCAATTGGCATGGTGTAGCATTTTTCTCTCGCGAAATGCAGGGTTGACACCGAATAGCTCGTGATGTTTGCCTACTGGACAACACTACGACAAAACATCGTCAACTTGTGGATGGGTGTACGTGTGACAGCGACTATTTCGGCACTTTCTAAACTTGACAATGTTTGTCAGTTCGACTGCTCACGGTAGATCAGCCGTGGGTTTTCCTGAGTAGACCTTCACACAGCGGCCTTATCCACAAACGATCGAAGGAATATAACCGCGTACGCTCGATGCGGGATCTGCATCCCGATCGAAAACTATATTGCTTGGGAAAATTTACTAGGCAATTAGCAACATGTTTTTCATTGTATGGACATACTCTGTAGTCAGGGTTGGTTTGCAGTCTAGCAAGAGTACCACATCCAGGAGGGTTGACTATTCCCAGATGAAAGCTCGACATGGAACTGGAAAAAAGGCATCCGCCTATTGCCCCCAAACAAGGCCTCGAGGTAGAAGGCGGCCATGCCGCCTCGAATAGTCACCAACAAATACTGCCACACTCAATTGCGTGTGCCTGTCACCGGTCGCATGCTCTATCCTTTCTTCGACAGGATGCGACGTGCTAAGGTTGTCAACAGAGAAGACTTGAACGGCGTCAACAACGTCTTCCTGGACAAACCATAGTTGCCGCGAAGAGTACGAGATCATCCCAGACGTGCGAAGCGTCCTCGAAGCAAGCACTACATGGGTTTCGAGATGTTATTTTCTGGCGTTGATCGAACGCAAACAGTTGAGGACAGGTTGTTTGGTTAACAACATCGCTTCCCTCAGGGCTTGTCCAGGAGATTTACCTCCATGTCGTTTACACGGCTCTCAGTTTGGCCGTTGTATGGACGATGATCTACCCGACGAAGACCTCTCTCGATTGATAGATATTTATATATTGTGTGGGGGAACACGCGCCCCTCTCCGATTGCTGCACGTTCAATGATTCGCTAGAGCACGAGGTTTTTTACGTTTGTGGGACCGAATAGCTACGCAGGTGATATTCTACCCCGGTGTCGTACAAGCTTAATGGTTGGTGTATATTTGCTACAGTGAAGGTCTACCTCTTCGTACTTGTGGGACTCCCAATACGACTATGATGCAAGTTCGTCAGTTGTACCGTGGGACGGCATCCAGGGTGTACACGTTGCTGCTGCCGTTGCGAATTCTACAGTTCTTTAGGTTGGCCTTGACGCCAGATAATGTACCAAACTACCTGACAGAGAATCATTGGTAGGTTGCCTGCATAACACGTCTGACGAGATCCTCGTCAGTACGCTGAGTGCACGCATTCCGATTGCTTGTAAGTCGTACGTGATTCAGATTCCAACTTTTATTCATGTACGATCAGCTGAGTCGTTAATCTGGGTCTTCTTTTGGTGTTTTCAGACCACGCCAGGTTTTGGGTTTAGACGACCTAAGAGAGCAAGACCACATGTTGCGAGAAAGAAAGACCCAACCACGAGCCGTTAATTCATTTGTTCAGTCATCGGTTTGGACGCCCCATCATCGGTTAATCGTAACAGCAACTGCCATTGAATGTTTGCTCGGCAATGCGCAGTCACTGACCAAGCGCATCTATAGCACACATGGCACCCTGCGGTCGGTTTGTCAGTCATTTAAACTACTCACGTTTTACGAAATGCACGTAAACGCCTTTAGACTGAACGCCCAACATGTTTCAAGCGTTGAATAGCCGTTTGAACGCGAGGTTTATCATTCGCACCTCTTGTTCTCCCGTTCGATGGACAGTAGACGATAACATGTCTTCCCTTTGTCGACGTAAATGCTTCCCCGTTTAGTGGGGAAACCTGTGGCATCTCCATTTCGTCTGGTTCAGCAACTTGCTCGCAAGATATGGGTTATTTCTCTAATGTGAATTGTTACGAATATGCTACCGAGTGCGGCCTTTACACATTGGCGTATTGTGGGATGACTGACCAGGTCCAGCACATATCAGAGCTTACATACTATTTCCGTCCGTAATTTTGAATCTTGTTTGTTTCATATAGGATTTTCATGTTCATGTATGATCTGCGATACCTTGCACTTCATCAGGAATATATCCCATGCGCGGAACACGTTTTCACTAAGAAACAACCACTTGTTTTCACTCGCGGTTTTGTCATGCATCGACACACTAGCTGACTCGTCACCTGCGGGGTTATTTCCGCCATCCCGTTGTAGACCAGTCGTGTAGAGAGCCCTTAGTTTCCCAGACATTGCCTGAAACTACCGATACTGTACACCTTCTTCATGTGTTATAGTGCATGTGAATCATGTCAATATATTCATGGAACGAAACTTGTTGAGACTACGTCGCTACGAAGAGTAAAAATGAAGTTGCGCCAGATGTCTGTAAGGTTCACGTGTGTCGAGCGACAAAGCCGCAAAATCGCCTGCTTGATGTGACCAACCGTAACCGTAAAGAATAGTGATAAATATGGGGTAAATACATTGCCTAGTCGTCTCCGCCAAACTCCACACAAAAAACATACGTAACCCACGGCTGGTTGCGTCGATGAACTCACGTCAAAAAATAGCATTCCCTAATATTCACAGTGACAACTTGACTGCCACAACATGCTACGAGCCTCCCAACATAGGTAGACTGAACCTAACTAGATCGAGCTTCGAGTTAAACAAAACTTGCAATTTCGCCGTACGCTCCGATATGTACTTTAGTAATCGGAGTACTATGGAGTACCGAGAAAATATATGTTTTATATGTACGGGAGAAGTTGACCAATCAGATCAACACGGGTTGTTGTATCCGTATAGTCCAGAAGGGACCAGCTCTGCTGAGGCAGTTGGCTCGCGATCGAGAGGACGCAGCGAGGCAGAGTCGTCAAGACAGGTCCAAGGTGTGGTTAATACTGGTTTAGCTTGGTGGTTTATCTATGGACTGGTCGGATCTGCTGTCTGCGTCGCTGATCGGCGTGGCATTGTCATTTCGCCTTGTGTTTCGGGATTCGCTCGGTTGCCGCTGTTTGCCGTGGTTGCTGACTTGAGTGATTTCCCGAAACCGGAACCGGGCGAGGCCATCATTGCCGCTGCGGCGGCCTCACTGGCCGTTCTCCGGAGCATAGGTTCTGGGAGCTCCACGACCAAAGCTCGCGCTGCTGGCGCTGGGTCAGAATTCGTTCAGTCGGTGGACATGGTCAGAGTGCCTGGGGCCAGTGGAAAGCCAAGTTGGTCTTGTCCGGCAGGACATGCAGACAGCCTCGTCATAAACCGACGCTTCTATTGCGGCCATCAACGGCGCAGTGTTGACCTGCTCGTCAGAGTGTACCCATCTGGACATTGTTCTTGAAACGCTCGTGGCAAACCAGGCCGCTGTGGACGCTTCTCGGCCGACATCCAAGCCTTCGTGGGGGATTCCGTCAACGCTACGGCACGGGTTGCCGCCCAGCTCCGATCCAGTAGTTACTTCGATGTCACACAGTTCGGTCCACGTACGGGCGGGTCCCCCGACGGGTGCCTTAAGGTCGCCGACCGCCCGGAGCCCGTGCGGTCGGCGCTCATCGGAGTGCTGGCTCATATCAGCGCAGCTATCACGTCGGCGTCCTCCAACCTGCGGACTCACTTTCTGTGTAACTACGCCAGCCTGTCTAGTGCCAAGGCAAGAATCGTTACCTTTGAGATGTTCAATTACTACCTTTGGCTATGGGTGAACGTTCATACGTTTCGCGATGATCAGCCAACCGTCTGTGGTGCCTCCCCCCCCAGACACGGTCTTTCCTTCGCCTCCGGCCCCGGCCTTCATCCGACGTCCACTTTCGGCCGGGGCGGGGTGGAACTCCTGCCGATCGTGGAAGGCCGCTTGTGTACGGGCCGGGAGGGAGGGTTCTGCAAATGTAAGACCTCTGCCGGGCCTTCCTCTCCCGGCGCTGGTCACACCAGGAAAACGAGCTTCCATCCCTTCAATTTTCCTGCCGCCACGGAAGGTGCAAGTGGCGCGATTGCATTTATGTGCACCACTCTCCCGCGGCGTTCCCTGCCGCTCTCAACGTTGGGGGTAGTGGCATCTCGGCGGCGACCGGGACCTGACCACGTGCTTTATCCCTACGCATGGTCAACGCCCCTCGGGCTACGGGTGGTGCCGGGGTTTTGGGGGGCAGTGGTTCCAGTTCTGGATGAGGACATGGGATCTTCCACACGGTTGGGCCAACCTCAACGGGTGGGACTTCGGCCACTCTTACCGCCGACGGGGCGGTAGCGACGCTCACCGCACGTGGATAGGTGGCAGAGCAACCGGCCAGGCGCGGTGCCGTGGGGGGGGGGCGGGGGCATGCGTTGGACTCTCTAGCTGGCAACAGCGGCTGTGGGCTTGAGCGCGTCTCCGTGTCTCCGGGTTTCGTCTCCTACCAGGACAGAGGTAAATTAT
This sequence comes from Macrocystis pyrifera, assembly GCA_031763025.1. NCBI lineage: Eukaryota > Phaeophyceae > Laminariales > Laminariaceae > Macrocystis > Macrocystis pyrifera. Next base: position 4,286,509 of record JASSKH010000029.1, read on the forward strand.
GAGAATGGCGCAGGTGTTTCCTAGTGATCTATCGTGTAGTGTGCATCGGAATGTTCCCGTCGAGTCGTGGCTTTCGCGAAGGCTGGTGTAGCACATTCCGTGTCGCGGGTAAGCTCTGCGAGCGTCAATCGGTTCGCTGGCGTAGGTACATACCTCTTGAGTCGTTGTCAGGGTCGCATTACATCCTTTGTGGCCACCGGCGGGCCATCTCGTCTTGCTCCGCATATCTTTCGGGACACCGTACGCCGCAGGTTTAGGACTGTTGAGCAGTTTCCCGAGATTACTCGACTGCTTCGCGTGTTGTTTCCGGGCTCGCTGGTATGCGTTGCCGGTGAGGGAGATCCAACAACTGAGGTTGGCTACGGTAATGACCCCAGCGCGCTCCCGCAAAAGGGGGCTCGAGAAGGTTTGCGCGAACGTGGCGTTCATTCGTGCCCTGGTGTTAGATTTGAGTTCCACAGCCGATATTCGTGGGCTGCGTATTTCACCCTTGGTTGTGGTCGTGAAACCCAATATTCGTATCGTTCACGATCTCACCTTTGCGCGCGCGGGCGGACGGACCACCGTTAATAACGACACTTGGGTTACTTCAGCTCCGACTTGCGACCTCTGTAGCGTGCTTCGCGATGTGCTCACGCAGGTCTTATTTTTGCATCAGGAACACGGTGGGAACGCTCGGATGGTGCTGTGTCTAGTAGACGTCAAAGAGGCGTTTCTGAAGCTTCCAGTGGACCCTGCCGGGGCACCCGTCTTTGGGTATGTGGCCAGCGGTTACGCGGTTGTGCGCATGAGTTCGCAGTTCGGGTGGCGTGACAACCCGGGTTTTGAGAGTTGGTTGCGACCGCGCTCGAGCATTCTATACTCTTTCCACGATCCAAAATGCAGTGGTGTCCCACCAAGGGGAGGCTGTTGTCACGCACGTCGTTATCGCCCCGTCGCGGGGTGGACCGGTCTTCCCGCTCCCGGGGATTACTAGCCCGTGCCTGGCAAGGACGGTAACACCGAGAGCTGTTTTTTCGTAAGGTACTACGTCGACGGCGACTTCCCCGTTGAGCTATAACGGTGGCCGGACGGCCACTATCGCCAGTGAGCGGTGCACTCATTCACGTCGGACCACTTTCGCTTACTTGTCGAAGGTGGAGCATCTTACTCTCCCCTCTTGGCTGGCCGTAATTTCACCAAATTGGGTACTCGATTTTTATAGGTGTTGAGTAGGATCATTGAAACTGAGGCCCTTACGGTGACGCTCCTGCCGCATAAACGAGGCAAGCTGCATGCGTTTGTCGTGACTTCGCCTGCGTCTCTTGCGTCCGCTTCCGCGAAGCAGGTGTCAAAGTGCGTCAGGCTATTTGTGCACGTATCTTTCGCCGTCCGTCCGTGGTAGCTGTCCGATGTACCCCTTGCTTGAGCGCCCGTCCCAACGTACTCTGTTTTCGGATGCTTCTAAAAACGGCTATCGGGGATTTACGTCTCGAAACTGGGCTGTATTGGCGCTACGAGCATGACGGCGTCGAACAGTCTCGCCTCTGCGGCTCGGGTATGGCCGTCGCTGGCCCGAACGGCATTTCTATCAACGTCTTTGAACTATTAGGAATCGTGGTGTCGGCGTGAGTCCTCGTGTCTCCGTGCGCGGAGCACCCGTCAGCGACGAGCGACTTGATTTTGTTACGTGGGGATAATGACGCCGCCGTGGGGTGGGTGCGTCATGAGGGAAAGGAGCCCGATCAGGTGCGTTGGTCTGCCTCCTCGGGGTGTTGGAGTTGTCTTGGGATTGGCATTGTGCACGCGAAATACATGCTGGGAGTTTTCTGCGTTGATGCAAAATGGTATCACACGCTGGAATCGCGACGTAGTTATCAATAACCTGCGCTCCGTCTGGCCTGTTGTTTCGTGTCAGGCTCTGGACCTGGGGAAGGCCGGGTCGTCACTCTGTACGTCGGTGTTGACCTCGAAGTGAAGTTGTGGACTCGCCTGAACAGACTCATGTGGGGCGCTTTTGGCTCCTGGGTAAACGTCCGGGTACGTTGTGAACTTCCTGGCTTTCGACAGCATGGTAGGGATGATATGGTCAATGTGTGTTGCTGGTTTGAGTACGTAACGTACGCACTTGCCTTAAACAAATTGCGGTCGGCGACCATCGAGAGTCATTTGTCGGCGATCAACTAATTCCACCGTATCTCGCCCGGTTACGACCTCGACGCTACCCACCCCGTAATTGCGTGCGCCCTCAAAGGCGCGGCTTGCTCGCACGACGACGCGGGAACACAATCATCCGTGCGTCGGCTCATGTCATGGGTGATGTTGCTTGTTGGCGAGGCCCTGATCCAGTTGTGGCGCGCTGGGGGTCGGATTCTGTGGCTTGCTCTGTTTTGTTGCTGGACCCGATCGTTGGAAATGTTTGCGGAAACGAAGTCGCGATTTCACGAGCCTTACTGTTAGAAGCGGGCCGACGTAGCGTTCTTTCTCGGTGAGTCCCAGCTGGCTGAAACGCTGGGCTCGACCACTGACCGTGTTGATGTCCGCTTCCGCGGGTCAACGGGGGGACAGTTGTGGAAGGGAGGTGTTCTGACGCACGTGCGGAATGGTCCTCCGAGGCTCGTGGGCGCAACGGGGGGGGGGGGGGCGGCGTTGATCGTTATCGTATGGTCGAGTAAATGTCTTCTTAGTTGTTCCTTCCCTTGTCGGCCCCTCTGCGTTCGGTGCTGATAACGGCAGAAGGGCCATGTGAACCAAGCAACAAGCGACGGTTGCCATGCGAGCGGTAGGGGCGTTGGCGAGCGTGCGGGCCGAGGATTACGCCCTGCATTCCCTGAGGATTGGAGGCTCTACAAACCTGTCGGCCGGCAGGGCTGCACCATAGGTCTTGCAGCGTCAGGGTCTGTCGGCGTCCGACCCGTACAATGCGTACGTACGTAGTCACTGGCAGAACGCCAGATAGGTGGCAACCATGATAGCTCAAGAGGGTACGGGTAGCGGAACCAAGCTGGGGCAGGGTACGGAGTGGGGGGCAAGTGAGAAACGTCCTCGGGGTAAGTCGCCGTAACAACTACAGCGTGCGTAGGTGTGGGTATGCGAGCCAGGTAGACAAACTGAAAGCTATAAAGTATTGCAACAAGTGCGCGGGGGGGGGGGGGGGGGGGGTTGCATAGGCATCCGCCAAGTGAGCCAACACTATTTTAGAGGCTGCCGTCGAGATATCTACGTCGTCAGGTGGGGATGGAGTTTGGCTCAGGTTTACGGGTGTTAGCAGGGGGTTGCTACTTGAGCAGGCCCGGGGGTCTGCCCCTGTCTCCACCCCCATTTCTCCGAGCGGGGGGGTGCGCATTAATATGATACAAGTTCGAATGTAAAACGCATACAACAACATTCACAGGGACAACCCAATTGCCCTAGTATACTACGAGCCTCCAATTATAGGTAGACGTAACCCAACTAAACCGAATTTCAAGTTGACAAAATCTCGCAATTTTGCCACATTTTGTAGTACACCGACATACAAATTAAATGTACGAGTATTGGTGCGCAGAGAGTGCGCATTAACTTCATTTTTGTTTGGGTCTCAGTTATGCTAGACCACACCACCCCACGACGTCAAGCGATGGCTAGAGGAACGTTCGTGTTGTTGAAACCTGTTGCTAACAAATCAAGAACGAACAAAATAATAAAACCGAGCCCGTGCACCCAAGGTGACATTGTTGAGAACACAAGTCATAGGCCTAAAACAGCACGTGCAGATCCCTGTATTAACCGTGGCAATAATGGGCATAATAACGAAAATAAATGTGCTAATAGGTTTCGCATGACCTTGCGAGGGGTACCCTCTGAAATAACATGATAGAAAACGCATATGTTGTGCGTTCAATTCGTCCGGTCAATCGAGTTGCTTGACTGAAGGTACGGCAACAAACGGTTTTCATGCAGAAACACAGAAAACAGGTGCCCGCATGCACATATTAAACGAGTGATACTACGTTTTACGTGTCAGCTGTAAGTTGTCTAACAATCAAAAGAATTTTGTTGAAGAGATAAAAAAGCCCACACCTTCTGATGCAATTGAAACACGAATAAGACGATACAGCTTGTGTCAGAGGCTCGCAGGTTACGTGTTAGCATATGACCTGGGTGTCGAGCTATGCGTAGTCGACCACTCTAGTCGCAGAATCTGGTATAGGGGAACCCGCTCCGTTCTGTACTAATTTTGTGCACACGCCGTTGTGTATTTGAGTGATGGAACGTCGCTAATTTTATGGATGAGTGCATAGTCAGATATCGTACACACGCCGTTGTGTGCTCGAGTGTTGGATGCTGATGTATCTGGAACCTCGATGCCCGCTCATTTCACGACTATATTGGTGCACACACCGTTGTGTATGTGAAGCATGGCCGCAGAGGTGTCTGGTGCGGCTGTACCCGACTTCATCTCCCGTACGCCCGTGTGCCGCCGTTGTGTAGGGGAGAGTTCGCCTCTGAGGGTCCAGGTACAGCTGTGCCCGCGCATTTCTCTGCAATTCTCTCTTCGGGCACACCCCGTTGTGTACGGGACAGGTTGTGGCGGAGGCGTTTCGTACGGCCATGCCCGCTTGTCACGGAGTGACTTTTTCCGTCGCTGCTGTTTGGAGTATGTTGTGGAGTACACGAAGCCCTTGAGTCTGGCCCGCTCGTTTCTCCGCTAATAGGTGCACACGCCGCTGCGTAGGAGCGTTCGGCGTTGCGCTGTCGCGCGCTCCAGTTGTTAATGCTACGTCGGTTGTGAGTACAAGCAATCGAGTAGCTGGTACTCGGCATTGCAAGCTGCGTAGTACGTCGTTGTTATAGACGCGCGCGTTCTACCTTTGATGTATGTCATGCAATTAATAGTCACACGTGGTCGTGTCCGTGCTGCTGTTTGGAGTATACGAGGCACTTGACCCTGGCCCGCTCGTTTCCGGTTATTTAGTGCGCACGCCGTGTGAACTTCAGCTTTGGACGAGGTATGCAACGCCAGACGTATAAATAGTCATACGTGCAAAAGAACGACATATACCACTAAGAGTACGCAATCAAATGCTGTGCACTAGCCCTTCCAGGCAAAAACGTTTACCTGGTATATTTCGGAAGAAATCGTGAAGGGTTCAACGTATATATATACAACCAATCGATCGATCACGCCTTCAAGGCCAACACATATAAAAAATCCGACTTTAGTCGGTGAAATGGCGTTGTCTCATAATACATGCTAACGTTGGACAAATTGTGCGATTTCAAAAGAAATCTGGTTGAACATACAGAACATACTTGAAAAAAACATATATACAACCAATCGTGAAATGTTAAGAAGCATATGTTTAAGCGATCACCGCGCTGCTGCGAGCTCTTATTTGTCGAGACAAAGGGCCGGTTTTGGTTAAGGACGTAGCCTGAGTTTTCATCCCACTCAATTCAAATTTGATCCACGATCATATTGCCCAACATAATTTCACGTGGACTACGTGGCTGAAACCGCCCGTTGCCCCGTACGAGTTTTAGAGCTTGCGGGGTAGGTGGCTGTGGCCGCTTGGCTTTTTCTTGAGAACATTATGCCTCTGGAAGTCCCCACGATGTCGCGAGGCTCCGTTGTGCTGATTCAAGGGACCGTCGTTGGCCGAGGGCTTGGCGTGGGTTTCTGTTGACTCACGCCAATATTCGTTCATGATCATCTTGACTATCTTTAGTACACATGCGTTACATGGTGGTGACCGCCGGGCTGCCCGTAAGAGTATTAGAGTTTGGTTTATGCCGTGCTTCCTTGGTGGGCGGCTTTATGGCACCCTTCTTCAGGATTGTGTCTTTGAATTGCTTCCGTTGGATGTCGATGACAGGTAAGAGATAAAATATGTGATTTGCTTTGCTCATGGTACTATTGACTCACCGGAAAGTCCCGGATTTCATTCACGGCTCATGACACGCCCACATTCACTCCGTCACTAACGTGCCTTGTTTTCCTTGCTTCTGATGACGGACCAAACGTACTCGGACGGCAACGCAGCTCGTTATCATCAATGTCATGCTTACTGTAATGACATACTTGTAGATCCCCCAGGAGTTGCATTGCCAGTGTCTCTGCAATCGCCTTGTCTTCTTGACGACCCGCCTGGATGCACAGCATTGCTTCGACCTTTAACTCGTATAAAATGTAAATCCAAGGGTGAGTGGTCCCGCTCATGCGTGGGACTGATTTACCTCACGGTGGTATACACGTAGACGATACGACCGCTCGTTTACACTTGGGTCACAAATTTTGGGGCTCCCAAAGTCCAGGGGCTTTAAGTTGAATTTTCAGTTTCAAACCACTTCGGACTTCTCGCGAGGCGGTCGTAGTGTTGGCACACAGGGACAGCGCTGAGGTGTGAGCGTGCCAGGCGGTCTCGGCGTACATCTCCGCCGCGCAGCGAACTGGGTGATATTTACTGCGGGGCATGTTTTCTCCGTAGTTACGACAGAGGGTTGCCGGGGGCTGTCGGCTCTTCTCCCCAGCCCGAATGACAATTTCCCCTGCAAGCCCATTATAGCGAGTCAGCCCTGTGGCACCATATTATAATGCACTCCTTTCGAGTGGGAGGCTCCCTCACCAGATTCCACCTCGGGACGGGAGGAGGCGACATAATGAAAGTCGGTGGCTGGAAGACGTGGTTAGTATCACCAATACTAGATCGGCGCTTCTTCTAGTGGCCGGGTCCAGCGTGGCAGTAGAAACCGCGGCCAGTGCTACGCGGATACTGGTCGCATTCATGTTTCGCCCATGTTTGAGAAAGGTTTCGCAGCATGTGCGAAGAAAGGCTTGAGGCAAGAGTAAGGAAGATTATGTGTGACAACTCCGCATCCGACCAGTAGTCCATTAAGGTCACTAAACAAAAACATATCCAACGACGCAACCAAGTATGGGCGAGATCACGGATTGGCCCAGGAGGCCTCATCCGAAAATCGAATGCGTACATCAATGATCTAAGACATCGAGACAGGATACTACAGCAAAATTGGCGATGACAACAATGGACGTAGATTGGCATAAATCATGAATCTATGGGTGCCATAAAAATGTCTAGAATTTGTGTTGTAGAGTGCTTGCACACGATCACTCGTCATTTTCGTTTATCAAAAGCTCGTGAGCAGACACCGGCACGCAAATATAGTTCTTGAGACCATCCCACCCACCCGGAAGTAGACTGAATATTCATGAGCTGGGATTCCCAGAACAATTCCAGGTACTAGCCCTTGTAAGAGCATGCGGTACGCTCGTCCACTCAGCGCGGCTCGAAATACCGGACGAGGACCCCTGCCGGCGCACGAGGCCTCATTCCAAAATCCAACACATACTTGGAATGATCCAGGACCTAGAGACAGAATACTACAGCAATATTCCATGATACGTGAGGGTGAACCTAGTTGCCCTGTGCTACTATTAACGCCCTTTTCCAGGGCACTTGAACAATCTATAGACCTAGCCACGAGTGAGAACAAAGTAGTAGTCTGGCCGTATGCTGCATTTGTCCGATATCCACCAAAACGATACTCAGTTTGCATTTGTGTAGTAACCGGACATCGCCTACCTGCGTATGCACTGCAACGACCACATTGTCTCTTCAGTAAAACGAACATGTCCTCAACGCAGAGGTAGCCATGGTTGCCCCGACACCAGGTGCCAAATTACCGTTCAATCAATCAAGCACGAAGTGTGCTTGTGAATTTAGCCCCTATCAAGACACTTTGAATGATTTCGCCCTCTATATCTTGGTGGATGGGTTATTTTGGCAGGGTTGTAAATCGTTGTTCACAGCGGCAACCAAACCCGACCTAACCGAGCTAGTTTCCCTGAAGATCTAAAGGCACAGTTTCGAATCCTAAGCATGGCAATAAATTTGTGCGTTGATGTTACGTCCGACACTTACTTTTGGTTCTCCGCAGAATGAACAACACTACCTTGATCCAAACATACTTCAATTTCGATAGACGGGACACAATAATCAACCGCCGACCAATCTCTGGTTATCAAGCATACTCTAGGCTACAGCACCGGTTTGTTTTACGCCTACCTCGTCCAAATCCTACATTGGAAGACAAGGGGGAACAGCCACACTGCCGGCTTGATTGATCTATATCGTGTACTCCTGTGTAGTCTAGCACACAGATACCTTGGTTGATCATTTGTGACCGGCATTGACCCAAGCACCCATCGACTGCGTCTGAACGGCCACGCATGATGATATTGTTGTTACCTGTTAGCGGCCTAGTATTGTTTCTAAATTTCCAGCGTTAATACTTCCAAGTATGGCTCGGAATCAAACAATTTGAACGGGTTGAGATTATCCTTCCACCAGGGGAGACCTACCTCGTGGGGAACCGGTTTACGTCCAAGACGGAACAATATGCTTAAGTTTACACTGGTAGCATTCACTTCCTTGCACGAATCTGCGATGCCGAGATACTTCCACTTCGTAAATAATGATATTGAGCTCCAAACGGAGTGCCAGTGAGAAGAATAGCCGGACGGTCGTTGCCGCCGTCCTTGCCACTGCAATTAAACTGGCTTTCTTTACCGTTTGTTTCCTTGCCGCGGGCGTCAAACTGCTAATAAAAAGCTTTGATGCGTAGGGCACAACAATAAAATCTCGCACCGTAGTAGTTGGCGTATTGAACTAGAGCGTAGCCGACAAGCACAGCATTTATTTAAAATATATATACCAGCATATGTAATGCGACTATAATAACAGCTGCCGATGTCATATACCTACAGCAGTAGTATATGTTGGATGTGTGCTCGTAGATTACACGTGCCGATAAAGAACGAAGTGGTGCACACATGTATTTCTCAACTATCAGGCAATCAATACCCGCCTTCGATTGTTTGCCTTAACGAAAATATTAACTCTATAGTGCGGGAAATTGTGACCCGCCTTTGGGGGACTTCGATACAAAAACAACGGGTCCTGAAAAAAATGAGAAAATCTAACACATACCTCGGAAAGCTCTTCGCAGGGGCGTTCGAATGAGCCTATGGAAACAAGCGGGATCGCGCTGTGAAGCTCACAATCGAGTGTTGACCGTCGCTCCAGAGGGCACTTCGCCGTACAAACCTCACCATATATCAACAACTATGGCGAGTCCGCCGAAACAAGTTGTAGATTTGGAAAGCTAGCTCAGATTCCTCAGCGATTTTATGGTATCTGAATAATCCCCGATCCCCTACCGGACCCGGCCAAAACAAAACAAAACTTTCCAAATATTTTGCCCACATCAAACCAAAATCCCCTACGCCTGAAGACACAAAGACTCTCTGACTCGAGGCCATGCCTTTTACGCTGAAGCCCGAGCCACTGCAAAGCATCAGGGCAACGTTGGCTTCTCGGGGCGCACGCAAGCTTGTCAGCGTGCTCCAAGTGAAAGCTAAGAGAACGTATCAAGTGGAGGTCACGGCGGAGCTGCCCGATGGGTCAAGATCCCGCTGGAGGAGCGGTGATATGTTGTATCAAGTATCCACACAGCAACAAAACGCGTCGAGATTGGGACGCAGAGGCGCAGTTTGCTGCTGTCTGGCGGCCAGGCCACACGAACAAACTGGTGCCTCGCTTCAGTGATGCCAGGCGCAAGCGTGAAGCCGAAGCCGAAGTTCCTCCTCCTCCTCCTCGAGAAAAGCGCTCACGTGACTGCCACGCTAGCGGGCCAACGTTGCTAAGATTTACGCGGTGGCCGACGACCGGTTGAGTGTAAACATAGTGCAGAAGTTCTGCAGGAAGGTGGCCAACTACCACTAAGTGTACGATCAGAATCTCACGGGTCCCACAGCAGTGGAGAAGAGGGAAACATTCAAGTCGCACCCGAGCCGGCCCCGTCGGAGTTCCTGTACCCCACGTAATGTACACAAGTTAACGTTGTATCATCCCTGGTGTTTTTGTTTTTTGCTTTTCACTTTTCGTATATTTCTTGGCGTGTTATATTTCATGTGTACTATACGTGGTATCATATCATAGTATCATAGGGGTTATATGTTTAGTTTTAAAGATGATTGTGTGTGTCAGGGGGGGGGTGCGTGGAAGGCCCGCCGATCGAGGTCAAAATATTGATAAAACAAGTGCCAACAGATGCGTCAGAGGGAAGAAAAATACATACTTTTCCTACCTCCCCCCAGTAAAAATGCCCTATAATTATCATGCAACTCCCATGTATATACATATAGGCATGTCATTATCCTCATCTACTAAAGCTCCGCCCATATCGACCTTTAAAACAAAAAGACGTTGTCAAGAGCGTAGTTGCCGAAATAAACGATATTTTATTTCATCCCCTCCCCCCAAAAAACGCCTAGAAAATACTATACAAAAACCTTAAAATGTTAGAAACGCCTCAAATCGATATGGTCTTCGAACAAATGTTGTTTCATTTACGATGTAGATGACAATGTAAAAAACAAATGAAAACGATTATATATTGGCAAAGTTGTGACCGATCAAGTAAAATCCGGGTCACGATTCCCGGCACCATAATTTCAATCGGTACTAAACTGATTATTCCTTACAGTCACGTTTCATCATTCTGTTTACTCTCCGAAGGGACGACGAACTTTGCGATTGCGTACGTTTCTACTGGGACATGTCGACTGCGATGTTAAAGCATGTTACTCGTTCGTGAATTTGCGTTGTTTATTGTCGCTGTTCCTTCTTTTGTCATAACGTATACTGCCACGAGTTCCGAATGCCATTCCAAGGAACCAACAGCGTCCTATGGTACTGGGCGTATGATGCAACCTTTCTTCAATTCCTTGAATAGCTGATTTGTAGATATTTCCGTCTCTCTGCCGGCCGGTCTGTCAGCCTATGTTTTAGGGACTGTGTCTGTGCATGGCGGTCCCAGTCATATCTAGACCGAAAATCTCTACCCCTCTCCGATGGCAAAAAATAGACCATTTGTTCAGGTTTGACATCGATCGACAAACCTAACGATTTCGTCACGAACTCTGAATGAAGCGCGCTAATTAGAAGCTCCGACCCACACTAGTATCATAGTTCTCACACCTCGGTCGGTGATATGTGGCGTGGGTGGGCCAGGTGTCTACTAAAAACATATTTGGCAGCTGGAGTATCGAAAACAGACGACTAAAACTCTCGATTCCTCTCCGTTGGCACGAAACAGAACTTTTTGAAGGCTTTGACGAAGATCATAGGACGCCGCGGCCAACCTCTCGCCCCCTAGACCACGGATTTAAATTTGACGTCCCAGGCCAATATTTACACATATTGGCCTTGCCCGGTATCAAGCTCGTTGACCGTGGGTGGATTATATGTCGAGATCGAAGATCAATCGTCGCGTGACTGCGGGTGTGCGAGCTGCGAGCTGTGCCTTTCTTTTTCTAGTTTGTGTGCGGCGTGATTTCACGTGGTTCCCGTGGTTCCCGCTAATACAGCGATTTTGTTGGAAGATGGCTCCCGTCGTTCGCGTTATTTCAGCCATTTGATTGGAAGATAGCTGACGTCAATTGTCCCCTGTTATGTAAGACTTACCTCATAACAGCTCGCGCCGCGGAATCGGAAAGCAAGATGATATTGCTTAGAGTGCGGCGGCGAAGACCGGCAGCGGCGGATGTGACAGAGGCGTCGATGGGTGCCAGCCGGTCCAGGCAAGCGCGGACGTCGGCGACGTCAGTCGAGATAGTCTACTTGTAAGAACCGTCAAAAGAGCCTGGCGCATGAGTGGTGTCCGAGTCGGGACAGTTATAGTCGCCGTTCCCGCTCTAGTCGTGAGGCAGGAACGACATCACTGGATATCAGGTCATCGGTGATGTACCTACGACTACAATTTCAGTAAACAAATACGAGATGTCATATTGGTAGACATGGTGAAAGGGGCAAAGCACCTTATTCGTTGGCGAGATGACATTTCCCTTGCAAAGCATTTCTGTCCTGACTGGAGCAGACGAGGATTTCTCACGAAATATGTTTTAGCTTCGCGAGGTACAAACAACAAGGTATCACGAGCGACGGAGGACTGGGAATAACTGTGATACTGTCACATTTCGCCGGTTGCATTATCCCTTGCGCTGTTGTACATACAGCTGAACAAAATATACAACGATGTCTGGGTGATTCGTTCACGAAATTCCAAGCTATCAGTAGCTTGGTTATTCTGAAAAGCTGGCAAGAATTGAGTGTGTTAACCACTGTCACCGCCCATGGGCTCTCGGCTAGATGAAAACATACATGTGGATTGAAGTGCGCATGCAGGTTGATCGTGTTTGTCTGCCTTTAACGTGTAGGGCGCGCTCGTCGAACACCGACCGATTCATTATTTGGATAAATCAACGCTTGTGCCATATATACGTGTACATGGTTGTGATTTTCCGCGCCCGCTGAGCGGCAGTTTACAGCTATTGATGGTAAATACGATATTGTGGTGCTTTACCCGACTGAAGCACAAACCAAACTGTCCGACCAAAAGTTCCTTGCGTAAAGGCCGAACTTTGAAATGGCTGTGCGAAGGTACGGTTCTTCCTGGAGTTTGTGCAATATTCCTCCGTCTCAGCTCTGACTGTATTCGAATAGAACATCGTGGCTGGTGTTGGCAGGTGACAATACCCCCTGGTGCACATCCCGCCTTCCTCGTTCTGTTCACGTCACAAGGTCAAAAACATGTTATTGAACCAATACACACGGTCCCGAAGATGAAACCCGAAATGACCCGAGGTTGTAATTTCTCTTAATATTGTAACTTGTTGTGGGGGGCGCACCGTTGGTACACTCAGTGGAAGCGTCGGAGCGTTTGAACGGCCTACTCAATATTCGCAATCAATTTCAATGTGAAGCAGCAGGTGTGTGTAGGTAAACTAGTTGTCTCTTGTGCTTCCATACCTGCGAAATATACGTCGATAATGTCAAATGGTTGACATTTGGCCTGGCGTGACACACAGGCTGTGCATCGGATAAACTTGCGGCACGGATCATTGAATTGTGGAACCACACTCCTCATGTTCGATAAGGGTAGTTAACTGCACTATAATGTATGGTTGATAGGTTTGGTGTACAGCACGAAAATTGGCCTCTCCGCGATCCTAACCACATCCCCAACTAACAGATCACCATATAGTGTTTGTTCTGTTTGGGTCTCACATCGTGCAGGTCAACCAGTTTCCTCGAATACGTTGTACCAAGTATAGTCTATTGCAGTCGTACTTGAAATTCGACATTGCCACACCCTGGCCGACGTTGTGGCTTTGGTGAACATCTCGTTGTGTGGTCCGACCAACAATCGCTCACAGACCGCAATTTTCTTAGCCAACACCTGACGGAATCCAGGAGGGTCCATCCATGAAGTTTAACTTTATTATTTCTGTTCGTCCTATGTCCCCCACGTACTAATGCCTGCAGAAGGAGTTAATGTACACAGGCTACTACGCCCCCCTAATACCATTCGGCAACCTCTCAGCCTGCACAAGCACCTGGCCCCGGTGAGTCTATCTAGCAAGAGTTGTATAAAACATGCGTGGCACTGTGTCAAAGTCTTGCCTGTGCGGGGCATATCCCTATTAAATCGCTGTTTGCCTAAGAGAGTCCACGCTTTGGGAGTGTATATTAGCAGCCACGCATTGCACCGTGCTGTGGATTAAAATCAATGCATGCGCCCGATACCAACCAGTGGTGTATGCATGGGACGGATGAAGGAGACACCAACCAGCCGCGGATGAACCACTACAGTCACTGTCCATGGTGTAGACCGATGAGGATAGGCGATGCACCTGTACCACAACGCATAGGAAGCCCCGCGCGATCTTGACGGTGTATACTCTATCGCCTGTGTTCTCTTAAAACATGCTCTCCAACACTCGGTGGGTTTCTTTACGTTTTTGCTGCTAGTGACATTAATGTCGAAGACACAGGTATTGGGCATGTAATATTTTCTGCTTAGTGCGAAACGAGCGATTGTCTTTGTAAGACTTCTTTCTTTGGAATGTTCTACACTCGGCCATATGCATGGTTTTTGCAATAGAACACGTTCAAAGTATGGCATTAATGTGAGAGTATTTGCTGTGTTGCGCATGTCCTTGTATGGGCGTTCATCAGTTTGATGTTTCTGTCGATCTCTCCCAATGCTTGGTTTCCGTGGACATCGAATATGCTGCGTACACATGTTGGACACAACTAAAAAGTACGCATGAACACACCATAGCGACCGCTGCCGTTGGTGTTCCCGACAAAGCTCTAAGGTATTGTTTCTCCGTCTCAAATGTCCGTGATGACTTGTAATCGCCATGGGCCATCGAATTTGCTGTCTACGCGATAACACGACCTCTACCACTTGACAAATAAATCCCCGTTACCTAGAGATATTGACGGCATGTGGAACTGGCCATTGTGCGAGCAAATGTCCCCCCATTCGAGTCGGGAGCATTGCGTGGCGCAGCGTGATATAGTCCAAGTTTGCCCGTTTTATGCTCAAGCACGGCTCCCGGATAGACAGTGTCTACAACTCCACGCATCGCAGATGTCGCCTCTCTCACAAAACAAAGTCACACACAAGTCGCACCCTGCAGATTTTGTGAAATATTTCATTGAGATCGTATAAGCGGCTCACATGTTGTGTCGAATGAATTTTATTTGGATTACTATCTCGTAACGTTTGTCTTGCTGCTCTTGAACCTCTTTGGCAGGTTTGTTCGCATCAACAGCACAACAAATTTTGAAGTGCTTCCAAGACACGCTGTGCATACGAGATGGTTCGGTTTCTTCCCTTTATCGCGGCCTTGGTGACTCTCGGTGTCACAGCTGGCGCTTCTCTACCGTCAACCAAGGGTGAGTTGATACACACCTGCCTGTAAATCAATGAAATGGACTGGACGTCCGGGCTGACGTTACGTGAACACGCGTGTACAATGTCTGTGTTTTGTCGTGACTTTGGCCAGTCACTTGACTCGAAATGCAATTTTTGCACTCTATATTGGCATTCCGTACGTATCCGACAACCGTAGTTGATCCGATGCCAACTTGGTATTGGCCAAGTCGAACAAAGCTTGTTGAGTGTAGACGATGACTGTCGAGCGCAAATCATGGTCCCATCGTGCATCGTATATAACAACATCGAAGGTGCTGAGCACGTAGTCCGACGCGTCAGCAAGGTATGAAACTTGATTCTAAGGCTCGAAGTCCTTGGCATGTCTGCGTTTCTATGATTTCGGCGATGACCGGTGCCCCCTATTTCATCTAGTAGTTTGTACCTCAAACATTATCGCCCGCCTCCATTGTCTATCTATGTTGAAGTTGCTTCGCATGTTGCCATTCCATAGAGATAACGTCAGCTACGTGAGCAATTGGTCCAGTGAGGAATTGACGCGCCATGTGCTTCTTATTATTGCGCCGCCTTTATCGCATCAGCCGAACCGGAAGCGGAACAGGGCCTCCACGGGAGGCGCACCAGTTCTTACAGCAAGGTACGCGAAAGCACGGGTATACGGTATTGGTTGAGCGGAGTCACTTGCAGTGGCGCCGCCCCAACACGAGGCGAACGACACAATAAAACCGAACTAAAAATAACACATGGGCACACTCCCCCGTTCAATTTTATCCGCAAACCAGACATTCGGCTCTACATCCCCTAGGTGTTCGTATTCGTTATTCGGAATAAGATATGTCGGCTTACGTGCCCCCGACCCCTCTACATGCCTGTATCGGGTCATCTAGGTGCAAATATGGGATATTGTTACAAGGGGGTGGTTTAGTGCTCCCTAAATGAGCACATCTGCCGTTCAGGCGGATGAATGGTAGGTCCATAATTTTGAACTCGATGCGACGTACAGTACGGTTTTCCTGTCCGCTATGTAACGTTAACATATGTGTGGTAGATACCTGGCAAAACGAACAGATATCACGCTCTGCAAACATCAAAGGCTCGTTCCAAACGGCCAGAAGAAGCAGATGGCTTGTCCGAAAACCCACACCACGAGCCAAATGTCGCGCAATCGGACACAACCCTATGTGTATGTTTTGAGGAGGGTACTAGACGCATGCCGTTCGTCTTAGCAGACCGAAACAGCGGAATCGGTGTCAATATTCAGAGTGGATGCAGTTTGAGAGGCCGAGGAAACGCTGAACAAGTGCACAACCTGTTTTTTTTGTCCTCAGAGCCCCGAGAAACAGTTCCAGAGTCCTGCAATAAGTAGATGTCGTAAATTGCACCATATTGGTGTCACATTCTGGTCTCACCTGTGACGCGAAGAGTGTCGTTGGAAGGCACCGGGAGGGTCCCTTGCCCATACAGCCTGGACTCTACGCGTGTAAACCGTATGCTCCTGTGTTCGGTTGAATCGTACATGGGACGGTAGTAATATGCACATTCGTCGTTTCAAGCCCTTTGTCGAAAAACCAACTTGAATATGGAAGTATTTTGCAATCATAAAACGCAAACCGGGACTGTCGTATGTACCTTGTATCGCAGTATGGCCGGCTTCATTGACGGTGAATCTCTTGGACGACCATTCCAGTGCAGTTAGTCGTGTTCGGTGACATAATCAGTGTCGCGCGGAATAAACATTGCAGTGTAAGCTCGAGCTCTCGTCGGCGTCTTGATTCTCCCTTTTGCAGGAAACCTACCGCGTCCAAGGTAAGACAGACCCCAAAACGGTTTGAATAAAACACTGTGAACTTTATTTAAGACCGCCAACCATTCTATTGTCAAAATATTATCTACCCCTCGCAGAAAGTATACTGCGACTCCTACAAGTGTCCGTATGGTTACGCTCTGGCCGACGACGCCTACTACATCAAGTGCAAGTGGGGCAAGTGCGATAAATACCAGTGTTGCGACAAGGTCTGCTCGAGCTACGACTGCCCCAGTTACTACGAGCTAGTGGACGATGCTGACCATACTGTTTGCGAGGACTACAAGTGCACCAAAGATCAGTGCTGCGAGAAGGGTGAGACATGTTTCGAATATATCCGATGAGGGATTGATGATAACGTAAAGTATCACAAACGTTGAACACACCGTTATAACTTGAGCGGTATGTCCACGAAATAGGATAAAACGAATACGGTCTACCACAGGGCTGAACGTATTTCATCACATGCACGAGCTGGTGTGACGTGTGCCTCTGCGACTCCCCAATTTTATTTGTGCGCCAGGCCCGGTCTACTGCGGCTCTTACTACTGCCCCGACCACTACAACCTGAAGGAGGACGCTGACGACATCAAATGTGACTACTCGGGGTGCACCAAGGACAAGTGCTGCAAGTACCACTGTGAGTCGTGCTCCCTGTAAGAGTATACGCACGTGTCCATTGGTGTATCGAACACGTGTGTATTCCCCGCGATCATCAAAGACGGTTTTGCACCGCCAATTGGCATGGTGTAGCATTTTTCTCTCGCGAAATGCAGGGTTGACACCGAATAGCTCGTGATGTTTGCCTACTGGACAACACTACGACAAAAAATCATCAACTTGTGGATGGGTGTACGTGTGACAGCGACTATTTCGGCACTTTCTAAACTTGACAATGTTTGTCAGTTCGACTGCTCACGGTAGATCAGCCGTGGGGTTTCCTGAGTAGACCTTCACACAGCGGCTTTATCCACAAACGATCGAAGGAATATAACCGCGTACGCTCGACGCGGGATCTATATCCCGATCGAAAACTATATTGCTTGGGAAAATTTACTAGGCAATTAGCAACATGTTTTTCATTGTATGGACATACTCTGTAGTCAGGGTTGGTTTGCAGTCTAGCAAGAGTACCACATTCAGGAGGGTTGACTATTCCCAGATGAAAGCTCGACATGGAACTGGAAAAAAGGCATCCGCCTATTGCCCCCAAACAAGGCCTCGAGGTAGAAGGCGGCCATGCCGCCTCGAATAGTCACCAACAAATACTGCCACACTCAATTGCGTGTGCCTGTCACCGGTCGCATGCTCTATCCTTTCTTCGACAGGATGCGACGTGCTAAGGTTGTCAACAGAGAAGACTTGAACGACGTCAACAACGTCTTCCTGGACAAACCATAGTTGCCGCGAAGAGTACGAGATCATCCCAGACGTGCGAAGCGTCCTCGAAGCAAGCACTACATGGGTTTCGAGATGTTATTTTCTGGCGTTGATCGAACGCAAACAGTTGAGGACAGGTTGTTTGGTTAAGAACATCGCTTCCCTCAGGGCTTGTCCAGGAGATTTACCTCCATGTCGTTTACACGGCTCTCAGTTTGGCCGTTGTATGGACGATGATCTACCCGACGAAGACCTCTCTCGATTGATACATATTTATATATTGTGTGGGGGAACACGCGCCCCTCTCCGATTGCTGCACGTTCAATGATTCGCTAGAGCACGAGGTTTTTACGTTTGTGGGACCGAATAGCTACGCAGGTGATATTCTACCCCGGTGTCGTACAAGCTTAATGGTTGGTGTATATTTGCTACAGTGAAGGTCTACCTCTTCGTACTTGTGGGACTCCCAATACGACTATGATGCAAGTTCGTCAGTTGTACCGTGGGACGGCATCCAGGGTGTACACGTTGCTGCTGCCGTTGCGAATTCTACAGTTCTTTAGGTTGGCCTTGACGCCAGATAATGTACCAAAAACTACAGAGAATCATTGGTAGGTTGCCTGCATAACACGTCTGACGAGATCCTCGTCAGTACGCTGAGTGCACGCATTCCGATTGCTTGTAAGTCGTACGTGATTCAGATTCCAACTTTTATTCATGTACGATCAGCTGAGTCGTTAATCTGGGTCTTCTTTTGGTGTTTTCAGACCACGCCAGGTTTTGGGTTTAGACGACCTAAGAGAGCAAGACCACATGTTGCGAGAAAGAAAGACCCAACCACGAGCCGTTAATTCATTTGTTCAGTCATCGGTTTGGACGCCCCATCATCGGTTAATCGTAACAGCAACTGCCATTGAATGTTTGCTCGGCAATGCGCAGTCACTGACCAAGCGCATCTATAGCACACATGGCACCCTGCGGTCGGTTTGTCAGTCATTTAAACTACTCACGTTTTACGAAATGCACGTAAACGCCTTTAGACTGAACGCCCAACATGTTTCAAGCGTTGAATAGCCGTTTGAACGCGAGGTTTATCATTCGCACCTCTTGTTCTCCCGTTCGATGGACAGTAGACGATAACATGTCTTCCCTTTGTCGACGTAAATGCTTCCCCGTTTAGTGGGGAAACCTGTGGCATCTCCATTTCGTCTGGTTCAGCAACTTGCTCGCAAGATATGGGTTATTTCTCTAATGTGAATTGTTACGAATATGCTACCGAGTGCGGCCTTTACACATTGGCGTATGTGGGATGACTGACCAGGTCCAGCACATATCAGAGCTTACATACTATTTCCGTCCGTTGTTTTGAATCTTGTTTGTTTCATATAGGATTTTCATGTTCATGTATGATCTGCGATACCTTGCACTTCATCAGGAATATATCCCATGCGCGGAATACGTTTTCACTAAGAAACAACCACTTGTTTTCACTCGCAGTTTTGTCATGCATCGACACACTAGCTGACTCGTCACCTGCGGGGTTATTTCCGCCATCCCGTTGTAGACCAGTCGTGTAGAGAGCCCTTAGTTTCCCAGACATTGCCTGAAACTACCGATACTGTACACCTTCTTCATGTGTTATAATGCATGTGAATCATGTCAATATATTCATGGAACGAAACTTGTTGAGACTACGTCGCTACGAAGAGTAAAAATGAAGTTGCGCCAGATGTCTGTAAGGTTCACGTGTGTCGAGCGACAAAGCCGCAAAATCGCCTGCTTGATGTGACCAACCGTAACCGTAAAGAATAGTGATAAATATGGGGTAAATACATTGCCTAGTCGTCTCCGCCAAACTCCACACAACGAACATACGTAACCCACGGCTGGTTGCGTCGATGAACTCACGTCAAAAAATAGCATTCCCTAATATTCACAGTGACAACTTGACTGCCACAACATGCTACGAGCCTCCCAACATAGGTAGACTGAACCTAACTAGATCGAGCTTCGAGTTAAACAAAACTTGCAATTTCGCCGTACGCTCCGATATGTACTTTAGTAATCGGAGTACTATGGAGTACCGAGAAAATATATGTTTTATATGTACGGGAGAAGTTGACCAATCAGATCAACACGGGTTGTTGTATCAGTATAGTCCAGAAGGGACCAGCTCTGCTGAGGCAGTTGGCTCGCGATCGAGAGGACGCAGCGAGGCAGAGTCGTCAAGACAGGTCCAAGGTGTGGTTAATACTGGTTTAGCTTGGTGGTTTATCTATGGACTGGTCGGATCTGCTGTCTGCGTCGCTGATCGGCGTGGCATTGTCATTTCGCCTTGTGTTTCGGGATTCGCTCGGTTGCCGCTGTTTGCCGTGGTTGCTGACTTGAGTGATTTCCCGAAACCGGAACCGGGCGAGGCCATCATTGCCGCTGCGGCGGCCTCACTGGCCGTTCTCCGGAGCATAGGTTCTGGGAGCTCCGCGACCAAAGCTCGCGCTGCTGGCGCTGGGTCAGAATTCGTTCAGTCGGTGGACATGGTCAGAGTGCCTGGGGCCAGTGGAAAGCCAAGTTGGTCTTGTCCGGCAGGA
The DNA here is from genome assembly GCA_031763025.1 of Macrocystis pyrifera. NCBI lineage: Eukaryota > Phaeophyceae > Laminariales > Laminariaceae > Macrocystis > Macrocystis pyrifera. Next base: position 4,307,071 of record JASSKH010000029.1, read on the forward strand.
CATGCAGACAGCCTCGTCATAAACCGACGCTTCTATTGCGGCCATCAACGGCGCAGTGTTGACCTGCTCGTCAGAGTGTACCCATCTGGACATTGTTCTTGAAACGCTCGTGGCAAACCAGGCCGCTGTGGACGCTTCTCGGCCGACATCCAAGCCTTCGTGGGGGATTCCGTCAACGCTACGGCACGGGTTGCCGCCCAGCTCCGCTCCAGTAGTGCCTTCGATGTCACACAGTTCGGTCCACGTACGGGCGGGTCCCCCGACGGGTGCCTTAAGGTCGCCGACCGCCCGGAGCCCGTGCGGTCGGCGCTCATCGGAGTGCTGGCTCATATCAGCGCAGCTATCACGTCGGCGTCCTCCAACCTGCGGACTCACTTTCTGTGTAACTACGCCAGCCTGTCTAGTGCCAAGGCAAGAATCGTTACCTTTGAGATGTTCAATTACTACCTTTGGCTATGGGTGAACGTTCATACGTTTCGCGATGATCAGCCAATCGTCTGTGGTGCCTCCCCCCCCAGACACGGTCTTTCCTTCGCCTCCGGCCCCGGCCTTCATCCGGACGTCCACTTTCGGCCGGGCGGGGTGGAACTCCTGCCGATCGTGGAAGGCCGCTTGTGTACGGGCCGGGAAAGAGGGTTCTGCAAATGTAAGACCTCTGCCGGGCCTTCCTCTCCCGGCGCTGGTCACACCAGGAAAACGAGCTTCCATCCCTTCAATTTTCCTGCCGCCACGAGAAGGTGCAAGTGGCGCGATTGCATTTATGTGCACCACTCTCCCGCGGCGTTCCCTGCCGCTCTCAACGTTGGGGGTAGTGGCATCTCGGCGGCGACCGGGACCTGACCACGTGCTTTATCCCTACGCATGGTCAACGCCCCTCGGGCTACGGGTGGTGCCGGGGTTTTGGGGGGCAGTGGTTCCAGTTCTGGATGAGGACATGGGATCTTCCACACGGTTGGGCCAACCTCAACGGGTGGGACTTCGGCCACTCTTACCGCCGACGGGGCGGTAGCGACGCTCACCGCACGTGGATAGGTGGCAGAGCAACCGGCCAGGCGCGGTGCCGTGGGGGGGGGGGGGGGGCGGGGGCATGCGTTGGACTCTCTAGCTGGCAACAGCGGCTGTGGGCTTGAGCGCGTCTCCGTGTCTCCGGGTTTCGTCTCCTACCAGGACAGAGGTAAATTATGAGAATGCGCAGGTGTTTCCTAGTGATCTATCGTGTAGTGTGCATCGGAATGTTCCCGTCGAGCCGTGGCTTTCCGCGAAGGCTGGTGTAGCACATTCCGTGTCGCGGGTAGGCTCTGCGAGCGTCAATCGGTTCGCTGGCGTAGGTACATACCTCTTGCAGTCGTTGTCAGGGTCGCATAACATCCTTTGTGGCCACCGGCGGGCCATCTCGTCTTGCTCCGCATATCTTTCGGGACACCGTACGCCGCGCAGGTTTAGGACTGTTGAGCAGTTTCCCGAGATTACTCAACCGCTTCGCGTGTTGTTTCCGGGCTCGCTGGTATGCGTTGCCGGTGAGGGAGATCCAACAACTGAGGTTGGCTACGGTAATGACCCCAGCGCGCTCCCGCAAAAGGGGGCTCGAGAAGGTTTGCGCGAACGTGGCGTTCATTCGTGCCCTGGTGTTAGATTTGAGTTCCACAGCCGATATTCGTGGGCTGCGTATTTCACCCTTGGTTGTGGTCGTGAAACCCAATATTCGTATCGTTCACGATCTCACCTTTGCGCGCGCGGGCGGACGGACCACCGACCATAACGACACTTGGGTAACTTCAGCTCCGACTTGCGACCTCTGTAGCGTGCTTCGCGATGTGCTCACGCAGGCCTTATTTTTGCATCAGGAACACGGTGGGAACGCTCGGATGGTGCTGTGTCTAGTAGACGTCAAAGAGGCGTTTCTGAAGCTTCCAGGGGACCCTGCCGGGGCACCCGTCTTTGGGTATGTGGCCAGCGGTTACGTGGTTGTGCGCATGAGTTCGCAGTTCGGGTGGCGTGACAACCCGGGTTTTGAGAGTTGGTTGCGACCGCGCTCGAGCATTCTATACTCTTTCCACGATCCAAAATGCAGTGGTGTCCCACCAAGGGGAGGCTGTTGTCACGCACGTCGTTATCGCCCCGTCGCGGGGTGGACCGGTTTTCCCGCTCCCGGGGGATTACTAGCCCGTGCCTGGCAAGGACGGTAACACCGAGAGCTGTTTTTTCGTAAGGTACTACGTCGACGGCGACTTCCTCGTTGAGCTATAACGGTGGCCGGACGGCCACCATCGCCAGTGAGCGGTGCACTCATTCACGTCGAACCACTTTCGCTTACTTGTCGAAGGTGGAGCATCTTACTCTCCCCTCTTGGCTGGCCGTAATTTCACCAAATTGGGTACTCGATTTTTATAGGTGTTGAGTAGGATCATTGAAACTGAGGCCCTTACGGTGACGCTCCTGCGGCATAAACGAGGCAAGCTGCATGCGTTTGTCGTGACTTCGCCTGCGTCTCTTGCGTCCGCTTCCGCGAAGCAGGTGTCAAAGTGCGTCAGGTTATTTGTGCACGTATCTTTCGCCGTCCGTCCGTGGTAGCTCTCCGAGGTACCCCTTGCTTGAGCGCCCGTCCCAACGTACTCTGTTTTCGGATGCTTCTAAAAACGGCTATCGGGGATTTACGTCTCGAAACTGGGCTGTATTGGCGCCACGAGCATGACGGCGTCGAACAGTCTCGCCTCTGCGGCTCGGGTATGGCCGTCGCTGGCCCGAACGGCATTTCTATCAACGTCTTTGAACTATTAGGAATCGTGGTGTCGGCGTGAGTCCTCGTGTCTCCGTGCGCGGAGCACCCGTCAGCGACGGGCGACTTGATTTTGTTACGTGGGGATAATGACGCCGCCGTGGGGTGGGTGCGTCATGAGGGTAAGGAGCCCGATCAGGTGCGTTGGTCTGCCTCCTCGGGGTGTTGGGGTTGTCTTGGGATTGGCATTGTGCACGCGAAATACATGCTGGGAGTTTTCTGCGTTGATGCAAAATGGTATCTCACGCTGGAATCGCGACGTAGTTCTCAATAACCTGCGCTCCGTCTGGCCTGTTGTTTCGTGTCAGGCTCTGGACCTGGGGAAGGCCGGGTCGTCACTCTGTACTTCGGTGTTGACCTCGAAGTCATGCCCAACGAAGTTGTGGTCTCGCCTGAACAGACTCATGTGGGGCGTTTTGGCTCCTGGGTAAACGTCCGGGTACGTTGTGAACTTCCTGGCTTTCGACAGCATGGTAGGGATGATATGGTCAATGTGTGTTGCTGGTTTGAGTACGTAACGTACGCACTTGCCTTTAACAAATTGCGGTCGGCGACCATCGAGAGTCATTTGTCGGCGATCAACTAATTCCACCGTATCTCGCCCGGTTACGACCTCGACGCTACCCACCCCGTAATTGCGTGCGCCCTCAAAGGCGCGGCTTGCTCGCACGACGACGCGGGAACACAATCATCCGTGCGTCGGCTCATGTCATGGGTGATGTTGCTTGTTGGCGAGGCCCTGATCCCGTTGTGGCGCGCTGGGGGCCGGATTCTGTGGCTTGCTCTGTTTTGTTGCTGGACCCGATCGTTGGAAATGTTTGCGGAAACGAAGTCGCGATTTCACGAGCCTTACTGTTAGAAGCGGGCCGACGTATCGTTCTTTCTCGGTGAGTCCCAGCTGGCTGAAACGCTGTGCTCGACCACTGACCGTGTTGATGTCCGCTTCCGCGGGTCAACGGGGGGACAGTTGTGGAAGGGAGGTGTTCTGACGCACGTGCGGAATGGTCCTCCGAGGCTCGTGGGCGCCGGGGGGGGGGGCGGCGTTGATCGTATGGTCGAGTAAATGTCTTCTTAGTTGTTCCTTCCCTTGTCGGCCCCTCTGCGTTCGGTGCTGATAACGGCAGAAGGGCCATGTGAACCAAGCAACAAGCGACGGTTGCCATGCGAGCGGTAGGGGCGTTGGCGAGCGTGCGGGCCGAGGATTACGCCCTGCATTCCCTGAGGATTGGAGGCTCTACAAACCTGTCGGCCGGCAGGGCTGCACCATAGGTCTTGCAGCGTCAGGGTCTGTCGGCGTCCGACCCGTACAATGCGTACGTACGTAGTCACTGGCAGAACGCCAGATAGGTGGCAACCATGATAGCTCAAGAGGGTACGGGTAGCGGAATCAAGCTGGGGCAGGGTACGGAGTGGGGGCAAGTGAGAAACGTCCTCGGGGTAAGTCGCCGTAACAACTACAGCGTGCGTAGGTGTGGGTATGCGAGCCAGGTAGACAAACTGAAAGCTGTAAAGTATTGCAACAAGTGCGCGGGGGGGGGGGGATGGGGGGGTTGCATAGGCATCCGCCAAGTGAGCCAACACTATTTTAGAGGCTGCCGTCGAGATATCTACGTCGTCAGGTGGGGATGGAGTTTGGCTCAGGTTTACGGGTGTTAGCAGGGGGTTGCTACTTGAGCAGGCCCGGGGGTCTGCCCCTGTCTCCACCCCCATTTCTCCGAGCGGGGGGGTGCGCATTAATATGATACAAGTTCGAATGTAAAACGCATACAACAACATTCACAGGGACAACCTAATTGCCCTAGTATACTACGAGCCTCCAATTATAGGTAGACGTAACCCAACTAAACCGAATTTCAAGTTGACAAAATCTCGCAATTTTGCCACATGTTGTAGTACACCGACATTCAAATTAAATGTACGAGTATTGGTGCGCAGAGAGTGCGCATTAACTTCATATTTGTTTGGGTCTCAGTTATGCGAGACCACACCACCCCACGACGTCAAGCGATGGCTAGAGGAACGTTCGTGTTGTTGAAACCTGTTGCTAACAAATCAAGAACGAACAAAATAATAAAACCGAGCCCGTGCACCCAAGGTGACATTGTTGAGAACACAAGTCATAGGCCTAAAACAGCACGTGCAGATCCCTGTATTAACCGTGGCAATAATGGGCATAATAACGAAAATAAATGTGCTAATAGGTTTCGCATGACCTTGCGAGGGGTACCCTCTGAAATAACATGATAGAAAACGCATATGTTGTGCGTTCAATTCGTCCGGTCAATCGAGTTGCTTGACTGAAGGTACGGCAACAGACGGTTTTCATGCAGAAACACAGAAAACAGGTGCCCGCATGCACATATTAAACGAGTGATACTACGTTTTACGTGTCAGCTATAAGTTGTCTAACAATCAAAAGAATTTTGTTGAAGAGACAAAAAAGCCCACACCTTCTGATGCAATTGAAACAATACAGCTTGTGTCAGAGGCTCGCAGGTTACGTGCTAGCATATGACCTGGGTGTCGAGTTATGCGTAGTCGACCACTCTAGTCGCAGAATCTGGTATAGGGGAACCCGCTCCGTTCTGTACTAGTTTTGTGCACACGCCGTTGTGTATTTGAGTGATGGAACGTCGCTAATTTTATGGATGAGTGCATAGTCAGATATCGTACACACGCCGTTGCGTGCTCGAGTGTTGGATGCTGATGTATCTGGAACCTCGATGCCCGCTCATTTCACGACTATATTGGTGCACACACCGTTGTGTATGTGAAGCATGGCCGCAGAGGTGTCTGGTGCGGCTGTACCCGACTTCATCTCCCGTACGCCCGTGTGCACGCCGTTGTGTAGGGGAGAGTTCGCCTCTGAGGGTCCAGGTACAGCTGTGCCCGCGCATTTCTCTGCAATTCTCTCTTCGGGCACACCCCGTTGTGTACGGGACAGGTTGTGGCGGAGGCGTTTCGTACGGCCATGCCCGCTTGTCACGGAGTGACTTTTTCCGTCGCTGCTGTTTGGAGTATGTTGTGGAGTACACGAAGCCCTTGCGACTGGCCCGCTCGTTTCTCTGCTAATAGGTGCACACGTCGTTGTGTAGGAGCGTTCGGCGTTGCACTGTCGCGCGCTCCAGTTGTTAATCCTACGTCAGTTGTGAGTACAAGCAATCGAGTAGCTGGTACTCGGCATTGCAAGCTGCGTAGTACGTCGCTGTTATAGACGCGCGCGTTCTACCTTTGATGTATGTCATTCAATTAATAGTCACACGTGTTTGTGTCCGTGCTGCTGTTTGGAGTATACGAGGCACTTGACCCTGGCCCGCTCGTTTCCGGTTATTTAGTGCGCACGCCGTTGTGAACTTCAGCTTTGGACGAGGTATGCAACGTCAGACGTATAAATAGTCATACGTGCAAAAGAACGAAATATACCACTAAGAGTACGCAATCAAATGCGGTGCGCTAGCCCTTCCAGGCAAAAACGTTTACCTGGTATATTTCGGAAGAAATCGTGAAGGGTTCAACGTATATATACAACCAATCGATTGATCACGCCTTCAAGGCCAACACATATAAAAAATCCGACTTTAGTCGGTTAAATGGCGTTGTCTCATAATACATGCTAACGTTGGACAAATTGTGCGATTTCAAAAGAAATCTGTTCGAACATACAGAACATACTTGAAAAAAACGTATTTACAACCAATCGTGGATGTTAAGAAGCATATGTTTGAGCAATCACCGGGCTGCTGCGAGCTCTTATTTGTCGAGACAAAAGGCCGGTTTTGGTTAAGGACGTAGCCTGAGTTTTCATCCCACTCAATTCAAATTTGATCCACGATCATATTGCCCAACATAATTTCACATGGACTACGTGGCTGAAACCGCCCGATGCCCCGTACGAGGTTTAGAGCTTGCGGGGTAGGTGGCTGTGGCCGCTTGGCTTTTCCGTGAGAACGTTATGCCTCTGGGAGTCCCCACGATGTCGCTAGGTTCCGTTGTGCTGATTCAAGGGACCGTCGTTGGCCGAGGGCTTGGCGTGGGTTTCTGTTGACACACGCCAATATTCGTTCATGATCATCTTGACTATCTTTAGTACACATGAGTTACATGGTGGTGACCGCCGGGCTGCCCGTTAGAGTATTAGAGTTTGGTTTATGCCGTGCTTCCTTGGTGGGCGGCTTTATGGCACCTTTCTTCAGGATTGTGTCTTTGAATTGCTTCCGTTGGATGTCGATGACAGGTAAGATATATAAAATATGTGATTTGCTTTGCTCATGGTACTATTGACTCACCGGAAAGTCCCGGATTTCATTCACGGCTCATGACACGCCCACATTCACTCCGTCACTAACGTGCCTTGTTTTCCTTGCTTCTGGTGACGGACCAAACGTGCTCGGACGGCAACGCAGCTCGTTATCATCAATGTCATGCTTACTGTAATGACATACTTGTAGATCCCCCAGGAGTTGCATTGCCAGTGTCTCTGCAATCGCCTTGTCTTCTTGACGACCCGCCTGGATGCACAGCATTGCTTCGACCTTTAACTCGTATAAACTGTAAATCCAAGGGTGAGTGGTCCCGCTCATGCGTGTGGGACTGATTTACCTCACGGTGGTATACACGTAGACGATACGACCGCTCGTTTACACTTGGGTCACAAACAAATTTTGAATCATTATCATCGCCAATGTCATGCTTACTGCGTAATGACACGGTTTTGATTTTTTGTTGGGTACGAGTCCCCCATTTGGTGGAGTGTTTTTAGATATTTTACATGTTTTTTCCTACCGAGTGTTCCTCATTTTTGGATTTTGTATGTTTGGAATGTGAGGTGATTTGGTAAGATTTTCCTGCAATCACGCATTATTAAGAGAGTGGGGATAGGACGATGTAGGATATAAGTCTGGTTAGAGGGTTGTTTCTGAACGACATGGGGGGTTTTTGTTGTTGTTGGTTGGAGTTTTTCTTGTGGGTCGCCTAAGAAAAGTATTGATGCACTTTAAGAAGAAGCATTGCATATCGACCTTTAAACATAAGATCGTATAAAACTGTAACCAGGAATCCGGAATTCAAGGGTCCGGCACTAACGTTGCCTTGTTTTCCTTGTTCTGGTGACGGACCAAACGTAGTTTTGGGACTTTGCCAGTCGGTGTGTTCTGCAATCGCCTCTTGACGACCCGCCTGGGTAGTAAACAAGGGTGAGTGGTCCCCGGCTCATGCGTGGGACTGAACTAACCTCACGGTGGTAATACAGTTGACTACCGATACGTTACCGCTCGTATTACACTTGGGTCACTCCCAAAGTCCAGGGGCTTTAAGTTGAATTTTCAGTTTCAAACCACTTCGGACTTCTCGCGAGGCGGTCGTAGTGTTGGCACACAGGGACAGCGCTGAGGTGTGAGCGTGCCAGGCGGTCTCGGCGTACATCTCCGCCGCGCAGCGAACTGGGTGATATTACTGCCGGGCATGTTTTCTCCGTAGTTACGACAGAGGGTTGCCGGGGGCTGTCGGCTCTTCTCCCCAGCCCGAATGACAATTTCCCCTGCAAGCCCATTATAGCGAGTCAGCCCTGTGGCACCATATTATAATGCACTCCTTTCGAGTGGGAGGCTCCCTCACCAGATTCCACCTCGGGACGGGAGGAGGCGACATAATGAAAGTCGGTGGCTGGAAGACGTGGTTAGTATCACCAATACTAGATCGGCGCTTCTTCTAGTGGCCGGGTCCAGCGTGGTAGTAGAAACCGCGGCCAGTGCTACGCGGATACTGGTCGCATTCATGTTTCGCCCATGTTTGAGAAAGGTTTCGCAGCATGTGCGAAGAAAGGCTTGAGGCAAGAGTAACGAAGATTATGTGTGACAACTCCGCATCCGACCAGTAGTCCATTAAGGTCACTAAACAAAAACATATCCAACGACGCAACCAAGTATGGGCGAGATCACGGATTGGCCCAGGAGGCCTCATCCGAAAATCGAATGCGTACATCAATGATCTAAGACATCGAGACAGGATACTACAGCAAAATTGGCGATAACAACTATGGACGTAGATTGGCATAAATCATGAATGTATGGGTGCCATAAAAATGTCTAGAATTTGTGTTGTAGAGTGCTTGCACACGACCACTCGTCATTTTCGTTTATCAAAAGCTCGTGAGCAGACACCGGCACGCAAATATAGTTCTTGAGACCATCCCACCCACCCGGAAGTAGACTGAATATTCATGAGCTGGGATTCCCAGAACAATTCCAGGTACTAGCCCTTGTAAGAGCATGCGGTACGCTCGTCCACTCAGTGCGGCTCGAAATACCGGACGAGGACCCCTGCCGGCGCAAGAGGCCTAGAGACAGAATACTACAGCAATATTCCATGATACGTGAGGGTGAACCTAGCTGCCCTGTACTACTATTAACGCCCTTTTCCAGGACACTTGAACAATCTATAGACCTAGCCACGAGTGAGAACAAAGTAGTAGTCTGGCCGTATGCTGCATTTGTCCGATATCTACCAAAACGATACTCAGTTTGCACTTGTGTAGTAACCGGACATCGCCTACCTGCGTATGCACTGCAACGACCACATTGTCTCTTCAGTAAAACGAACATGTCCTCAACGCAGAGGTAGCCATGGTTGCCCCGACACCAGGTGCCAAATTACCGTTCAATCAATCAAGCACGAAGTGTGCTTGTGAATTTAGCCCCTACCAAGACACTTTGAATGATTTCGCCCTCTATATCTTGGTGGATGGGTTATTTTGGCAGGGTTGTAAATCGTTGTTCACAGCGGCAACCAAACCCGACCTAACCGAGCTAGTTTCCCTGAAGATCTAAAGGCACAGTTTCGAATCCTAAGCATAGCAATAAATTTGTGCGTTGATGTTACGTCCGACACTTACTTTTGGTTCTCCGCAGAATGAACAACACTACCTTGATTGAAACATACTTCAATTTCGATAGACGGGACACAATAATCAACCGCCGACCAATCTCTGTTTATCAAGCATACTCTAGGTTACAGCACCGGTTTGTTTTACACCTACCTCGTCCAAATCCTACATTGGAAGACAAGGGGGAACAGCCACACTGCCGGCTTGATCTTGAATCGAAAGATAATCCTATATCGTGTACTCCTGTGTAGTTTAGCACACAGATGCCTTGGTTGAACATTTGTGACCGGCATTGACCCAAGCACCCATCGACTGCGTCTGAACGTCCACGCATGATGATATTGTTGTTACCTGTTAGCGGCCTAGTATTGTTTCTAAATTTTTGTTAATACTTTCAAGTATGGCTCGGAATCAAATAATTTGAACGGGTTGAGATTGTCCTTCCACCAGGGGAGACCTACCTCATGGGGAACCGGTGTACGTCTAAGACGGAACAATATGTTTAAGTTTACACTGGTAGCATTCACTTCCTTGCACGAATCTGCGATGCCTAGATACTTCCACTTCATAAATATTGATATTGAGCTCCAAACGGAGTGCCAGTGAGAAGAATAGCCGGACGGTCGTTGCCGCCGTCCTTGCCGCTGCAATTAAAACTGGCTTTCTATACCGTTTGTTTCCTGGCCGCGAGCGTCCAACTGCTAATAAAAAGATTTGATGCGTAGGGCACAACACCAAAATCTCGCACAGTGGTAGTTGGCGTATTGAACTAGAGCGTAGCCGACAAGCACAGCATTTTTATTTATATGCCGATGTAATATACCTACAGCAGTAATATATGCTGGATGCGTGCTCGTAGGTTACACGTGCCGATAAAGAACGAACTGGTGCACAAATGTATTCCTCAACTATCAAGCAATCAATACACGCCTTCGATTGTTTGCATTAACGAAAATATTTACTCCAATATCAATCGATCCTAAACTGATTATTCCTTGCAGTCAGGTTTCATCGTTCTGTCTACTCTCCGAAGGAACGGCGAATTCTGCGATTGCGTACGTTTCTACTGGGACATGTCGACTGCGATGTTACAGCATGTTACTCGTTCGTGAATTTGCGTTGTTTATTGTCGCTGTTCCTTCTTTTGTCATAATGTATGCTGCCACCAGTTCCGAATGCCATTCCAAGGAACCAACAGCGTCCTATGGTACTACGCGTATGATGCAACCTTCCTTCAACTCCTTGAAACGCTGATTTGTAGATATTTCCGTCTCTCTGCTGGCCGGTCTGTCAGCCTGCGTTATAGAGACTGTGTCTGTGCATGGCGGTCCTAGTCATATCTAGACAGTAAATCTCTACCCCTCTACGATGGCAAAAAATAGACCATTTGTTCAGGTTTGACATCGATCGACAAACCCAACGATTTCGTCACGAACTCTGAATGAAGCGCGCTAATAAGAAGCCCCGACCCACACTAGTATCACAGTTCTCACACCTCGGTCGGTGATATGTGGCGTGGGTGGGCCAGGCGGCTACTAAAAACATATTTGGCAGCTGGGGTGTAGAAAACAGATGTCCAAAAGTCACGATTCTTCTCCGTTGGCACGAAACATAACTTTTTGAAAGCTTCGACGAAGATCATAGGACGCTGCGGCAAGCCTCTCGCCCCCTACACAACGGATATCAATTATACGTCCCAGGCAATAATTTACACTTATTGGCCTTGCCCGGTACCAAGTTCGTTGACCGTGGGTGGATTATATTTCGAGATCGAAGGTCAATCGTCGCGTGACTGTGGGTATGCGAGCTGCGAGTTGTGTCTTTCTTTTTCTAGTTTGTGTGCGGTGCGATTTCACGTGGTTCCCGTGGTTCCCGCTAATACAGCGATTTTGTTGGAAGATGGCTCCCGTCGTTCGCGTTATTTCAGCCATTTGATTGGAAGATAGCTGGCGTCAACTGCGCCCTGCTATTTAAGACTTACCTCATAACAGCTCGCGCCGCGGAATCGGAAAGCAAGATGATATTGCTTAGAATATGGCGGCGAAGACCGGCAGCCGCGGATGTGAAAGAGGCGTCGATGGGTGCCAGCCGGTCCAGGCTAGCGCGGACGTTTCCGACGTCAGTCGAGAGTCTAATTATAAGAACAATCAAAAGAGCCTTGCGCCATAAGTCTAGGCGGCCAGTGACCATCAACAGTCGACGATGCCTTCGGCGTCTGTCCCATTCGCGACCACGTCAACGTCGCTAACTGCGCCTAGCTGAGCCGCCACCACACCCGTAACGGCGACGGCCTCACCCGCAAACGACGGAATGTACGCGGCCGACTCGCCGAGGTTCGGGGGCCGGCGTCCCCGAAGCAGCCAATGTTTGCGGGGCGGAATTTTTATCCAGAGGGCCGTGTCGTCCATGAGCTGTGCGTTTGGACGTGACGCTCCCTCGCGTCCCGGCTGTCCCGCACGGCCGTGTCACGGTCGGCGAAGCTGTCCACAAACTGCCGGAGAAGGACCTCGATTCGCGCGGTCTTGGATGCGCCGCCGGCGATGCCGCACCGAAGGCCGCCAATAGACAGAAGCACGTTGTCTAGCGTTGACTTGACGCTGAGTATCTCCGCATCAATGCGGGAAAAGTCAGAGGCCACATGGTTCCGCCGCTGCAGCACGTCAGCCGTCAATACCACTACCCCCGAAGCCGCCGGCATAGACAGAAGACCAGCCGCAGCAGCCGTAGCAGCAGCAGCAGCAGCAGCGTTGGCCTGGCGAGCGGCAGCAGCAGCATCAGTGACGTGGTGAGCCTCGGTCTCGTCTCGCCCAGCAGCCTCGAGACGGCGTGCGTGGACCTCCGCTTGCACAGCAGATATAGCAGCATGAGCATTCACCTCCGCTTGTACTTGCACAGCAATCAAAACAGCATGAACCTGTCGCGCAGCAGTAGCCACGTTATTCTCGGCCTCCGGCGACTTGCTCTCATCGGACATCCTGAACTCAAAACTAGTCTGCATCACAGTTCGGACATGTAGCTCTGCCTCTGGTTCACTGCGCTATCACGTGTAGGTTGCGGCTATGAACAGGACAAGGTGTGTGTACCAAGGGCTACGAATAATGCTACCATGTATCACCGCAAATATCTGATTGACTGAACTTCTTACCTATGTACAAAACTCGCATTCTCTCTTTCTTCCGAGAATTTTCGGCGATGAGCAAGTGCCCATCGAGTGCCCATTGCCTATTTTTCGCTTGCAAACTAAAAGTTTCATTTGTTCAGTGACTACCCAAAAATTGCCCCCCCACCACAGCCAGCACGCAGCCCACAGCCCGCAAGAGCATATAGCAGCACAGCAGCACGGCAGACAGGAGCAGCAGTCGCAGCAGGCAGAAGCAACAGTCGCACAGGGCGCAGGGCACGGTGCACCGTGAGACTGTGAGAGATAAATAATGCCGAGTGCAGACAAGAGCGTGCTAACTATGTGCCGGAGGCAGATGTGGTGCTATGTGCTGCGTATTGCGTGGTGTTGTGGCCGTCCGTTTACCTGCGCTCCTTCGCCGGATCAACTGTCGCACTGTCGCCCCCCGCTTGCATTCATAGTTGGTCGTGCTCACAGACTCCTCTTGAGCAACGAAGATTTCTTCATGTCGTTAGCTGTGTGCTGCAAGTTGTGCCTTCATAAAATACATACTGCAACTACGTAACGACGCATTATGTCATCTACGTCATGACAACACCCTCGCACTATCCTACGTTTTATTGTAACAACTGCTGTAGTATCTGTAGTTAATATTTGTTTGCTGGAGAGTTTAAGCACGTCTGACGTACCAGTGAGGCGTATGTCAGCCTGCACCGTGTGGTGGAGCAGATGCAGGGACTGCAGGAAGGCCACGCGACACCATACGATCATATCACATTATGCCAATACATGTGTCACGGCGAGCAGGGGACATTTCACCGTTTTATTTGTGAACCCGGAGTTTTAGTACCTCGGAAGGATAGCATAGGAGGAGATCGACTTAACGTGCGTGGGGCTCTGGGGGAGCTAGGTACCTCGATCACTGGAAAGCATGGAGTTGAACCAAAACTGAGAACATGTGATGAACTTGTGAATCCTGGCACGAAACGCGTGCTCTGAACGCATGGAACATTCGCCCTGAATGCTTGGAACGTTATCTGCACGCTCGTGAGTCACCCGCCTGACCTACCCCTCGGATTTGCCATGATCTCCGGGAACCCAAACAGGTCCGCAGAACGGAATGCATGCTTTAATACGATGTTTCACGCAATAATAGGACAATACGATTGTAAAAAATCGCGACGCGCATAGGGTCGCTTCCCGTAACATGGCTCCCCCGCCAGAATTGAACCCGGGCCCGATCAGTGAAAGTCATATATCCTAACAATTCAGCGACAAGAGAGTGTCGCTTGCTGTGCTTGCACAACCGCTTCTTCCTTAGATTGCATGCTCGTTTACCAACTTCAATTGTGCTGGTACACATGCTCCATCACATTATCGAAAATAGTGTATGCATGTCTAGTATGGACGTCCACCAACATTGCTTGTACCTTTCGGAGAGATTTGTACCACTTGTTCAACTTAATTTTCAAGTCAAACCCGTGATGCATACCACCGCTTCAACTACCAGGCAGTGTCGCTTGCTGTGCCTGCACAACCGCTTCTTCCTTCGATCGCATGCTCGTTTACCAGCTTCAACTGTGCTTGTACGCATCCATCACATTATCGAAAATAATGTATGCATCTCTAATATGGACGTTCACCAACAACATTGCTTGTACCTTTCGGAGAGATTTGTACCACTTGTACAACACATTTTCAAGTCAAACCCGTGATGCATACCACCGCTTCAACTGCCAGGCAGTTTCACTTTTTGTGCTTGCATGACCGCTTTCTGCTTCGATTGAATTCTCGTTTGCCAGCTTCAATTGTGCTTGTACGCATGCCCCGTCACATTATCGAAAACAATGTATGCATCTCTAATATGGATGTCCACCAACAACGTTGCTTGTAGCATCACATTATCGACTACATTGTATGCATCTCTAATATGGACGTTCACCAACAACATTTCTTACACATTTCGGTGAGATCGATACCACTTGTACAATGTCATTTCGCAAGTCAAACACGTGATGCCACCCCTTCAACTACATGGACGTCTCCGTTGCCGTGCTTGCATGCCCGCCTATTCGTTATATAACGTGGAGTTCCTGTGGAGACCCGATCCCGGTCGTTGCTCCGCAAAAGAACCAATTTCTGAGGAATGAATAGAGAAGTTGACGGGGAACCACGTCGCTCGGGCTGATTCAATGAGAAACGTGGGTTCGGGAGAAGTGGGGTCTCCGAGGTTCCTTTCATTACATTCCGCTCGTGTGTGAATTCAAGAATGTGTTTGGTCGTTGAAAGGCATGCACGCATTCGTCGGTGAACGAGCATTCATGTGATATGCGACGAGGCATGCACACAAGCAGAGCGAGCGATAGACGTATAGAAGAGCAACGAGTGTGCTTGCATGCGATCCAAGACCAAATATAATCTGAATTCGTCTACGGGCTGACTATAACGTCGTGTTCCAATGGCGATCCGATCCCAGCGGTAAGGTGCTGACGAAGAGCCACGTTGCTCCGGTTGATTCAATAACAAACGTGGGTTCGGGAGAGGTGGGGTCTCCGAGGTTCCTTTCATTACATTCCGCTCGTGTTTGAAGTCGAGAATATATTTAGTCGTCGAAAGGCATGCATGCATTCGTTTGTGAATGAGCGTTCATGTGATTTAGCGATATAACGAACAGACGAGCAACGAGTGTGCTTGCATGCGGATCGAGACCAAATATAACCTGAATTCGTCTACCGGCGGGCCATAACGTCTAGTTCCAATGGCGACCTGACCCAGCACCCAGAGCGGTGGTGTAGTCAGGGAGAGCAGCGTTGCGATTACTGCATTCTACTATAGGTTAAGGATATATATAGGTATATGAGTTTCGGCCACGCTCACGCCCCCACCTTATGTATATCCTTACCTCGTACCTGGTCATTTTGTGTGTGTACTTTGTGGTAAAAAGGGAAAAGAAAAAAAGAGGAGATATAGACTTATATTTTAACAATAATATAATTAAAATTTGAATATGTATTACCTGCTATTCATTTATCTTTGTGTCTCGTAGTTTTTGGAAATTAGTGAGATTATTATTCCTTGGACTTAGTGCTGTTCGAAATCACATACGCGTATTACTCTGATAACCGTCCAATGAGGTGGTTGAAGAATTTAGCCAGCGCATTTGATGGCTGGTCGTCTGTCATGTCGCTGCTGTCGACGCATTATGGAAGTTCGAAGAGGCAATTCAAGTGGCGTGACGATCCTACAGTAGTGATTTCAAGCAAAACAAGACTTTACTATTATCTGGTAACTTAGAGCGGTAGTGGCCTGGAAGCGTACATTGCAGCAGTAAAAAATGTTGTGCATGTGGACGAGGCATTGGTCTGCGTGCTTGCGTATGTATGCATGTGGACGAAGCAGCGCGACGTCAGGGACTAGCGTTGGTATGCGTGTGTGCGTATGCATGCATGTGAACGAAGCGTTGGTGTGCGTGTGTGCGCGTGCATGTATGTGGGTGAAGCGTTTGTATGCATCATGAGTTTGACTTGAAAGTGAAGTTGTTGGTGAACATGCATATTTGAGATGCATATATTATTTTGAGAATGCCATGGAGTACGTGTACAAGCACAGTTGAAGCCGGTAGACGAGCATCTCGTTATTCTCTACCCGTAGACGAAATCGGATTATATTTGGTCATGAATCGCATGCAAGCACACTCCCCGTTCGTCCAAACATATATCGCTCGCTGTGCTTGTATTAATGCCTCCTCGCATATCACATGAATGCTCGTTCACCAACGAATGCATGCATGCCTTTCGACGACCAAACAAATTCTCGACTTCAAACACGAGCAGAATGTAATGAAAAGGACCTAGGAGACCCCACCCTTGTTGAAGCCGCGTTTCCTATTGAATCAACCGGAGCAACGTGGCTCTTCGTCAGCACCTTACCGCTGGGATCGGATCGCCATTGGAACTTGACGTTATAGTCAGCCCGTAGACGAATTCAGAAAATATTTGGTCTTGGATCGCATGAAAGCGCACTCGTCGCTCTTCTATACGTCTATCGCTCGCTGTGCTTGTATGCATGCCTCGTCGGTTATCACATGAATGCTCGTTCACCGACGAATGCGTACATGCCTTTCAACGACCAAACATGTTGTCGAATTCACACACGATCGGAATGTAATGAACGGAACCTCGGAGACCCCAGCTCTCCCGAACCCACGTTTCTCATTGAATCAGCCGCAGCAACGTGGTTCCCCGTCAACATGTCCATTCATTCCTCAGAAATTGGTGCTTTTGCGGAGCAACGACCGGGATCGGGTCTCCACAGGAACTCGACGTGATTCTATACCCACCCGTAGACGAAATCGGATTATATTTGGTCATGAATCGCATGCAAGCATACTCCCCGTTCGTCTAAACATCTATCGCTCGCTGTGCTTGTATTAATGTATCTTCGCATATCACATGAATGCTCGTTCACCAACGAATGCATGCATGCCTTTCGACGACCAAACATATTCTCGACTTCAAACTCGAGCAGAATGTAATAGAAAGAACCTAGGAGACCCCACCCTTGCCGAAGCCGCGTTTCCTATTGTATCAACCGGAGCAACGTGGCTCCCTGTCAACACCTGGACCGCAGGGGTCGGATTGCCATTGGAACTCGACGTTATAGTCAGCCCGTAGACGAATTCAGAAAATATTTGGTCTTGGATCGCATGCAAGCACACTCGTCGCTCTTCTGTACGTCTATCGCTAGCTGTGCTTGTATGCATGCCTCTTCGCATAGCACATGAATGCTCGTCCACCGACGAATGCATGCATGCCTTTAACGACCAAACATATTCTCGAGTTCACACACGAGCGGAATGAAATGAAAGGAACCTCGGAGACCCCACCTCTCCCGAACCCACGTTTCTCATCGATTCAGCCGGAGCAACCTGGTCCCTTGTCAGCAGATATATATATATATATCCATTCACAAGGATTTAATAGCTCTCTGGCGCTGCAACACGCGCTGAACGAGGTTGGAAGACGGCCGAAGTATTAACAATCTCCAATCATAGTG
Source organism: Macrocystis pyrifera (assembly GCA_031763025.1). Classification (NCBI taxonomy): domain Eukaryota; class Phaeophyceae; order Laminariales; family Laminariaceae; genus Macrocystis; species Macrocystis pyrifera. The sequence goes on from JASSKH010000029.1 coordinate 4,324,903, forward strand.
CTGCTGCCCCCTAACTACACCCATCTGTAGAAACCTATAGCTACTAGGGAAGACGAAAGCAACATCAATAAGGAAACCAACCAAGGAACCTCCAGCATCGCCAACAAACAAAGGGGAAGCACTCCTCACAATGCTGGACCGAGATACAGTATCCAACGAAAGAGAAAGGTCGCATTACGCTCATGTCTCTAACGGAGACTGATGCAGTGCAACGCGAGTTGAATGCAAACACAACTAAGTGCACCAAAGAAAGTGTAAGCTAAGTGCTCTGCGATACCCATCCTGTCGACCCCCAGCCCTTGGATTTCATGGCGAACTCAGGGTGATCGAAGTGCATTTCGCGAGATCGGACTGTTTGAAAAACCGTGAAATGATGTTCATGGTTTTGTACCATCTCACATTCAATCTTGTATCGTATTTTATCGCCTACCAGGTACGTGTGTACACCTGTTTTGTTGTTGGCAACCAGTATTCTTGCCGCGACGATTTGACTACATAGGAAGCAATAGACCGATCGTCGCACATAGGTTGTACATCTCTAGCACGACACCGAGACGGCGGAACGACGATACAGTATGCACACCCAATGAAAAGTACGAGGCACGTTTGACCTTCGGTGCCCACGGTTCCACCATTGTTTTTGTTGCTTACCAACCGAGCGTTGTGCTCGGGGCCAGGTACAACACTTGCAGGACTGAACACCGAGCAATAAAGGAACGCAGATGGAGAACGGGTACGCAAACCCTTGTGGGACACGGATCACACGTGGTGTGATAGTTTCAGCTGGGCGTGATGATGAGCTTGCACACAACAGAGGGGGGGATGGTTTGCTGTGTCCGGAGGGTTCGGGCTGTATGATAGATGTACAATGCAGCCAAGCCTGACCACTACCAGGCTAACAGGTATGTACCGGGTGTAACGCAACCTAAGGATTTCTTTTGCTCATTGTTCTCATGTTGTGCTGATACAATATCCGAGTTGAAAATGCTGACTTTTCTCTTACTGTAAGGTGTACCTTGAGCGAAAAAATCGGGGGGGGGAGCTGTGTCGCACGGGTTGCAGTTATTCAGTCACGGAGTGGGATGATAGCACAGCACAAGCAAGATTTCTCTGGACCTGGGGGGGAGGTTGTGTCGCACGGATTGCAGTTAATCAGTCACGGAGTGGGTTAGTACCACACCACAAGCGTACAGGGGGGGTGGCTCGCAGTATGCTTTTTACATCCGTACGATCGCACATTTTTCATGCCGACTGCAAAGTATGTTGTCTTTATTCAAATTCTATGATATACGGCAGTATCTTCAGCATATCGAGCGGCATCACACAGCCTCAGTTTACTCTTGGCAGATATATCCCGTATAATTCTGTCCACTACGGCGAGGAAGTGAGCAATGAGATAATTACTGTTGTGCATGAGCTTCGTACGATACTATTAATATTGTACTTCTCAGTCTATGGCCGAAGATTCGATTGAAGCACTATTATCTGCTGTAGATTACATGAAGACAATGTCCGCACAGAAAAACAACGATAATATAGATTTATTAGGGTTCGACCTTCAATATACTTCTACCCGAACTGGGTCGTGCCAAGAGTTTCGTTGGTTTGTATCATGGTTGGCCTATTCCTTTCATTCATTAATAAAGGCCGGATGGTCTAGTGTATCGCTTCGGTGTTTAGCGTTGAACCATGGAGCTCGAATCTTAACATGGATGAGGCGGGGATTCATGCAATATATACAATAAAAAGGTAAGGAATCAACTGCTGAGATCGCCTAACGAAGGTAGGCGCAGCGAAGGACTGAAGTCTTTGCGCAATACAAGATTGTTCCACAAGCGGGATGTATGTATATATGGTATTCATACTGCTAGAACTTCACTTGGTAGGACGTACGGCAAGATCTTTCTGGACCCTCGGTCCTACCATTCTCGTTTCTTCTACTAGCCTATAGGGTGGATATATTTATATTTCCTGCATATATGTACAGCAGTGCGCATCTTACTACCGCAGCAGAGCATCACACCGCTGCCTCCCGGCAGGAAGTATCGCTATAAAGCTGTTCAGCTGTGGAGTACAGCAAGCAGGCTATCGTTTGGGGTGAAAGCACCATATGAAAGCTACTTTGAAACTGATATCCACCAGAAGTAACGACAAGTATTATGTTATATGCTATCATATAGCTCGTGTTGTGGTGTTCTCGTCCTCGGTGCGTGGGCATTTAACTTTCTTTACTTTATAATCTGCGATTATTGCAGGTTGATCTCAATCTGCACATAATTAATAATGGCACCTCTTTAATGTAAGAAATCAGAACGGACACTGGGTTGTACTGATGCAGTTGGGTTGGAAGGACGGTATGTGAAGACAACACACCCACATGTTACCGTAGTTACAAACCATATTCGAGGGGTCACAATACAGAGATTGTACCACAAGCGTATAGATACAACCACTACATTGCTCAGGCTTAGTGCAAGGTATGTTTTCCCTGCATTATTCATATACGAAGTGCATTCAGTATATTCAGTATACCGAGCTGCCTCACACAGGCTCAGCTGCTTGGCAGATAGGCCACATACTTTGTACACTATGCTGCCGAGGAAATCGATGAGATAGCTACCGCCGTGAATGGGCTACGACACTGCTACTGTACTTCAGAGTTTATGCTACGGCCAAAGATTCGATGAACCTTTCAAATCTGCTAAAAATGTCAAGAGCACAGACAAACGAAGATTCGATTAAGTTTCTGGCTTCGATGTGTTTACCCCGGATCTGGGTCGTGCTATTAATATGAAATAGTCGCGCTGGTTTTGATCATGGTTGTCATTGGTTCCTTGGTTCCTTTATTTAATCCAAGGGCCCCTTATGGTCTAGAAAGTACCGCTGAAATTTCTCGCTGTTGTTATTTGCGTGGGTCCTGGAGCTCAAACCTAACCATTGGTGAGGCTGTGTTTTTCGCAATTTATACAAAGTGTGGGGGGACCATGACGCATGCCGGGAGTGCGAGTTGGTAGGGCGTGTTCTTGAATGTCTATGCTGGATATTCTTGAAAGGCCAATGATTCGCGTGTTCTTGCCTTCTTCCTCCTTCTTTGTCTTCTCTCTGGATATAGTAAGCGTTGTAGTATTGTCTAATATGCTGATTCTGGTGTTGTCTGCCACATCTTCTACGGGGCACAACATTTGTTTCGCACCAAGTGTACATGTATTATATGTAGTTGTATCTGGTATGTATTTCCAAATGCGTACGAAATAGATTCGTTTTAGTACTTAAAACTGTTCGGTCCCGACGACCATTAATTCACCTACTAAGTGTAGGGGGATCAACATAACTTTCAATCAATCACACAGCGGTTGTCCTGTAGCAGTATATGAACGACCGCAGTTATTCCTACGATTGCCAACATGTCACTAAAGTTTATTATACAGTCTGAAAGCACCAACATAGTCGTGATCCCGGAACAACGATTCTTGAAAACGCCAACTCCTTCTATAGCGGTATATACAGCACCAATAGTTGTCAAGTACCCGTATGCATGAATTACAACAGTACCCAGTATAAACCTACGAATAAGAGAACCTACTTCGAGCGCCACACTAAAACCTAAAAAGCTACACGAGTATGAGCGGACATGATATCCGGGACGGACTCTGCAAAAATAGCATGATATTATTTAATTTACATACTACTTGTTTTGTCTATGCTGTCATGACGCACAAAACAAGGGGGGGGTTGGGTTCATAGATTACTTGGTACTCTCAGATTGGTAGCATGCCGGGTAGTGAGCACGTTGTCATTACTAGCAGGCGGCATGGCGAGGTGAGCGCCCCCGAGACTTGACCTCAGTGAAGGTGAGCACTGGTGAGCGTAGCACCTTAACAGTGGACGTAAGCACTTGTCATTATGCTATCGCCAAGAGGGGAGGTGAACGTGAGCCCCTCCCTCAGGTTTGCATGCTGTGCGTTTTCCCGAGGTTTGGTAGGCTTGTGTGCTGCTGAGTGTCCTGGGGTCTGGTTCGTGGCGAGGTGAGCGCCCCCGTAATTTAAGTTCGGTGCAGTTAAGGGCATAGCACCTTGACAGAGAAGGTGAACACTTGTCATTGCAGGGGCAGATGATGGTGAGCTCTCCCCTGAAATGTGTGTTTTGGGCTGGGTTTATAAATAACTTGGTACTTTTCGTATGCTAGCATGATGGGAGGTGAGCACGTTGTCACTCCTGGCAGGCGGCCTGGCGAGGTGAGCGCCCCCGAGATTTGACCTCAGTTAAGGTGAGCACTGATGAGTGTTGCACCTTTGACAGTGGACGTAAGCACTTGCCCCTACGCTATAGCCAAGAAGGGAGGTGAACGTGAGCCCCTCCCTCCGGTTTGCATGCTGTGGGTTTTCCAGGGGTTTGGTAGGCTTGTGTGCTACTGAGTGCGCAGGGGTCTGGGTTTGTGGCGAGGTGAGCGCCCCCGTAATTTAAGTTCGGTGCAGTTAAGGGCATAGCACCTTGACAGAGAAGGTGAACACTTGTCATTGCAGGGGCAGATGATGGTGAGCTCTCCCCTGAAACGTGTGTTTTGGGCTGGGTTTATAAATAACTTGGTACTTTTCGTATGCTAGCATGATGGGAGGTGAGCACGTTGTCACTCCTGGCAGGCGGCCTGGCGAGGTGAGCGCCCCCGAGATTTGACCTCAGTTAAGGTGAGCACTGATGAGTGTTGCACCTTTGACAGTGGACGTAAGCACTTGCCCTACGCTATAGCCAAGAAGGGAGGTGAAGGTGAGCCCCTCCCTCCGGTTTGCATGCTGTGGGTTTTCCAGGGGTTTGGTAGGCTTGTGTGCTACTGAGTGCGCAGGGGTCTGGGTTTGTGGCGAGGTGAGCGCCCTCGTGGGTTGAGTTCAATGCAGGTTGAAGCACTGAGGGCATAACACCTTGACAGTGAAGGTGAGCACTTGCCATTGCAGGGGCAGATGATGGTGAGCTCTCCCCTGAGACGAGTGTTTTGTCAGGTTTGGGGGCTGGGTCGGTTTGTGTTTACTCCGTTACATAATCGGCAATGGATACTATAGAGTCGTACCACCTTCAATTTAGATGCACTCACCTTGGGTACATGTTGGGTAAAGGGTACTAGAGAACCGTGCCACTTTTTCGGTTTGTGTTTACTCCGTTATATAATCGGCAATGGATACTACTATAGAGTCGTACCACCTTCAATTTAGATGCACTCACCTTGGGTACATGTTGGGTAAAGGGTACTAGAGAACCGTGCCATTTTAATAATCGGCAATGGATACTATAGCATCGTACCACCTTCAATTTAGATGCACTCACCTCGGGTACATGGTGGGTAAAGCATCTTAGAGAACCGTGCCAGCTTTTGGAGATTGTATGCCGTCTTCATAGCAAAGGCGGGCGTTGGCTGTTTCTGCACCTACTTCGGCCAAAAATGGTATTCGAGGGGTACGATTTGAAAGTGGTTGTGGACGAACGCCGTTCAGGACTCATGACTGATCTCGTACGAAAGAGTCGCACCGTGTTGATGTTGTCATTTGACGCGGTTCTCAATGTCGACTAGTAATCTTATCCGGACCGATTGGAGTGCTGTTTGAATACGAACGAGTCGCACCGTGTTAATGTTGTCATTTGACGCGGTTCCCGATGTCGACTAGTCATCTTATCCGCACCGATTCGAGTACCGTTGAACAGTTCCCGCGCTGGGGGGGTGTCACTACGTTTCTTCAAATATTTCCAATAAAGCCGGTATACAAGGGGTACGATTCGAAAGTGGTTGTAGCCGAACGCCGTTTGGCACTCATGATTGAATTTAGCGCGAATGAGTCGCTCCAGTGGACAGTGTTCGTGCAGGGGGGATGCAGTAAACGTCAGTACCTTCAAACGACTTACTTAGTAACTCGGAATCAGACAAAAACCTTGGTTAGTGCCAGCACATTGAAGCACGCGAAGCACACGAAGCAGGACTTTATTCAATAGGAGCAGGCGAAAGTACAAAGAGGACCCGTTACGAATTTCTGAGAAGCCCGTGGTAAACTCATATACAAATCCACCCCCACCTTCGCTACGAGTAGTGCCAATAAGTCGAAGCACGCGAAGTATACGAAATAGAACTTAGTACCATTGGAGGAGACCAAAATAACGATGAGTTGTCATGATCGTGTTGCAGCCAGCGGTAAACCCATCTACGAACCCACCTCCCACATTCGTAAAGCACATCCACACTCAATGTAGGGAAGTTGACATCATCGCCAGAAGCAAAGCACACTATGAATATGTACGTGATATCCGCACAGAGACAGCTAGACAAACGTTAGGGCGGAATTTGAGTTGTTCGGATTTCTAATTTTACCTTCCCGAGATGCCTTGGGATTTCGTTTTTTTCTATTGCTATCTTGAAGAGTAATTTTCTGCTCTTCGGGTTTACTTTTAACGATTCGTTGTCTCGGTCTGAAGACATCGAACGTGGGGGGATGTCACGGCGAGCAGGGGACATTTCACCGTTTTATTTGTGAACCCGGAGTTGTAGTACCTCGGAAGGATAGCATAGGAGGGGATCGACTAAACGTGCGTGGGGCTCTGGGGGAGCTGGGTACGTCGATCACTGGAAAGCACGGACTTGAACCAAAACTGAGAACATGTGACGAACTTGTTAATACCTGGCACGAAACGCTTGCTCTGAACGCATAGAACACTCGCCCTGAATGCTTGGAACGTTATGTGCACGCTCGTGAGTAACCCGCCTGACCTACCCCTCCGATTTGCCATGATCTCCGGGAACCCACACAGGTCAGACCGTAGAACGAAATGCATGCTTTAATACGATGTCTCACGCAATAATAGGGCAATACACATGTGTACAAAATCGTGATGCGCATAGGGTCGCTTCCCGTAACACATGCACACCGAACCCTTCGAAATACTGACCATTTAACTGGTTTGACAAGACTGAAGAAGCCGGCCGAGAAACCGACCGAGAAATGTTCGGTGTCTGTTTCTTTTTTTTTTCGTTTTTTGAAAAATATAAACGACCGAAACCGACGAACTTTTTCGGGCTGCTGGTAGTGCTGACTCCTGTTGATGGTACATACTACAGTAGTACGAGTACTTCAAGATGTAGCTGATCAAAGAGGCGCGGTAAGAGCAGCAGCAGCAGCAGAAGCGCGACGTGGATGAAGGCGCGGTCGCACTGGTGCCCCCCCTCTGGGTTATGTGTATCGACTGTCTGCGGCATGTCCTCCACCTCACCGTCAACGCTAATTATATGCTTATTAAAGTACTGTAGCTTCGCGCCTCAAGAGCTCTACCTTCTCCTTCGACAGCGTTTTTGTACCTCGGCGATTTTTTTATGGAGACCGACGAATTTAAATTTACTCAATGCATCTATTCATAGCAATAACGGCAAAGTCGCGTGCCCGAGTTGGGACTTTCGGTGGTTTTTGCCGCACGCCGCGCCCCACAGTTATCTCAGCGGACCTGATCCTCGCTTCTTCGTTCAACGTAGCCCGTCAGTGCCACAAAGTCGGCGCTGACTTATTATAGAGCTTCTCTACGAGATTTTTTTTTAACTTTTTGGCGTTGAGAATTAGAGAGTTTGCCATGAGATACGAGTTGTTGGTTTTCGGGCCCAAGAGGGTGAAATGTTTTGTGCAGATTCTTTTTAACAAAATAATAGCACGTACCTGGTACACTCCAAACCTTTTTTTTTAAGAGTGTATTTTTTAATGCGCAAAACGCAGCAAAAGCAGGCGCAGAATACTTAAACGCGAAAAACACGCATTTTCACGTATAATCGAAGTCGCCAGGAGGCGGGTCAACGAAGGATACTATTACGGGGGTCCGTAGTTAACGGGACCAAATTTTGTTAGTGAAATTAGGTAAATATATAGGTTTTTTTTTATGTGTACCTTAGGTCCTGTTAACTATGGACCCCCGTAATACTACAGCTATACTATATAGCAGTGGGCGCCCGCAGTTGAGGAACATTATATTGTGGTGAATAGGGCTCAGATTGGAACGAACAATAAGAAATAAAAAAATCAAGAAACACAGCTCAACGGAGGAACCAAGTCTAAATCTTATACAATGGAGATAGATCAAGGTCGGAAAAAGATAAATAACGCATTGAGCCTGGTCACCAAATAAATTGACGTTTCTTGAGACTGGGCACCCACGAACTGTACAACCAAGACTGGAACATATACCGTTTATCGCCATTTTGTGGAGTATGTGAAGACCTAATGGGTGACGCAAGATAATGATATTTTATCGATCTGGAAGCATGCTTGGTTGCACTCTAAACGTAGCTTGTTTCGGATTGTAGCTGTTCCCGAGAAGCATTACTAGTGTTGGATATCGTACCGAAACTTTCGATATATCGTTTGATTTTTTTTTTTTATCAAACCGAATAAATTCGGTATTTCGATATTTGATTTGATAATTCGATAAACGATAACGATACGATAAAACAATAAAAGGCCGAACGCCTCCACGGGGGACAGGGGACACGGCAAGCGTAATAGGTTGGGAGATGACACTGTCGATGCCCTCGTGTTCTTGGACGGTTCGCACGGATGGGCATGGTCAAGTGGAATCTCACTGGAGGCGCTCGGCAGGAAGGACAAGTGATTTTTCGTTTTTTATGCGGCGGCGACGGTTGGGTTCGTGAGTACGTATAGCCGGCGTCCCCGGTAGCTTGGTAGGTGGTCCGCGAGCCTGTCAAGATCAATTTCGTGAGTTCGAGTCTCACCGAGTGCATGCTCATAGGGGCTTTTTCTTGCATAAAAAATTGATAAGCGGAAAGCGCGAAAGCGTGAGTTGGCTACATTCGATGAAAATCGACGAGCAGTGGGAATGCTGAACCCTATGCGCGATAAAAACTAAAGGCACGTACCGGGGGGGAGAAGGGACGACACCTGTGACCACGGCTTGTCCAGAAGATCGTCGAGGGTAAAACCTCGTACGAGTGGGCTGGAAAGTAAAAGTGATGATTAAAAAAAAAAAAAAAAAAAAAAAATACAAGTTCTTCCGAATAGCATTGTGCGGCATTAGATACATTTTGTGTTGAGCTATGGTTGCCGTTGCGCCCTGGTATTTAACCGCTACATATTTCTACTCTTATGGGGGGGCATACTAAATAGGACCAAATATTGTTAGTAAAAATAGGGAAATGTATAGGTTTTCGTGTGCACCGTATGTCCTATTTACTGTGGTCCCCCGCAATAGTAATACAGCATAATGAACCTGATCAGGTGTTTTTTTGTTTTTTTTTTTCATGTACATGGTACACAATACACACAATACCCGGTATACCTGGTAGCCAATATGTCTTCCTTTTTGTTTTTTTCTGTTAGTCTCTTTTTTGCTTCCCTGATGTTCTTAGTAGCGGAGTACGTATGTTTGTCTTTTCGTTCTTATCTCTGTCCTACACCCCTCGCGTGGTGTGCGAGCCTGCAATCGGCGAAAACATGCGCATTCTCTCATGTGTTTCCTTTCCTGATTTCTTGCTTTCTTGCCTGAATTGAACTTTTTAATCTCTCGTCCCTTTCCGATTTTATTTTTTTTTTCCTCCGATTTTAATTTCGATTTTTCGACGTCCAGTTGTTTTTAGCATCCTGTCCATTTCTTCTGGGTGGTGTGTGGTCTTCTCGGTTTCTGTGGCGACTTGTATAGCATACCGCATGTATCTGATACGGACGTGCGCGGACACCACTTTTATTTTTGTCTGAGATGTACATTTCTTCAGTTGTCATGTGTACTATTCTTTGGTTGCTTTATTTTTACCGAGGTATTTCTTCCACTCCAGCGTTATGGGAGCTTGTCTGCATTGCATTGTGGCGATGAGTTAATGTGAGAGCAACAACCCGGAATACGTTGATCCTGGGAACCCTCTGCTGGTCCTGGTGTTGTATGCACTTGTATTACGGGTCCTCGTGGTGCTGACGCGACCGACCCCAAAAAATAATAAAAAAGGGCCTTTTGCGCGGGTTTTCGCCTCCAATATTATCGCTATCGTTATCGTTATCGACTATTATTCCGGATTTAATATTATCGGTACGATAACGATTAATATCATTATCGTTATCGTTATCGAAGTTATTTTTGGCCTTATCTTACCGAAACGTTCGTGGTTTCGATATCCAACACTAAGCATTACGTATAGTGATTATTAGTAAACGTTCGTCAATTGTCGTCGGCTTCATCATATAACTCTTTTTTGTGCTCGATATAGGAACCTCAGGCGCAGGGCTAACTAATATGCAATGTCGTTGTTATTGTTGGAAGAAAACTGAGACAAGGGTGTAGGAAGGCACCAGGCCGACTAATCAGTGGAACATGTTTACCTGGCATGCTACTCGTGAAGTATACTTGTTCTCTTCAGCTGGTTTGAACGTGATCTCCCTTTGTTTACTTTCTTTTTGTTTTTGCGCTTTGATCCTCCGGGATTTTCTTGATGTTACTTTTATCCTTCTTTCTCTTGTTGTCCTCATGACAGGAAAAGTCTTGGGGCGTGGGTGGATGACGATTCTAAGATGCTGGTTCCGTATATTCTGACGCATCTTGTCGGGAGGTTGGACACGGGTGACGAAAGAAGGACAGAGACGGCATACAGGGCGGCAAGGTGCCAGACCGAATACTACTGAAGTAGTAGTAATAGATATATAATATGTACTCACTCGTACCACACAACTGCCGTGCCTGCCTGAAGGGTTTTCTTCAGGGTTCTTCACGGTGCGGTTTTTCCTGTCGGTTCGGTGCGGTTCGGTGCGGTTAACCGCTCCGCACCGCACCGCAGGATTTTTGCCTCCTGAAAACCGCACCGCACCGAACCGTAGGTTCTACGAAATAGGAAAACCGCACCGAACCGCACCGTAGGATTTCAAATATAATCGAACCGCACCGTAGGGTTCCCGACATCTGAAAACCGTACCGAACGTAGCATATACCATATTTTAAAACCACACCGGACCGTACCGTAGGATATATCACAGCACCGAACCGCGCCGTAGGATTCACAATATCTGAAAACCGCACCGAACCGCACCGTAGGAATGCCATCGAAACCGCACCGCACGGTGTGCGTCAAGATACGGTGCCAAAAAAACGTTAGATCGGTTATTTAATGGTGCGGTTAACTCGAAACCGTAGAAGAACCGGCGTTCCATCGGCCGTGGAACGGTGCAATAGGGTCACGGTTTCGCACGGCTCATGCACTGCACACGGTTTTGTGTCAACAGTGTTCCCGCTGGCTTGGTTGATCTCACAGTATTTCATAGTTTAAATACTTTTAATAAAAATTTGTGGTTGAAAAAACAAAAAAGGTTAAATGGTTTATATTTATATATTTTTTTACATATTATATACTCCGAGTCTCCGAAGGTACATCTGCCGGAAAATAGGAAATTAGGAAAATAAGAAAGATGAAACATACCAAAATACAAAAACACAGAAAAAGTACGAAAATATACATTATTGAAAGTTTAAAGTGGTTCTTCGGTTCACCAATATCCTGTTTCACCTAAAGCGTAGTGTTCCCCCTGTTACCAAAATGAACCAACTGACTACTGATTACAGCGGTTGGTTGTTTGGAGTACTACCATACAAGAGGCGGCGTCCCCGGTGGCTTGGTAGGTGGTCCGCGAGCCTATCAAGATCAATTTCGTGAGTTCGAGTCTCACCGAGTGCATGTTCGTAGGGATTTTTTCCTGCATAAAATTGATTAGCGGAAAGCGCGAGAGCGTGAGTTAGCTGTACATTCGATGAAAATCGACGAGCAGGGGGAATGCTGAACCCTATGCGCGATAAAAACTAACGGCACGTACCGGGGGGGAGAAGGGACGACACCTGTGACCACGGCTTGTCCAGAAGATCGTCGAGGGTAAAACCTCCTACGAGTGGGCTGGAAAGTAAAAGTGATGATGAAAAAAAAAAAAAAAAAAAAAAACACCCTCTGGTACGCGAATGCCCTCAAGATGACAAGCTGCGAGAGCGTCTTAACGACCACATCCGCAAACGGTGGCTCTTCTTCGCGCGGGGGGTTGGCACGGCAAAGCAAGGGTCGATTACCCAGTCGGGCAATGTTCGGGACGATGGCTGGTGGAGAGCACCCGAGACCTGGCAGACAGTTTAAGACTTGGCATAGATGCTTAGTCGAAGACCTTAGGGAGTTCCGAGCCACCGAATGGTCAACGGAACTTGCCCCCTTGGTGTTTGGACTGGAGACCGCGCTGTGGTCCACTGCTTCCTGCAAAAAAAGCGGTGACGTGGTACCGGGGGATCCTCGAAGCAGCCGAACGGTTCATGGTGAAGCGGCCCAAGGCTGAACCTTTGCTGGGTAGGCAGCGCCGCGCATCAGCCGTAGGTGGTGCCCAAGGGAATGGGGGGAGGGGGGGCAACAAGAGGAGTGGCAGAAAAACCGACCAAGGGAATGCGGACAGGGGGGGGCACAGCAGTAAAAGGGAAACTGCAGTGGAAGAAAGTAGGAAGGAGATGGCAGACAGGGTACCAAGGTACCGGGCAGACAAAGAAGTAGAACATGCCTATACTACTCGTGCCACCAACTGGTACAGCTGGTTTGAAGGTGGTCTTCTTTTGTCTTCCTATTGTTTTTGTTTTTTTTAATTCATTTTGTTTTCTTCATTTTGTGCTGAGCCTATGTGATTTTCATTTAATTTCATTCTCTTCTTTTCTCCGATTAATAAGCCTATTGAAGGAGTCGTGTGGCGTGGGTGGATGACGAGCCTGCTTTGCTTGTTTCGTATTGTCTAACGCCGAGGGGCTGGGCATAGTTGACGAACGCTGGACGGAGGCGGCAGACAGGGTAGCAAGGTACCATGCGGACTAGCAGGGAGATCCTGGCGGTGCTACTCGTACCATAAACTGCTGCCGCTACCTGGAGGATGCTTTGTGCGTTGGTTTGCCTGTTATTTTCCCTTGGTTCTTGCCCTTACTCTGTTGACGACGACTATTAACCCTTTTAGAACTGCAGTACCATTTTGGCTACTGCATACGTGGCAACGTAGTATCTCTGTGGCGTAGCTTTGTGACCACTGAACTTGTATCTCTCTATTAATAGGATCGATCGAAGAATCGGCACGGACACTGGTTGTGCTGGATGTCGACGGGCAGACAAAACGGTTTAATGCGAAAACAACAACAACAACAACAACAACAACTGCACCGTAAGAAACACAAGGTAGTGAGTTGTGGGAATAGAGAGAAATGTTACGGTTCAGGACCGTTTCAGGAGTTACGACGGCATGCATTTTTGTATCGGTAGGGGCCGCGTCATTTACGGCCCCCCCCCAATTTGTGGATGGTTTCCCTTTCGGACCAATCCATCTTGCCACTTGTGGTCTTTGCTCTCGACCTGTGGTATAAAGCAATCAGTTTACCATCTACATACCTGGGAGACCTTCTCCCTAGCGTCAGAAGCACGCTATACCCCTCTGGGACACGTGCGAGCCCACGTCTCGACTCGGTTGGATCGTGGCCAGACTTGAGGTTGGTCTTACTATTTGTATATTTTAGGCATGTGTTGTAATCCTGTTCTATCCTGTATCTGAAGCGGACTGTCGACGGCTGATTTCTTAAAATAGGCTCATGCCCGTGCTGCTTGCCTCATCCTGACCCAAGACCTCATGACCTATACGCTCCCGATCCATATCATGGTGTCCAATCCGAGACACGCGCTTGCACGTACTAGGAATCGTTCTACGCCACTCTGTCTGTGCTCGTCTTTTGTTGTTCCCACGAGACCCTCGGTCTTGCCCCTGCGTGCTGTAGTTTTTGTTGTTTTGTTTTGTTTTGTTTGTTTTCTTGTTGTTTGCTTCTTTGCCCGCGCGCGCCTGGTGTCTCACGCCACCTCTATTCTCCTGCTCTCGCGCGCAAGTGCCCTTGGCGCGAGCTGTAAGTTGACGATGCGATGGCATACTCCTTCTTCATGTAGCCACCCATGTCTGGGTTGCCTCCGCCGGGCAACCGTACTGTTCCCATACTGATGGCCATGCTGGTGTCCTGCAGGGGCACCGGACGGCTGAGTTTTTTTTTTTTTTTTTTTCTCTCCGGATAAATTTCGATTTTGGGTGGAAGGCACACCCAGGAGCACACGGGGCTCCTGGAGTGTGTCAATCTCTCTGCTCTCACGCCATCGCCCTCCAGTTCCGCTTGCTTTTTTTTTCTTGTGCTTGCCTTGTGGCTCAGGTGGGAGTCCAAAAAGTTGCAGCACACTCGTTAGGCCCCCGCCCCCTCTTTCCACCGGCAGCGAGAAAAATGAATGAAAAGCAGAAGTCCGACGTGATGTGATGTGTGGTTTGCGCAGCGCGGCCGGGTGTGCTCACTTTAGTGACTCCCAGGCCGTTTTCGGTTGCCCCGTGCGCGTTGTGTCTGCTGCTGTCGCCGTGTACCCCACGCCGTTGTCATCGCTGTACGGGACTCTGGCTGCGGTGTTGTACGCACCGCGGTCAGCGATAATCCAGAGGCGAAACCCTCCGTGGTGCTGTTCTGATGTACCATGCGGCTTGACTGAGCTGTTTGCCTGATCGTTTTGTTCGCTTGTCAAAGTGTTGTCATACACCATGTGCCCACGCGCGTTTTCCTGGTCGAGTATACCTGGGGTGCCTTTATTTTTAATTTCGCTTATTGACGTACACTGCTGTGCACCGTGTTTCCACTACTGTATCCGGCATGGTGTACCTACTGAAGTACTCGACGAAATCTTCGATCACATAGCTGTGATAGGGCTGCTGTTGGTGTTTTCTTTTTTTTTTAGGGCCTGTTTTCGTGTGCTTTGCAATGTGGAATGCACCTGGTTTCCACCACTGCTGCCGTATCCGTCCTTGATTTCCGATCCCTCATGTGTTATTTTCGTGTTGTTTTTTTTTTTTTGTTTTGTTGTTGGTTGTTGTTTTTGGTGCTTTATGTGACAGTATTACGAGTAAAATATACCACCTGTGAGTTCAACTGATTTTGTTAGTTTATCTGTGTACATTCGAATAGGGGTACATGAACAGCAGTTAGTGGCATCACTACTTTGAAGAAGTATAACGTATAGCTGGTACGGGTGGACAAAAATAACACCTACCAGGGTAGGTCCTGTACACGTCACCGTTTTTGTTTGTTTGTTTTTTTTTTTTTTTTTTTTGTGGCTCAATCAATGCTGAACTAACTGTGCCGACGTGTCGATGCCTGTCCTAGACAACGTGCTGGTACCTACTACAGTACTATCATCGGCCGCTGGTCACTTCCTGTCCCGCCGCCTCAAATACTTTACTGTGGTCTCTTCCGGGGGCAGCTCGTTCTGCTGCCACTACAGCTGTGCTGCGACAGGCGGCGTAGGCACTCAGTTCTGAATTGAGTGGGAGGGGTCTGTGCCTGGTGGGGCCGTAGTTGTTGTCTCCCATGCGTGAGGGAGACGACAACCAGGTCCCTCTAGGTCTGTGCCTTTCCAGGTGGCGGTACCGATAATTAGATATCTGAATTGAGTGGGAGGGGTCTGCACCTGGTGGGGCCGTTGTTGTTGTCTCCCATGCGGGAGGGAGACGACAACCAGGTCCCTCTAGGTCTGTGCCTTTCCAGGTGGCGGCACCGATAATTAGATATCTGAATTGAGTGGGAGGGGTCTGTACCTGGTGGGGCCGTTGTTGTTGTCTCCCATGCGGGAGGGAGACGACAACCAGGTCCCTCTAGGTCTGTGCCTTTCCAGGTGGCGGCACCGATAATTAGATATCTGAATTGAGTGGGAGGGGTCTGTACCTGGTGGGGCCGTTGTTGTTGTCTCCCATGCGGGAGGGAGACGACAACCAGGTCCCTCTAGGTCTGTGCCTTTCCAGGTGGCGGCACCGATATTTAGAATATACATTTACCCCGATACGCTCAGTTTCCATCATTTTTACCACGCTTGTTCTCGCGCTGTGAGATGTCGTGACGGTTGTGCCCCGCTCGCGTAATACTAATTTAATATCTCCCTGTATGTTTTCCTTCCCTTTTATTTTGTTCTATGTTCTTCTTTTCTTGCTTCTCTTCCGATTTTTTTTTTTTTTTTTTCTCTTCTCTTTCCTCTGCTATATATATATATATATATTTATATATACATATTTTTTTTATTTTTTTTTTTTTTTTCCTTTGTCTGCTCTCCGTGTGTCCGGTTGGTTGTTGTTTGATCTTTTCTCTTCTTCTCCTAATTTTTGTTTCTTTTTTGTCCTTTTTTTTTGTTTTTATTTATTCATTTATTTTTCCGTCCAGGGATGTCTGCGCCCCACGGGCAGATCGGCCAGGGCGCAGACGGCCCAGGAGACCCGTTTCACATCGCGTGGGAGGACGAGAGCACCTTGGAGTGGGAGGTTAGACAGGTCGCCGAGGCCACCGCCGTCGAGGGGTTTACCAACGTAGCAGTGGAAGCAGCAGCAGTAGGTCCCCAACCGCAGGACCCACAGCTGGTCCTGATGCTTCCCACCGAACGGTTTGATCTAGAAAAGGGAGCGTTGGTGGGGGTCGCTAGAGCGGCGCTGTGGTGGTTGCCGGGGGCCCCAGTATACGTCAAACTGGTGAACCGCAGTAAAGAGACAACAGTGGTAGAGGGTTGCCGTGTGATAGCTCGACTGGTAGCCCTCAACGTCCGCGACCCCGCACGATTCGAGTCTTTATTCGATGAGATGCCCTCCACCGCTGACCCGCCCCTCCCCCGGCAAGCCCCAGACCCGACGTGTGTTTCGAGTGAAGTCAGGACAGAACCAGTCCCCAAGGTACAGGCAACCGACGCCAACCTAGGAACACTGGGATCCCTGCAGAAACAACAACTCGTGGACGTGCTGGCAGGTTTCATCGAAGATGGCCTGTTCCCCATCGACCCCAAGCGAGTGCCGGCCTGCATCGATGGTGAGCTTGAGCTTCCTTTGATCAATGAGCTATGCACCCCTTTTGCGGCCAAACAACGACGTTTCTCCCCCGAAGAACGGCGCATGATTAGAGCAGAGATCCAGAAGTTGCTTGACCGAGGAATCATTCGTCCCTCAGTGTCACCGTGGGCAGCGCAGTGCCTGTGTGTGCGGAAGAAAGACGGAACCCTCCGCTTGTGCATTGATTGGCGGGTACTTAACAAGCTCCTGGTTTCCGATAGTGGAGGTCTTGGCGATATGCAGACAATTTTCGACGGGTTGAAAGGCAAACGGTACTTCACTCAGCTGGACCTTGCTTCCGGTTTTCACCAAATCGAGATTGCAGAAAAAGATCGCTACAAAACCGCGTTCAGAGATGCAGATGGACTGCTGTATGAGTTCACTAGGGCTGGCTTTGGTTTGACAGTTCTGCCTTCAGCGTTCACACGGAGGGTGAAGTCCGCTTTGGGGTGTTTAGAAGGAGTGTTCAGCTGGCTCGACGACATTCTCATCGCGAGCGCCACCTGGGACGATCACTTAGCCAAACTCGTTCTAGTCCTCAACCGTCTGTTAGCGGCGGGTCTGTCAGTTAATTTTGCCAAGTGTATTTTCGGCTCCTCCTCGCAAGAATTCCTTGGCATGATTATCGATAGTACCGGCCTACACCCCGCCCCGACCAAGTTGGAAGCCATTGCACGCATGCCGCGCCCCCAGACAGTCGAGGAACTCCGAACGTTCCTTGGTCTGACGGGCTACTTGCGGCAGTTTGTACCCAACTATAGTCTGACCGCCGCCCCCCTCACTAACATCCTACGCAATAAAGACTTCGCGTCTAAACGCGCACGCAAGAGTACCATCGCGTGGGATTTAGAGGAGGAGCAAGCGTTTCAGTCTTTGCGCTCCACTCTAGCCTCGCCTACGGTTCTCGCATTCCCCGATCTCGACAACACGTTCGAACTACACACCGATGCTAGCACAATAGGTGCGGGAGCAGTTCTTATGCAGACCATCGACGGTACGCCTCGCGTGATTGCCTTCGCTAGTCACAGATTCTCGCGTACAGATGCCCGTAGAGGCCCCACCGAACGAGAATGCATGGGAGTGCTGTGGGCTGTGGATCATTTTCGACCCTATTTAGCGGGTAGGCAGTTTACGGTAGTGACCGATTGCTCCGCTATAACCTGGCTGTTTCGAAGTCGCGAGTTGTGCCCCAAACTACACAGATGGGCACTAAGACTGACGGAATATGATATGGTGCTGGTATGGCGAGCGGGAGTACAGCACGTCCTACCGGACGCCCTGTCGCGGCTGCCGCACTGACAGACTCCTCAAGCCGATGTTGATGACTCCTTTCCCGACGATCTTATGTCGAAAGAACCATCCGAGTTCGTAGGACCCCGGGGACCGAGCCTTGATGGAGTTAGGTTAGCGGACGTAGAGGCAGTAGGTGTAGATGGAACAGACGGGGGGGATTGCCCTTCCTATCCACCGTCAGAACCGTCCACTCATGCTACTAATGACGCTCGCCTCCTTGCCCTACAAGCCCTGCCCTTTGCCACGTGTGCCGCACTAGAGACAGACCCCGGTACGCTGCGCCGCAGTAGCAGGACGCGTACGCCTTCCGTACGGCTACGTCCCCTCAACGACATCCAGCTGCCGCCCATCGAGCAGTTGGTGGATCAGGAGCACGATCACTCCAACACGGCTACACCAATCGAGTCGACTCCGTCTTCACCACCGCCCACGACGGCCCCCAAGTGTCGGGTTCACGCTGGCCGTGACGACCTTGGAGAGGTGCTTTCAGCAGGGGGGGAGGTACCGCGTTCGTCAGAAACCCGCCACATCACGGAAGCATCGGCCATCCACCGGGCGGCTCAAGTACTCACTAATCCCGAATCCTTGGCGCGAAGGCAACGAGCCGATTCCCATCTGGGCCAGGTTCGTGAGAGTTTGTGTGGTAGTAATGGCGCAGGCGCGGGTGGAGTTGACACTACCGGGTACGGTTTAGATGACGACGATGTAATCCGGTACGCCGACGAAAGGGGTAGGAAACTGCCAGCCATCCCTGAAGCCATGGTAGCGGACGTACTCGCTTTGGTACACACGCTGCACGGACACGCAGGAGTAGGAGCTACTTTAGCTCTGGTACGCGATCACTTTCACTGGCCCTCGGTCACCCGCGACACGAGACAATACGTGTTATCGTGCGGGTGTCGAAGACGCAAGAGACCGAACAGCAGACGTCTCGCGATGTTGCCCGGACGCCCGCTAGAGCCTTGGGATGAACTGCAGATCGACATCTTAAAGTTGGACACGCCTTCTCTTTCCGGCAATAAATATGTCCTACTGGTAGTGGACCGAGCCTCCAAGTTTCCATTCGGTTTTCCTCTAGCAACCAAGCAGGCAGTAGGCGTGGCACGGATCCTTACCGAGCTATGTTTAACCTTCGGCGTACCTCGGGTGATTCGGTGTGACGGTGGCAAAGAGTTTGGAGCGGAAGTAGTGACACACTTGTGCCGTTGGCTACATGCAGAAATAGTGTTCGGACCGGCCGACCATCCACGGGGTCAAGGGGCCGTCGAGAGGTTAGGAGGTTGGCTTCAAGAGCTGTTGGCAGAGCTATGTAGATCATGGCCCGAGAGATGGGACGAGTACGTGTCCCCAGCAATCTGGATCAAACGCACTTTGCCAGACGTTTCCCTGCCCTCTCACATGACCCCTTTCGAGCTGCTTTTCGGTCGCAAACCCCGCACGTCGTTAGACTCCCTGGTGCCCCTATCAGAAGAGACAGGACAAAGCGGTGGTCTTGACAACTTCGTGGAGCGCCGCAAGCAGAACCTCCGAGAAGTCCGCATTGCGCTCGAGAAACGTCACAATCAGAGGGTAACCGCACGGGCCCACGCCAACGCTACTATCGCGAGACCCTCCGCCGGAGTCCTGGTCGAGAAGGGAAGCCTCGTGTTGGTGCGCGAGTCCGAGAGCAGCAGACATCG
The DNA here is from genome assembly GCA_031763025.1 of Macrocystis pyrifera. Lineage (NCBI taxonomy): Eukaryota > Phaeophyceae > Laminariales > Laminariaceae > Macrocystis > Macrocystis pyrifera. Next base: position 4,344,767 of record JASSKH010000029.1, read on the forward strand.
CGACAACCGAGGGAGGAAGCTCCAGCACGACCACTACACAGGCCCTTGGAGAGTCACAGAAGTAGTGCGGGCAGGCATAAGCGTACAAGTAACGATGCGAGGTAGAAAACAGCGCACCCGAACTGTGTCCGTGGCAGATGTCAAGCCATTCCACGTCCGACCCCTAACTCTGAGACACTCCCTAGCCGACGAGTTCGCACAGTATGCTTGGGGCCCCGATTTCAAGATGCCGTCGCATGGTATAGACTCTGCGGCGTTCGACTCCATCGTAAGCTGCCGTGGGAGTATTTCCCCCTCGGGCACGGCTAGGTGGGAATACAAAGGAAAGTCGAGGGAGGGAGTAGAGTCGGGCTGGTTGACTGAAAGTGAGATGCTAAAAAGCTTCACCCCTCTGCAGTTGGATGGCTTTATTGCACTCTGGCATTTGTACAACCAACAGTCTACTAGCGACACAGCCCCTGTCTCAGTCAAACCTCGTGCGCCCCTCTCTCGACGTGAAGCCTTGACCCGATTCCCAATAGGTTTCACTATCTGGAAGGATTTTGGTGGCGGCCTCCGACTACAGGGCCAGGTGTACGATTACAGAGACCGATACTGGCGAGTACGCTACAGCGACCAGAACTGGGAAGAGCTGACTCGCCGCGAGATGGAGCAGTTGAAGAGCTGAAGCGGTTCCGAGCATCAAGCCAGTATACCGCTCTCTCCCCTTACCGTGCGTCGTTCCCTCTCGGCCTCGCTGTGCCACTCTCTCGTTTCGACGCCGTGCGTTTCCCTCTCCCCAGCGTTCTACCCGTCCGCCGCTCGCTCGCTCCGAAGCCGTGTACATGTTCTGCTCTCTCGCTCCGACGCCTTGATCGTAACACCCAGAGAGCAGAACTTGGAAGGAGCCGCCTAGCCACCATAGGGAGCCGATGCAAATTTGGAGCGATACTGAGCGTTTGCCGAGGAGACGAAGAACTTCTGCTTTTACCCTTCGTGGTTTCGTGTTTTTGTATGAAAGGGTTGGGATCGTCTAGCGAGGGATCCGGGGGTTTATACGCGAGGGGTGTGGGATGTATGTTATGACGACGAGAGTGTTTTTTTTTTGTGATGGGTTTGCTTGGAGGCGTATCTCTGCTTCTGTGCCAATGATAGGCGTTTGTGTGAGTAATTTAGTGGTTCGGTAACAGCCAGTCGTTCTGGCGTGAATCAGTTAGGTACTTTTGTGTGGGGGTTTACTCTTCTGTGGCTCGTAGTAGGCAGATCGGTGTCTATGATTCGACCTCCACGAGTATTTGCATTCGATTTGGGGGGACCCAAATCGCACGGGTTTTTTGACTGTTGACCTGTTCGGAGCACGCATACCTGGCGATTTGAGCCTAGCTAGGCGTGAGTGTACTGCGCCTATTTATAGTGGAAAAGGTGTAGTAGGGAGACTATTAACCACGGAATATTAGTCAGGCGGCCAAACTCGCAGTGAAAACGCAGGGGTGAGGGTTTTTATCGGGGATTTCCCTCTGATGGCCCTTGCGTTTTCGGTTTGTTTTCGCCTATCCCCGAGGCTATTATTTTTGTGTAGAGCCTTGCGGTTCCTCGCCCTTGGTTATGGTCATAGATTGCTATAGCATATTGCTCCTTTATTCGCATTATGCTAGGGGGGATGTTACGGTTCAGGACCGTTTCAGGAGTTACGACGGCATGCATTTTTGTATCGGTAGGGGCCGCGTCATTTACGGCCCCCCCCCAATTTGTGGATGGTTTCCCTTTCGGACCAATCCATCTTGCCACTTGTGGTCTTTGCTCTCGACCTGTGGTATAAAGCAATCAGTTTACCATCTACATACCTGGGAGACCTTCTCCCTAGCGTCAGAAGCACGCTATACCCCTCTGGGACACGTGCGAGCCCACGTCTCGACTCGGTTGGATCGTGGCCAGACTTGAGGTTGGTCTTACTATTTGTATATTTTAGGCATGTGTTGTAATCCTGTTCTATCCTGTATCTGAAGCGGACTGTCGACGGCTGATTTCTTAAAATAGGCTCATGCCCGTGCTGCTTGCCTCATCCTGACCCAAGACCTCATGACCTATACGCTCCCGATCCATATCAGAAACACACACACCTGCTGGGGTGTTGTTAGAGTGACGAAACTCGCTAACATGCCGTGAAAAAAAAACAATCGAACAAAAACCACCATATCAATATCAACGATAACCGCGTCTTCCCGGACGTGTCGTACAGGGTGCAGCACAGCTATGAGACTACGTCCCTGATGACTTCGGGCGACCATTCCCCATGAAGGGTTGACAATTCTACCAACACTAACAAATACCAGTGACAAAAATAGCAGGTAGGTACCACTGCCTAATAACCAAATCCAGGAAAAGAACGACGATTGCTGCTCTCGTGATGGTGTGCGCGCCGGTCGTCGGTTCTTGTGTGCCGCCCTGCTGCCGTTCTCCATGGCCGCCTCATCGCCCTAGCCCACTCGGCCCGCTCCTTCGCACGCGCTCCCGTTGCCACTCCTTTTCAGTCGGTCCCCCTTCCCCCCCGTCCCGAAAACAAAAGAAATGCTCCCGGAACCTTGCGGTTTCGATCTGAAAGCCAAATTATTGTCCAGTGTGAGTTCAATTCGTCTCTTGCCCGCTCGGTGACGCTCTGTATTTCTCCCTCTTCGTCGAATTTAACCTTCTCCTGGCGCAGTCAAACTGACCTGCCTGCCTCCGCGCATGGACATGCTAATTTAGCGTTGCTGCTCTGCCACTGTTGCCTACAAAAGACGCGCGAACCGTAGGTGTCCGTCCCTTACGCACCACATACGACCCAACTCTACCGCAACGCAACCGAACCAACCCTACTGCAACGCGTAAGCCTCGCAGCCACACGCAGCAGCAAGAATCTATCACTCCTTGAGGATGAGTCCAGCCTTACATCCGCCAGAAAGACCTAGTACCCCACTCGCTATATTCCTGACCGAATATGCCTCGCAGGACATGCCTCGCAGGACATGCCTCGCAGGACATGCCTCGCAACATGTCTTGGCAAGGCAGCGAGGGTAACGGAGGTATCTCTGATGAAGTCTCGTAGTTTTGTGACCACCGAGCTTGCATCTGTCCACGATTGAAGAATCGGCACGGGCACTGGTTTTGTTGGATGTCGACGGGTAGAAAGAACGGTCTATTATAATGTATCGTATAGCGCACCCACACCCTTGTCCTCAATCAACTCGCTGTTGCGGGGAATCATAGAGAATAGGACTTATGGGCCAGACAAAAACCTATAGATGTACCTATTTTGACTAACATTATTTGGACCTATATACTATGGTCCCCCGTACTAGTTTTTTTTTTTTTTTATCCTCCGGCGGATTGGTAAAAATAAAGCTTAAGCTCACCACACTTCCACGTTCCCAATTTCGTGTCGTGTGTCGATTTAGCCCCGTACTAGTAGTTTTCGATCGAGGTCAACCAATAGACCTACCAGGACACTATTACGGGGGTCCATAGTTAATAGGACCTATGGCGTACATAAAAACCTATATATTTACCTATTTTTACTAACAAAATTTGGTCCCGTTAACTATGGACCCCCGTAACAGCATCAACCCCGTTCGTTTACTTTTTTTCACGGCTTTTCATGTTTTTCAAGTGTCTGTCAGATCCCCTGGGGAGGGGCACGATGGTTTGTTTCTTAAAAAACAAATCTTGTTTCTTTTCCTCTCGGCTCTTTCGAATTGTCTTCCTTGTTTTTGTTTTTGTTTTTGTTTCGTTTTGTTTTATTTTCTTCGCTTCGTTTCTTTTCTCTAGGTAACGGAATGTTTCTGTCGGGCCTGTCCTATGCAGTATGATGGCATGTCATTGCAATGCATACGTGGCCTCGTAGTATCTCTTTGGCGTAACTTTGTGACCACAGAACTTGCATCTCTCTATTAATAGGATTGAAAAATCGACACGGACACTGGTTGTGCTGGGTGTCGACGGGTAGAAAGAACAGTTTAATGTGAAGAAAACAACAACAACAACAACAACAACAACAAACAACAACAACAACAACAACAACAACAAGAATAACAACAACAACGACAGCAACAATGGTATTTTGTCGGGACGGTAACGGCGGTAGCGGCCGGACGGACGGTAAAACCGTCGTCTAAATGGTTCCGTCGTCACCGTTACCGTCCCGTCCCGCCGATAAAATATCTCCCGTTGGAAATTATACCGCCCCGTCCCGTCGTAGTACCACCGTAAATTTGCCGTCCCGTCCCGTCATCAAAAACCGCACCGTTGTCCTATATATACAGTCCCCTTCCGCCGGCACAACTTGCCTCTTCCTGTCCAAAATACACTCGTGTCTCGATTGTTCCTGTCCATTCCCACCACGGAATACGAAAAAATTAATTACGAAATTTCGAGTTTTACAAAAAATATGAAGTTGAGTAGTAATTCCTATATAAACACACACTGAATTGTGCACAACCTGCTGCACCACAAAATAATAGAACAGGCGTATAACGCAGCTTGCAAAGTTGGGTATCAATTATTCGATCAGTACAACTCAAACAAAGCTGACGCCCTTTCTATAATTTGATAAAATACGAACAAAAAAAGTTGATGTACTACGTATATACATTTTTCAGCTGAAGCTGTACAGATGCTGTTCTTGATGTGTACGTGTAATTGACTGAAGTACAAATTACGATGTATGACAAAATTGAAAATGTATACTGCTGTTGATAATGCGGCACGCGCAGTGTATGTGTGATTCAACATTTTTTTCGGCCACGTTTGACCACCGCGCTCGACGCACACGGCACCAATTCCAGTCCAGGCGGGCTCTGTGCACGCACACACACTCACGAAAGCTTTTCGTGCTGGTGCGGTGGTAAGTCGTTCACAGTTGGTCGAGCTAGGTTCGGCAACGTGTGTGGGCACATGTTTGTGCTGGGCCATGTTGAAAAAACACAGAACCAACAACCAACCGTAAAATATTATCGCGGTTTTTGTATTTTGAGTTCTACCTAACGAAACCCAGCTCTACGAGTACTCGTAGGGAGACTGTGCATGTCCACAGCACTGAACGTTCGGGCCATGTCCCCGAGACATGCTGCAGGTGGCATTGTCAGGCCCACCCTCCTACTGATGAGGGGACGGAGAAGCAGGAGAAGATCTGCTGTAGTTGTTGTACAGCAGTGGTAGGTGTCACATGCTGCTAGAAAAGCTCCATTGGACACACGTCAGTCAGGTTGTAGATAGAAATTCCTATATAAACACATCATGAATTGTGCACAACCTGCTGCACTACAAAAAAAATAGAACAGACGTGTAACGCAGCTTGCAATGTTGAGTATCAACTATTTGATCAGTACAACTCAAACAAAGCTGAAGTACTTTCTATAATTTGATATAATGAAAATACGAACAAAAAAAGTTGATGTACTACGTACATATATTTTTCAGCTCAAGCCGTACAGGTGCTGATATTGATGTGTATGTGTAATTGACCGACGTACGTACAAATTACGATGTACGAAAAAATTGAAAATTACTACTGCTGTTGATAATGTGGCGCGCGAAGCGGGCAACGCGAGCATTTTTTTCTTGGTTTCTCAAGGAAAAAAAAGGCCTCTTCATAACGGCTCGGATACGAGGGTAGGGTGCCTTGCTTTGAGTTTCTCTGTATGTGTGGGTGTATGTGTGATTCAACTTTTTTTTTGAGTCACGTTTGACCACCGCGCTCGACGCACACGGCACCAATTCCAGTCCAGGCGGGCTCTGTGCACGCACACACACTTATGAAAGCGTTTCGTGCTGGTGCGGTGGTAAGTCGTTCACAGTTGGTCGAGCTTCGTGCGGCAACGTGTGTAGGCACATTGTGTGCTGGGCCATGTTGAAAAAACACAGAACCAACAACCAACCGCAAAATACTATCACGGTTTTTGTATTTTGAGTTCTACTTAACGAAACCCACCTCTACGAGTACTCGTAGGCGGACTGTGCCTGTCCACAGCAACGAACGTTCGGGCCACGTCTCCGGCACATAGTGCAGGTGGTATTGTCAGGCCCACCCTCCTACTGATGAGGGGACGGAGAAGCAGGAGAAGATCTGCTGTAGTTGTTGTACAGACAGCAGTAGTAGGTGGTGTCACTAGCTGCTAGAAGCTCCATTGGACACACGTCAGTCAGGTTGTAGATTTTCGTCCTCAAATTATGAGTACGGAACCAGGAAACACATGTACGAAGGGTTCAAACACAAGCCGAGCGTACAGCGACGATGACCCTGGCCTCGAGTGTTCTGCTGCTACTGCTGCTGCTGTCTTGCTGCTGGAGAAGCTCTGCTGTATATGTCGTACATCAGTAGTAGCGGCGGCACGCCTGCTACCTGCTACGAGAAGTTATCTCTCTTGGACAGAGCATGTTACGTGCCGACTTTCAGTCACAAAATGGAACACAAAATACCAAGACAGGCTGGCTCTAGCGCACTCGCCAGGTCTCTTCGCCGCCAGACCAGAGGCAGTCTGCCTTGGCTCGGACGCTTGCGTCCTACGCGCAGGGCAGCGCACCCAGCGCGTCTCTTCGCAGCGCCAAACTACAACACCAGTTGGTTTCGGGGTTGCTCGAGTCTGTACACACGTACACACACAATAAATCTGATTTTTCCGCATAGGAAGACTGCTGTTTCGATTGGCCAAGTTCACATCTGAAAATGTGATCGGGTCAAAATCTGAAGCTGTCAAAAATTGAACGGCTTGTGAAACTTGGTTGAAAAGTTATGGTTGTATTCTCGAGGGGGCTAGGGAGAGGCTGGAGGAGTGCTTTCCGTGCCCCACCCCGACACATGTAAAGCAACTGCAGTCAAAAACTAATGGTAGACACGCGTTCCCGGCGCGTCACTACTAAATAGCTGGGGAATCGCCACCGCTACAGACCAAGAACGTTGTTGCATTATAACTAGGGGCAGGGAATGGCCGACAGCTGCACCAATGCCGACCCGGTCTTGAGAAGGGGTTCAGCCGGGGAAGGTGGCAGCGACAAGGACACAGACAAAGTGTCCCACCTCCCTTCGCATGAGGGGCGATTCCATGCTGCTGCTACTACTGCCGCTGCTTCTACTCCTGCTGCCCGTGCTGTTTGCGAGAGACGCGATCTGGAACTCAATGAAACCATTCAAGCGCAGCATGTTGTGGTGAGTACGCAAATCTGTGATGCCAGCATACCGACCGATGAGTTGGATATCGTGCGCGTCCCTGTTAAGTTAGGAGCATGCCACGACATGCCCACGACTAGGTCAAATAGTGTAGAACCCTGATGCCATCTGGCTCGCCGCGTGCTGTGCATCGAGCAGAATGAAACAAATAACAAACTATTGTACTGCCCCCGAAGATATATATAATGTTAATTCATCTGAAAGCTGCCCCACAAGTGTATCCCTACAAGTAGGGAGATTAGTGCTATACAGCAGTACTGCTATCGTTATTTGGGGCTCGGTAGATGGTATGCGTGGAAAAAACGTAGCACTACTGCTTGTTGATGGGAGCAGCAATGATGTACGAGGCGTACACTGATGTAATGCCGCCGCGTGTCTCATTCTATATACTATTGTGCGTGTGTTCTCCACATCAAACCGTCCTTCTACCCTTCGACATCCAGCACAACTAGTGTCCGTGCCGATTCTTCAATCCTAGAGAAATACAACCTCCATGGTCAAAAACCTACGTGTACGGCAGAGATACTACAGCAGCAGTATTACCGGTATGCCGTAGGCAGAGTAGACATAATGCAATATCATGTCATTGTACAACATACGACGGGCATGGCATAGACGTTCTACAAAAGAGTAAAATCGAAAGAAATGAAGAAAACAAATAGGAAAAAAATGAAAATAAATGCCGAAAAAGTGTCGTGCCCCCCTGAAAGAGATGTGGCTGACGACACAAAACAATGAAAATACAAGAAAAACAAACAATACCATCCACCACATACATGTAGACAGAGAATAATCACGAACGTAAGAGAAGAAATGGCAGCAAGAAACACATCAACAAAGCACAACAATATCACCCTCCAGGCAACCGCAGCGGTTTGTGGTACGAGTAGCATAGACAGGTTCTAACTGCTAGTCGGTCTGGTACGTTGCTATTTATTCTGTCTGCCCTCTCATGCCCGCTCGCGTCAACCGTGCCCCACCCTCGGGAAGGGTGCGTCAGACAATACGAAGCACTAAGAAGGCTCGGCATCCACCCACGAAACATTGCTTCCATGATGATGGAAAGGAAGACAGGTAAAATACTATAAAATCATATTTTAGTAATAATGAAAATAAAATCCCTTAATAAAAACATCGAGCGGGAAGGACAGAAAGAAAAGGCAAGAAGCAACCCGAACAAATTTGATGAAGAAACTTAATAGGAGGGGTTGTAGCATCGCTATTATTCTGCCCCCCCTGGGGGAGCTGCTACGGACAACACACTAAGAAACAACGAAAACAGAAAGAAGCTCGTAAAACAGAAATATATAACCAGCAAGAAGAATGCCAAGGTTACAGGAATAAAATCGAGACGGGGGAACGAAAAAGAAAATCGTTCACAATAAACAGCGTCGCATTCGAAGTAGCCGCAGGGGTTTGCGGCACGAGTGGCGTAGATAGCTTCTCCCTACTAGTAGTAGCAGGCCTGGTGCATTGCTATACCTTGTCAGCTGTTTCCTTCCGGCTTCCGTCGACCGCGGTTTCAGTGCGACTGTTGCCCCCCCGCCCCGCTTTCCTTGGGCACCATCCTCAAGAACAGATTTGATAGATGCATGTCAATGTCTGCTCAGCTCCGTCCACACTTTTGCCACGTGACCTTGATGAACCGTCCGGCTGCGTAGAGGATCGCCCCATAACCACTTACCCAGCTTATTGGCTGCGCGACGACCCCACGCGCGGTCTCGGCTCCAAACACCAACGGGGTAAGTACCGTTGACCCCTCGGTGGCTCGAAACAGCTTGATTGAGGCCTTGAACAAGGCGTCAAGGACAAGTTTAAATACTTGATGCAGAGCTAGCTTGTTATAGGTCATATTCAAACCAGTTATTATGCCTGCTGACGTATGCATCAGAACCATTTTGCAGAAACGTACATGTTTTGTCTGGTGGTTGTACCTTGTACGTTGTACCCGGTACCCCATACAGAAGGAAGAAACTAGCACCATCCATGAACAACCTTGAGCCCAATAGGCTACAGGCAGCAGTCGCCCTGTCAACGCGAGAGCGGCTGGGGATTCGGATGTCATACACCTAACTACCCAGCGCCACAGGCGCTTGAATGGGAAACGGAGGGTGACGGCGAACATCAAGAAGTGCGCAGTAGTTGTACGCAACGAAAATATTACATAAGATGAACCCGGAAAATTTCAGTAGAGTGGGGAGCAAATGACTTGCGGATCGTAGACCAGTATACGTACCTTGGCGTAGAGATATCAATATATATAGTATTGGGGAAGGGTAAAACACACGTCGGCAAGTTAGATGCCGACCTAAACAAACTCCTACCTTGACACTAGGATCAAGAGATGTACCCAGATGAATGATAGTATTATTAATAGAGCGTTTCGGGAAAAAAAAAAAACTTTGCGCAGGGTGGGGTGCTCAAGGTGGGTGCTCATAGTTGGTGCTTCCAGGATTTGGAAAAAAATCAAAAAACAAAATGCTCAGGTGGGAGGAAGAAAATAAATAACGTGGACCTGTGTTCAAGCTTCCCCATTTTTCACAGCAAGCTTCGAGCATCGTGCAGTCGACCGCCGCGTGTTCCACCACCTTTCGCCCCGACCTGCCCCTCCCGCTCCTCCATCATTCCACCGATCTCCACCGTCGCTGTCCTCCAAGCCGCCACCCAGCTCGAGGTTGCGTGCCTTCGTTTTCGTGTGCAGCGTGATGTGCTTCTATTTATCGAGCTGCTCCTGCTCACTTCGCCTCGCCTGCTGCGATTACAGCAGTAGTACTTGTAGCACCATCACAACCAACCGCCTACTGGTGGAGGAGGTGGTGCGCCCGGTTGCCCCAACGCTTTGGTGAGTGGTCGTCCGCGTCGCGTACCTTCTACGCCATCACCGCCCTCGTAACCGTCACGCGGCGTGAGGTTGCTAGGTCGATTGTCTTCATTTTTTCTAAAGATAGATGATGCATGCTCCACCTCATTGCCGGCTGAGATTGCCGAAGCTACTCTGTACTTCCTCGCCGCCAAAATCACGAACCAAACGACGGCTGGTTGGAGGAAATGGCACGCCTTGTCGCCCTAAGCTATGGCGGCGAGTCCGTGTCAGTCCCGGACTGCTTGTGTGACGGTACAGGCATCCTTTACTACCTGTACTCTGTGCCATGACCATTACCCTGAGCAGCTTCTTTGCTCAGGGTTAAACCCTGTTTTGCAGCCTGTAACCCTCAGCATCTGGAAAAAAAGAATCCGCTCAAGACAAAAAAAATAGCCGTCAACGTCTTTTATGCGGAGAGACTTCGACAAGCCCAGACCCTGAGCGCTTTTTTCTTTTTCTTTTTTAGTTTCGAAACTGTCAAATAACAAAGGTAGAGTATGCAGACGAAGTATGGGAAGGGAACGCGAACTTCGTAAAACTGATGCAACCAGTGCAGATGACAGTCAGCTAAAATTTTCGTAAGATGCTCAAGTACGATTTATTTATTTCTCTTCATTTCTCCTATTGATACGAGGCCTTATTGAAGGAGTCGTGTTGTTGTTGTTTTCTTCACATTAAACCGTTTTTTCTACCCGTCGACATCCCGCACAACCAGCGTCCGTGCTGATTCTCCAATCTCAGAGAAATACAAGTTCTGTGGTCACAAAGCTACGCCACAGCAGAGATACTACGTTGACATGTATATGCGATGCTATGCCATGTCATAATACTGCGTACGACAGACACGACATACACATTCCATGGCCTAGAGAAACGAAACGAAACAAAGAGAAAAACAAAAAGAAGACAATTCGAAAAAGAAAAAGAAACAAGAAAAAAAAACATATATACCTGGTATATACAAGGCTTGCCTTCGGAGTGGGTATTCCGTCGTTTCGTGTACATATAACTGCAATTAATTGGCGACATAGCCCAAAGCCAACCAAACTAAATGTATTTGTGTGAGAAACGGTGAAGGATGTAATAATCGCGTTTATTTATGAATGTAATGTGACACGTAAGATCGGGTGACGCAAGAGTAAGAATGACATTCGTCTAATAATAAGAATAACATCTTCCATCAGTGTGGGGAGAGAGTCGAGTAGTGCTTGGCATGTGGATGATATACAACATACAGGCTGTTGTTTAAAGGAAGGTTTTTGGGACAGGAGAGAAAGCAGGAGTGCCGGCAACGACAACGGTTATGGAAATGTTGTATAGTTGCTGGGCGGCCGCGATTTCGATGTAGCCAGCATAGGAGTTTGGATGAGACATCATATATATGTAAATAGCCTTCCAGGATGCTGTAGTAACGAGGCGGGAGGCCCAGAATGTGGATCTGTTCGCTGTTGAACCCGTTGGATATGTGTAGGAAGAAATAATCGTGATTTTGGGAAATGTGGGAAACAATTTGTTTCCTTTCGTTCGTCCTGGATGGCGACAATCTGCTTGGCGTACTGCTTCGGAATTCCGCGAAGCCCTGGAGCAGGCGAAATGGAAGGGAGTCTTTTTGCGCTTGATGATGATGCCTCCGTCTTTGATGGTGGAGTCCGTCAGGCGGTAGTTGTAGCACTTGCCATGGACCTGGTCGAAGTAAACATATAGGGTGCGCGGGGCGGGAGCGGCGTGCAGGGAATGGCGGGGAAGGGGGGGGGGGGGGGCAGAGTTCATTATTTGTACTACTCTACAGCGGCACAACAGCAGTACGTAATCGCTTGCTATACGACGGCAGCAGCAGCAGCAGCAGAAGCAGCAAGTACGTAATTTCCTTGATACAGAAATATGTAGACACACAAGTGTAGTACAGTACACACACAACTCACGTGCAGCATGATGTACGGCAACAACGCAGCAGCACCACAAAAAAAATCATTGACGATACAGAAATATGTACACACGCACAAGTTTAAGTGTAATAATAGACACACAAATCATGTCCAGCATGATGTACGGCAACAACGCAGCAGCGCCACAAAACGACCAGGAAACACAATTATCCGAGTACATACAAACATTCAGTGAATATTGCGGCAGCCCTAAAAGCAGAGCAGCAGCAGCAGCAGCAGCAGAAGCAGCAACGGATCGCCACAGCGTTGGCAGCAGCAGCATAGCAACGATATGAAAAGAAGGGAGAAAAAAAGTATGTACCCCGAGGCCGTCCGAAAAGTATTTTTTGTACCTCACTATAGACCCACCTCCGCATGCTGTACGGCAACAACGCAGCAGCAGCATAGCAACAATACGAAATACGAGAAAAAGTAGTACGTACGCAAAATGCAGGAGCAAAACGACCAAAATATTTTTTTTACGTATCAAAAAAAACATTTGGGTACAAAAACGGCCAATAAAAACAATAATCCGCGTTGGCAGCAGCAGCATAGCAACGATATGAAAATAAGGAAGAAAAAAAGTATGTACCCTGGTATGCCGCAATCGCAAAACCTACGGAATTTCATTGACGATACCGAAATATGTACATACACAAGTGCAGCATGATGTACGGCAACAACGCAGCAACACCACAGCAGCAGCACAGCAACGATATACATGAAAATAACCAAGCCAAAAACGAGAAATTGCAGAACGTACGCAAAATGCAGGAGCAAAACGACAAAAATATTTTTTCACGTATCAAAAGGAACCATTTGGGTACAAAAACGACCAAGAAAAACAGTAATCCGAGTACATACGAACATTCAGTGGATATTGCGGCAGCATTAGCAGCAGCCGCAGCAGAAGCAGCTACAGCATTAGCAGCAGCAGAAGCTGCAACGAATCGCCTCAGCGTTGGCAGCAACAGCAGCAGCAGCAGCAGCAGCATAGCAACGATATGAAAATAAGGAAGAAAAACAGCATGTACCCTGGTATGCCGCCATCGCAAAACCTACGGAATTGACGATCCGAAAATATGTACGCTTCCAGCATGATGCACGGCAACAACGCAGCAGCACTACATACAGCAGCAGCAAGTGCACAGGAGCAGCAGGTGCACAGCACGGCAACAACGCAGCACGGCAACAACGCAGCAGCACTACAGCAGCAGCGAGTGCACAGCAGAAGCAGGTGCACAGCAGCAGCAGAACTCATGGCGTGGCGCTGACAGCAGCAGCAGCAGCAGCGGTAGCCGAAAACGAGCAAAATGAGTACGTGGGGTCACCAAAACATGTACACACAGAAATCATGTGCTTCACGTCCCGCAAACAGTTGTGCATGTGCGCGTTCGCGTGCACTGTGTGTAAGAGGAGCCGACCTAACGCACGAAGGGGAGAGAACGAGCATGGATGAAAAATGAAAAAAAAAAAAAAAAAAAAAAACGCTTTGACGTAGGTTTGTATGCGAAAAGGCAATTGAAAACCCCCAAAAAACGTACTGGCAACATGCACAATAGACATAAGACACTCACCACTGTCAGCAGTCTCGAGGGAGTACGAGACAGTCCCTTCCTTGATCGGGCGAGCACAGAACTCGCAGTCGGTTGCCCTGTCAGGATGATCCCGCCACCACGCACGTGAGATCCTTGCAGGTGGCGAAGGCCACGTTTTTGCCACCAGGCGCGGAGTTCTTGACCAAGGGTTGGTCCGTGCACTGGTCGCAAACAACAGACGGCACCAGGTCGGTCTTTGTCGTTGCCGCTCTCTTGCCAGAGGGCGAGGACCACGCGCCTCTCGACGAGGGGGAGGTGAGCTTAGGGGGCGTGGAGAAGGGAGAGGCGGGGGTTGCAGCACCAGCAGGTTCGCCACCGACAGCAGCAGCTTGGCCGCCGACAGCTGCACCTATCTATGCCGTTAGTCGAAGGCGAGACGCCTCTTTTAGGCGCCGTGCGAAGAGCTGTCTATTGGTTGGCAGTTTGCGGAAGAAGAAAGAAGAAAGGTTGTTTGGCTGTTTGGCGAAGAAGAAAGAAGAAAGGTTTTTTGGCTGTTCGGCTGTTTTTATAAATTTTGAAATACGTCAGCTGTGAGTTCGACTGATTACGTCGGTTGTTTTAAAGAAGAAGGGCTGTTTGCGAAGAGCTGTATATCAGTCGGTCTGTCTGCCAAGAGCTAGCAAGTGACAACGACCTCAAAAATCGTAATTATAGTGGTATTTAATACCTGGTATATATAACAACAAACCATCGTGCCCCCTCCGCAGGGGATCTGGCAGACAGTTGAGAAGAACGAACTGGAAAAAAAATGGAAAATAAAAAAACACCACTAGTCGTCGTCAACAATCTGTGAGTAAGACTAAGAACCAAGGGAAAATAGCAGGCAAACCAAACAGAGCACAAAGCCATCCTTCAGGTAGCGGCAGCAGTTTATGGTACAAGTAGCACAGCCAGGGTTTCCCTGCTGGTCCGCCTGATACCTTGCTACCCTGTCTGCCACCTTCGCCCAGCGTTCGTCAACTATGCCCGGCCCCTCAGCGTCAGACAATACGAAACAAGCAAAGTAGGCTCGTCATCCACCCACGCCACACGACTCCTTCAATAAGGCTTATCAATGTGGGTGGATGACGAGCCTACTTTGCTTGTTTCGTATTGCCTGACGCCGAGGGGCCGCGCATAGTTGACGAACGCTGGGCGGAGGCGGCAGACAGGGTAGCAAGGTATCAGGCGGACCAGCAGGGAAACCCTGGCTGTGCTACTCGTACCATAAACTGCTGCCGCTACCTGAAGGATGGCTTTGTGCTCTGTTTGGTTTGCCTGTTATTTTCCCTTGGTTTTTAGTCTTACAGTGTTGACGACTAGTGGTGTTTTTCTTATTTTGCCCTTTTTTTTTTCTTTCTTTCCAGTTCATTATTTTCAAGTGTCTGCCAGATCCCCTGTGGGGGGGCGCGATGGTTTGTTTCTTATTTGTATTCTCTTTCGAATTGTCTTCCTTTTTTTCTTCTTTGTTTCGTTTGGTTTATCTAGAAAATGGAATGTTAATGTCGCGCCTGTCGTACGCAGTACGATAGGGCATTGCATTGCATACGTGGCAACGTAGTATCTCGATGGCGTAGCTTTGTGACCACAGAACTTGTATCTCTCTAAGATTGAAGAATCGGCACGGACACTGTTGTGCTGGATGTCGACGGGTAGTGGTAGAAAGAACGGTTTACTGTGAAGAAAACAACAACAACAACAATTTAATGGTAACACAGCAGTGTGAAGAGTAGAACCGAGAATGTACCCAAGTCAATGAACAAATATGAGAAAGTCGAAATAATAGTACGATGAAGTAAGGACCATGCCGAAAAAGAGGTTGCCAGCCATGATAGGTCTGTATGGGAGAATGTAAGTAAAGGGCGAGCTCGAGTAAGGTGGAATAGCTTAGGTGAGAAATCGTGTAAGGACATAGAATGAAACCAAGAAGACATGATGTCCGCATGGAAGCTTGGGAGGTACAGGCAGAAATAGATGAAAGGATAGAAAAATGGGAAAGGCTGCTCAAAAAACCAATGTGAAATCGGGGAACGACTTGGAGATATACTCGGGATTAAGCGAAGGGAATCGATCAGCGGAAAGCGCGAGAGCCTGAGTTAGCTACATTCGATGAAAATCGACGAGTAGTGGGAATGCTGAACCCTATTCACAACCTAAAAAAGGCACGTACCGGGGGGCAGAAGGGACGACACCTGTGACCACGGCTTGTCCAGAAGATCGCTGAGGGTAAAACCTCTTACAAGTTAGGCTGGAAAGTGAAAGTGATGAGTTAAAAAAAACACACACACACACACACACACGCAAAAGGAGTGAGAATGTATTTTGCACGTCCCAATCAACTTCGCGATAACGCTGAAACCGCGATTCCGTGGAGGTAACCTGGACTTTCCAGAAAAAAAGGAAGAGGTATACCAGCAGGAGGAGGAAAAGCAGATACACAGATATGCTCGTGTCGTAAACCAATAGAGAGTATCACTCACACAGTAGAGAATATGAACCGTTCAAAGAGAAACGAGATGTGTCAGAAGAGATGAGGGAAATAGAGGAATGTGCCATGGAGGAGTTTGGTACACTAGATGCAGGGGGAACACGATCGCTACTCTAGGAGATAGGTAGATGGTGGCCGCAGGCGGCGAAACAGGGAGGGCATTAGACTAGCAAAACGTTTATATTATCCAACATATGGAAATAACGTAAGTAATGATGAGCTCACAAATGTTGGATGTGTCTCTGTTTTAGGAGAAGGACCGGTGCTTCCGTCTCTAGAAAGATACGTTAGAGAAGAATATTCGGGGGTCGCCAATGAGAATAATTAGCTTAAGGATCATCCGCTGACGAGGGCGGCCGGACTGACCTCCACGTGCGGGGGGTCTCGCAAACCATGTGATATGTACGTACAGAGCCGTCAAACATGTTGACATCATGAGGTCAAACGGATGAATGTGGCCCCACACCAAGTCGTTGCTGCAATCTGTTATTTTTTCAGAAAAGTGAAAAAAACGAGGAATGCTAACATATATACCTGGTATGTTGTTTCGGTGGTAAAAGCGCATAGCGTGGGTAGGCGCCATTCGACCCGAGTTGGCGCGGGAAGAAAAGGCTGAAGTCTACTTACGGTGATCCAGGCAAGTCACAAACGATGGTGGGGAGAACGGAGGAGAGGCTGCTTCTGTGTGACCCCGAATCTGAGGTGTGACTACAGTAAATAGCAGAGAGGGAGAAAATAAGCGCGAGTATAATGAATGGGAGGGAACACAGTTTTTGGCGAACATCTCAGCTGGTGCAACCAGGGTGTTTCATCTGCCCAAGTTGTGTCGTCGCTTTGAGTGACAACCACAGACGATTGATTGTGCCAAACAGGAAAAAGCTCACCATGTTCTCGACACTACGGTTGGCGCGCACTGTCTTAGAGACGAAGAAAGAGGTGTTTCCCCGATCTTAACGTCCAATGGTTTAGTTTCAAAGGGCTAGAGTTTAATTCAAGACCTACCTGTCTCTTTACATCTCCGAAAAAATGGCCGACGTATTCTCGCAGTGATAACGGCAAACCACAAACCGCAGTGGGGACGGCGGAATAGAGTCTGCTGTGTGACCCCCGATCTGAGTTGCAACTACAGTGGGAGGGAGAGAGAATGAAAACGCGAATAAAGTACACCTTATCCTAGCCGATGTAACCAGGGTGTTCCAACTGCCCAAGGTGCGCCGACGCCTCGAACAACTTCTGTGGGCGTCTGGTTGTGCCTGACAGGCCGATAGATCTTACCGCGCAGTCGACACCACGGTTATCCCACACCGTCTACGAGATACCAAGAGGTACTTCCCTGACCTTATCATTCAATTGGTTATGGTTTAGGTTAAGACACAGAGGTCTCATCTTGCCTCCGAAGAGAGGGCTAAAATCGTCGTGCGACGAAAAAAAAAGACAACTCACGAACCGTGGTGAAGAGGGCCTGCTGTGTGACCCCAGATTCTGAAATTTCAGAGTTACAACAGTATTGCAGGAGGCAGAGAGAAAATAAGCGAGAATCAAATAAATAGAATGTAAGACATTATGTTCTATTTATCCTATTAAATCGCTGGTGCAACCAGGGTGTTCCAACTACACAAATCGTGCCGTCACCTCGACAGTCTGCAATTGACAGTGGACGGTGCCAACCAGGCCAGTGGATCTTACTACGTAGTGGACACCGCGGTTGGCAGACACAATTTACCGGACCAAGAGGTATGTTCCTGACCTTGACGTTCAGTGGGTTAGAGTGTGATCAAAACAGACCTGTCTCTTCTTGCCTCCAAAATAAAAAGTTTGTGTGCTGCCTATGTATTGTTACTTCTGACCTCTGAAGTTGCAGTTGGTGTGTGGGCTATGTGTATGTTTTTATTTCCCTAGTTGTGTTTGCTCTCTTCGCGCCTTTTGTTCCTGCTTCCCCCTGGCCATAGGTCAGATCCGGGGTCACCAAGCAGGCTTCTTGCCCCTCTCCTCTACGGCACGCGCCTTGAATTTTTGCCTCGTGAAGGATTCAGCACTTTCCGCACTCGTCGACTCGCATCGAGTTGTGACTAACCCACGCTATAATGGCGTCGACAGTTTGTATCATTTGAGAATATAAAACACGATACTTGAGGCTCGAAACCCTGAGCTTAACTGTAGCGGTCTTCCAGGCTAATCACGGGACCACCGGGACGACCGACCGGCGCACAGCAGGTATGTCGCTACCTCCTGCGAAAGGGGCTGCTGTTGTTTTTTGAGTAATTCTAAAGTTGATGGCGGGTTTAAAATTGCCCGAGTCCAATGGGCGTGTTATGAACGCCAAGAACCATAAGCCCTGCCCCGTTAACGGTGAATGCCAACCTCGGTATATAGCAGTCGGTGCAGCGTGACTATATGAACAGGATCAAATCGTAGTGGAGTGGTAGTAGTGGTAGCTCTTTTAGTCCAATCGGTGGGCTTCTGGTCGCGATATTTTTCTCGGAGCTTGAGGTGGATAACGTAGAAACTTCGTGGTATACGCTTTAAGAATACGGATTAAAACAGAAATTGCACGGTTTATCACGGGATGTTAACCCCGGGACGACAGGAAAATACCGAAATATTTATCATTCTGTTGTGCCATCCCGTCTGGTCCCGTCGATAGCTTCGTCCACCTACCGTTGCGCAGTTCCGTTCCGTGCCACTGACAAAATACACCTCCCGTTGTGCTCCTGACCTGGCTCTCCCGTTCCCCCGACAAAACTTTTCCGTACCGTCCCGTCTCGCCAACAACACTTGCCCGCACTGCCCCGTCTCGCCATAAAAATATTTATTTACCGTCTTGTCCCGCCGCAATCACCTGCCCTTGCCGTCCTGGTCGGGCCGTTGCCGTCAGTCCCGTCCCGTAGAAGTACCGTTAAAAGCGATTCTTTTGTCCCCGTCGTCCACATTGTTGGTCCATTCCCGCAGATGAATCACGAAATAATTTTTGCATAACTACGACTATACGCATTTCTCTTGAACGTCACGGTATACAGGCTGATCGGCTATTTGAATACCGACCCATGTGGAACCTTACGTTTTTCACTTTGTCAACCACACGACATACGCATCGCGCACGCACCAGATACCTCCCACGAGATAACAACCACCGATGACGGTCAATAACAGCATCCACGACTACACGACCGGTCTCTTCCAGGAAAAAATGTATTGGTTTTTTCCGTGTCCCCCGGTCGTGTCCACCGTTCAGAAGCTGGTGAAATACTCGTTATGCTCTCCGCCGCTGTGAATATAGCCCCAGTCTAGTTGGCGACCCTGCCACGTCGAGACATTTTGCACCGAGCGTCCCGTTCCATCCTCCAAAGGCAATCGCATTATTTTGGTGTTGTTCCCCGCCAAACAGGGCAAAACAATTCGATGCCGATGTATTGGTCACTCCTGTGATACGCCTGGTGGCACAGTAAATCGAAACCAGCGAAGAAGAAATATAGAAACACGATCGGTCGTACGGGTATTTCGCCCTGGCTTTCTATGAATATGTAGACTGACAGTCAGCGAACGTGTTTGTACTACCCCTGACAATGTTATAAAAAGGGGGAGGGGCAGCAATGTCACGCGTGACAGCGAAACGGCTTATCGCGACAGAAGGATTGGAACTGTGATGTTGGTTTCGTCGAAAACGATTTGACTAGGTCGGTAAAAGCATCAGATCGCTAAACGTAGTGCAGCGAACCCCAATCACCCCACCCCACCTGCTACCTCCTTGCTCTGGAGGGTTACTTGCCCGATGTTGCCGGCGAACGACGTAGTGAAGAAGTTGCAAACAAATGCCAACCGTTTTGTGGTTCATTTTTATCTATTAAATCGTAAGATTGACACTTGATGAACGTCCACCGGGATTCACAGCGCTGAACTCGCAAAAAATAATTATTTGAATGTACAGTGACGGAAACCGACGAGTGGTTATACACTCCCTCGCTCGAATTACCTCCACAAGAGTGGTAGGTGTTTTGTTCAGTGATGTCGTTCAGCGAAACGATAGGGCATCCGAAACGGACGTATTTCCCGATGACTAATCTCCGGGTTCTCCGAACGAGATATTCCCTATTTCCTTCTTCCGTGACGGCAGCCGGCTATAAATGTATATTGCGGTTACTTTGAAAGCACGAAAATCCCGAAGACATACCTTCAAACACATATTCCAAGCGGAAACACCGTGCGGGCGCCCACGGCACGTGGATGAAGCCATACGCTGCCTGCTAAGGTTTCGATCCGAAAGGTGTTTTGCACCTCTTGTTTTGTTTTTAGGTCGAACTAGAGAGTGGAGGTGTCCAACAGTGTACACTTCCTATTCCATCAGCGCACCCCGTCCGCAGATTGGAAACATTAGCAATATGCTCAGCTATAACTGTCTCCTAGGCCATGGCCATGGGTGGGAGTGAGAGCTGAGCCGCACCGAATCCAGCCCAACAAGTTCCATTTAACCCCACCCACTCAACTCGAATCCAATCTATGAATCCAATTCAACGCATATGAACCAAACCTCAAACTGGAAACTACACCAGCAAACGGCATCTCCGCCACCTCTCGCTTTCTCGACATTAACAGCATTAAAAACAACATTGGTACGGTCGACAACAGACTCATGCGTTTGCTACGCAAAAATGCTTGACGCACATAATCGGAACAGCCGAAGCAGGGAAGGTCCCTTCCTAAAGCCCGCCTCAACTCAATGAAAAGTGTCTATACCCGAGGTTCCCACTGTTGAAGCCCGGCCTGTTCGCCTCGCCTATCACGAGCCGCCCTAGCCAAGTACAGCGAGTATCGGTGAACCACATCCAACCAACACCCTCGTCCACCCTCTCATCGGGTGTGTCGTCCGTCAATCAACTCCTTCGTAGCCCCTTCACCCACACTTTCTTCCCTCCCTTCGCCCCCCCCTGTCACCCCTCCCGCTACGGGTGCGCGTCACCAAGGCGCCGGAGAACGCCTCCAAACATGAGATGTTGCACACCACATCGCTGGTCGGGAACTCCCTCACATGGGTGCAATCAATACCGTATCAGGAACACGTACGGTGAGAAAAGCTGGTGGAATGTTAGCGTGATGTTTCCATTGGGCATCTTCCCGATTACACACCGCGTGCAATATTGTAGGGGTACAGCAACTGAACCGTATGATCTTCCTCGCGCTCTTTCACGTGAGGGGGGGTGTGTTTCTTTATCAACGATCGACCGACATCTTGATACGTATATGTATTGTGCGCTACGCCCGACACAGTACCATTGGGTTACTCTAGGTATCGACCGATTGAGTTTGAATTAAAAACAGTACCCCTGTAGCGTTCAGTGGCCAACATATTCTCAACTCGCCGGGCCCCTGAACCCGACGTTGTTGGGATGTCACCATAGGTTAACAGGTATTACGAGTCGATAAAGGCCAGACCTGACATTAAATAGACTCACCGCGTGGTAGGGGTTGTAATATTTAGCACATTGTAGTCTGAATACCGGTTACAATCATGCTCACTCATAAATTCGTCTTAGGACTAAGGCACAGTAGTATAGGTTGGGTTTTGCGCGAGCTCACTAGTTCAATATTATTTTTCTCGTAGGTAACACGTTGAGCTCCTCATACGAGGAGCTGGGAGCACAGCAAGCCGCTACCCCTACCGTGGCATTGGTAGCTCGTGATATACCTGTCGGGTTACACTCTCGGCTTTTCTCGAAGCCCTATGTCAGGTGATGTGGTTAGATATAAAGCTCCCTAGTTTGGGAGAAGCCTCAGAAAACATCGGGTACCCGCATTTCATCGGAACGAACGATTTCATGTCGGTTGCCCATGAGCTCAGTGAACCCGACGCGCAATCCCACGGTGTTACGACTCCTAGGTATCGACCCAAGTTCTATCGACAAATGCAGGATACGCATCGGATCGAACGGTCGCTCGGTACGTAGGGGTTTTCAGTTGGAAAACCGTTCAGTGCGAAACGTTTGGATCCAGCCGTGCAACCATAGCACCAGCGGTGGCAGAAGCCTTTGATTAGTTGTTTGTCTGCGCATACGTCGGCCATCGAAATAATTCGTCCACACCCTTTCTCGTGGTTTCGTTGGGGTACTATGCTTCATCGGGGTCGGTGGTCGAGCAGGACGGGCGGGGGGGTGGGGGGGGCAGTGTAGGAATGACGCTTCGACCACTGTCGGAATGGTCTGGTGTGGTCTGCGGCTATACGTATAGAGTGATCGGGCATGTGGTACCGAGAAGAGCATCAGAGAGCCGTTCCCGTCATCTTTGTTAGATGATCCGGGGCACACGGCAACACTACATTGCAGCAACGGAATAAAACAGGAGCACGTGCGGCTCGACATCCACTCCCCTCCCCTATTTTCCCTCCCTCCCCCCGCCCGCCAATAGCATCCTGTATATGAAAATATATTCATCGCTGCGATATCCCGTTTCCGGCGTGAATTGGCTTGTCGATAGGGAACGCGCCCTGAAGCAGTTTGAGTGCTTATATCGCCAGGCCGAGAGGTTCCGAGACGACGAGCTCAAGTGGGGAGATGAGGTCAGAGGCTGTAGATTTTGTTGTACTTACGTTTTCGTTGGTTTCCGGTTTTGTTTAAACTTCACGACACCCTTGACCAGCGTCCGGTTGACGGGTGTTTATGTGCTTGTCGTTATGTTGGCGTTTTATGTTGTTCGTGTCGTCTGTGTTTGCGCTGGAATGAGTTCCTTCCGAGAGGCATAAAATGGTTTTCCCACAGCTGCACGGATGTATGACATGTTGTATGTCTGCACTGGTTTGCGTTGTCGGTACGTCTGCGTAAGGGCAGAAAGTAACTCAGCGAAACACACCGCACGATGCCGACAGTTCTCCTTCGGTGCGTCGCATGAATATGGTCTTGCTGTCAGATGGAGTATGCCATCTTGAGGATGGACTACGTCAAAAAGAGGGCGCGCGTGTCGACGAGGGCGGCAGCGGTCATCAAGGAGCTCCAAACAAGGTGCGGTACGGTCCGCCATATTGTGGTACGATAAGCCAGCCTGCTTCCATGGAGAAGGGCATGGGCTACCGCCCTGTGACAAGTTTCCTATCAAACGTGTTTCTTCGATTGTTGTTCTGTTCACCATCGGACAAATGCGCGGCACAACTCGTATCACCGTCGACCAATCCCACGGTAGAGAGCTGCAAGTTTACGGCCAAACGTGTATGGCCGGCGGGGCTCTTTGAGCGAGCGACTACTGGCTAGCAGGATACTCTTTCACGGTATATTGTGTTCAGGATTAGGGCGGAGAATATTTGTCGACTGCTCTGCCCGATGAAGCTTCTTCGCGGTAACATTTTGGGTGAAATGCTGAACGCCTCGCGTAAGACCCCCAGCAAAATAGGGCGCCACTCTAACCGTAGCGTTGATATTTTTTTGTTGTTTTGGCTGTTTTTGCTGCTGTTGCTATTGTTGTTGATGCTGACGGCCAGAGAAAACAAACATGCCCACCGATCGGAAGGGTGCCAGTGGATGCCTGAGTACGGCTCCTGGATGGTCGAGGGGATCCCCAAGCGACCCTTCGAGGGGTCCACGACGAGCTTGGCGCGAGTCGAGCGGAACATGCGCCTGCGCCGGACGAGGCTGCTAGAGGCTTTAGGAGAAGACGAGATAGCTCCCACGGTGAGCGTGTACTCTAAACGAAACGCATGGTGCAGTAGGCGTGCGCCGCGACGTGTTAGGACGCAGCACCTCACTTGAGATACTCGTTTTTAGAATACCCGAGAGGTACGTTTCAGAAACGTTGAAGGTGCAATCCGAGGAACAATCCCGTGATGTAGGTTTTGAAACGAATATTTATGCAAAATCACAAAACGCTAGTCTAACGACGTAGAGTAGTTCTTCAGTCGGGTAGAACAGCTGTGACCAAACATGTTCTACCTTCGTCGCTACCACGCGTTGTGAAAGGAGCTTCCCAGGTTTGGAGAAGAAGGCGCATGTTGATACACATTGGGATGGTCTTGTTAGGGGAGGTGAGACAAAGGGCATAGGGAGGAGGGGAGAAGAGGCGGCGGAGTTGCCGCATATTCCTGCGAGCTGTCCTATGTCATCCACATTCCATGGTTACGAAACCCATCGTCACAATGCTCCATAAACCAAACTTATAGGCAAACGTGTCCCGCGTCTAGCACGCGGTGAAATGATCTAGGTAACTTGCAGTCATGAAACATGACCCCCCCTTCCCCCTTACTCCTATGCCTTCCCCTACTTCTACATATATCCCTGCTTCATCCAGCCTTACAATTACGAGAGGAATGTAGCATGGTTCACACAATGACAACCTCTTCCGCCCCCGCCCCTCGGCTCTACCGCTGTATCGCTCTGACATCCCCTCGTATAACCGCGTGGATTAAGATGGTCAATTTTCCATTGTTCGGTGTAGGAGACTTTACCTATCCGCCTTCAACACCTGGAGGCCCTATCACTCAGTCGGAGAACCTCTCAGACTCCGTGATCAGCCCGATATCACGAATGATGGCCTACACGTCCAACGTTCGCAGCAGGCTAGGGAAGAAGGTGATCTCGTCCGCGTGAGGTGCCTGCGACAGTCGACCGAGGTCACGCTCGGTAGAGTGGGTTCTCAGCGGACCTCTGTGTTCCGTCGAGTTGTCGGGGGAAAGGGCAAGACAGAAAAGTTTAAGGGGTCACCCGCGCGAGTGGTGCCGACACTATGTTTGCTAATTCCCCCAACGTTGCCTGCGTGATGAGTTTGTCGTGTGTCCCAGTATATGGATGTTTCGTTACACGGCGCCAATACAATACATTAGGAGTCCGAGCTTGAGTGGAAAACTAGGGAGGAATGCCTCCACCATCGATTTTTTCCTACCTGAAATATGTTTGGGGCTGAAGTGAGTGGTAGACGGCAAAAGCTCACGGACGGTGAGGCGAATGTAAATATTGTGCAGACGAGGTGCCGCCGAGTCCGGTGGAGAACGGGCTGCTGCGGTCGTTGCTTCGTCGTTTAAATGCAGTGGGGGTACACAGTCCTTCACGAGAGGTGAATATACCAAGGAGTACAACTTATGAAATCTGGGACCCTCTCCAATGCATGAATCCCCGCCAAAGAGGTTCTACACCAAATACCGAGCAGTATGGACCCAAACACGTGGGCAAAGATCATGCGCGCGCACAGCGAGCTTATCCTCTCTTCCACCCGCCCTTTATCTTACAATCAGGAACCCTTAATCGCAGGCCATCTCTATACCGATTCCAAGTAGTATAGACCCAAACACGTGGGCAAAGATCATGCGCGCGCAGCGAGCTTAACCTCTTTTCCACCCGCCCTTTATCGTACAATCAGGGACCCTAAATCACCGGTCCATCTGTTGTATGAGGTTGGTTTCAGCCGGCACAAGGACTAAGCACGAAGGTATTCGTAAACAATCGATCGGTTTTCGTGTGCTCTGAATAGGGCCCTTGACTGGGAACCTCCCCTAACCGCGTGCCTGCGCTCGGGACGTGGACATGGTGATTTCCGTCCCCTTCACGACTGCAGCCTGAGTTTTTTAGAGCGGCGGGTAACAAAATTGTGATGCGCGCCTTTGTTGCTACCACTGCCTCTATGCTCTCAGGGGGTCCCTGCGATAGCTATACTCACCCTGGTTCGAAAACGCGTGAAGAGCAACTACCTGGTAGGCAGCATCACCGTTCATGTGGTGCACTCGTCGATAAAAATCAAACTAGTGAAGTAGCGTTCCGCTCGTAGGGATATTGTATGTAGTAGTCCAAACCCGGACGAACCATCCGTCAGATACGTAGTATATTTCGGGTAGGTTGCTGCACTCCTGGCGTCCCAACAAATCAGCAGGTGCGGGCTACTAGAACATTAGTAACAACTTCTTGGTCAATCATTTTCTGACTGACAGGACTCCAGCTGAAAAAATACTCAGCATCGATTTTTCGGCAAATATGTTCGTTGCAAGTACCTTGTACCCGAGCAATCCCTCGGCAGGGGTGGTGCGGTATTTGGTGAGCTCCGGTATATCACCAGGCAAATGGTGTCGAAATTAGCTTCCAAGTTGGTTAACGCAACCCAAGCGGTACTTCTATGCGCTAGGCTTAAGCACATTATACTTGCACCAGTATCCTACCAATCAGTAGTTGCTCACTGGAGGAGTTCAACCGGCCAGAAAAGGTTGAGCTAAAACTTCCGACCCATCCGTGGGATGAGTCGACCCCGGGTATTGTTCGTCCCTAGCTGGGGCTTGGGTGGGGGTAGAGAGCCCCCCCCCCAGATGCGAAGCCTCCGTGAACCCAGCACTCCTACCGTAGTAGAGTACCGGCCTCCTCGCACAAAACCTGCAATCGGTCTAAAGAGTGTTTTTTCGGTCTCAATCTGGGCGCGGGCAAAAGAGTGTTTTTTCGTTAGCTGCGCTTATATATATTGTTCCCGGAGAATTTGTTTTCCGGTGCAGGTCGAAATGAATGGCTCTTCGGGTCCAGGTCTGCCACAGGAAGGGATTTGCTGTACTTGAGACCTTGACGAGGCTGAGAGTTGTCTGGTTATTAATTTTCATTTTTTTTCAGGCTGACGTGTGTGTGGAGATCACTTTCTGACGAGCGGGCCTGTACTGCGTGCGTCATCAACAGTCTATGCAATGGCTTCCCAATACATCATCGATAAACCTACCCCTTCTTGACGACCGCGGGACCTGTGAGCCCTGAAAACTCGATATATCGTACGTTCTTCGCCTTTACACCTTCTGTCCTCCTGGTGCCCGCGACAAGGTCGACATCCAGACCCCTCTTTACAGGGACGAGCGGACTCCGGAGTTCCTACCGCCATCGAAGGGTTTACCCGTTGACTGCAACGGAGGGGTCTGCCCGCGATCGTCTTGGCCCATGATACACATGGATGCCACCGCGTTTGGTGGGGGCTGCTGCTGCTTGCAGGTTACCGTTCAGGTGCGAACGTCGTTGAGCTGTGTGCGGTACGGGTAGCACCTAATGTGTACGAGTCTCCCCCTTGCAGGACCTCTATACGTTTGTAACGTCATCCGATGTTCTACAACCCTCCCTATGCCCGATACATACAAATTGAAGAATGAGCTACGTGTGGTTCCGATCAAAACCCGATATCGGATACAATATTCCCTAAGCCCGACACGTAATCCCGCGTGGACTAGATGTCTAGCGAAGGATGTAGTAAAACTCTACGTAATATCCAAAGGCTCTGCGTGTATCCGACTCGCATCATCTCCTGTCTTGCCGATGTTCAAAACTTAGGTGGAGCATACGCGGCCATAACGGAATCAATTTTCGCTTGTGAATTTCGTGTCGCGGGTCGAATCTCATCTCTTGCCTTTGATGCTTCGTGGGTCCGGAAAAAAGGCCAGAGACGTCGACGAGTCGCGGTACTTGTTCGATCAACTTGCGGTGATGAGCCCGATCATGCTGGCGCTCAGCGCTGGGACTCCGATACATAAGTGAGTGCGCAGGCGGTAGCAGAGAAGACGGGGCCTCAGACTCGTGCTGCGGGGGGGGCGGGCTGCCTCGGTTTTTTTAAACCCGAGATTGGCTGTGTGCCTCACTCAATTTTGTTCTCTAGAATAGTTAGTTGTCGTAACGAAACAACCAAACTTATCGTAGTGAACATCGCCCAACCGAACAAGAACGAATCACACCATGTGAAGGCAAACAACTACAGCAGTCACACGGCCTAGTGGATCCGAGCGGCTGCAAAGCATGGGCGTTGAAAGAGCTTCTCTATCTCATCACCAGTCGTCTGCGGTTAAGGGTTTCGAGGGAAGGTCACGGTTCGACAACACGTTTTCCGGTACAGGTTGGTCTTCAGAAATGTGTGTTGCATTCTGAAAAGTCGTCGGTCTGCCTGAAACTCCCTGAAACACAGAAATAGAGGCACTTGTTCCGGCTTGTAGAAGGGGTCCGTGGTCACGGTTTTTTCCGAAGGCACCCGCTGAGAATCAAATAACGGAGGAGTTGAGTTGGAAAGGAAAATGGATTATCAAAATTATGACCATATTCGTATGCCTTCAGGTCGCTGCACACTGCTAGACTATTCGTTTTGAAGAACGCTGCCCCCGCCATTCGTTGGCGGCATTGGGCGAGAGTGAACGATCATTAACATGCATCAGCTTGTATTTTAATGCTGTATTGTTGGTGTAGAAACTAGCGGCGGTGGGGAGCGCTAGGCTCTGTGCCTGTCTTCTTCTTAGCCGATCTGATCTACTGGTAGGTCATGGCGAACCCTGCCACCACTTCCGAACAACTCCAGTACGAGTGCCGTGGTAGTGTGTCCCCTACTCTTGGGTGGGTGACGTCATAGCGGGGCTATACTGTGAAATATCGCCAACGTTTTGCGTTGATGTGTCTCTGTCAATGTTTGAGACCATGAGCTCTCCTCTTGCTGGTTCATATATATTCAGGATTCTAGCAAAACGCCTCAAATCACCTCCGTCCACATGAGCTCTCCTCTTGCTGGTTCATATATATTCAGGATTCTAGCAAAATGCCTCAAATCGCCTCCGTCCACGATCGCCGGAGGAAACAACTATTTGAATGGCGCACATGTGCGATCTTACTGACCGTCATGAGCAGTAGAAGAGGGTGACCCCGTATTGTGTTTGTCAAGGGGCTAGGGCTGGCGCTAGCGGCGAATATGTGTCTCAACATCAACCACAGACGTTCAAAATTTTGAAGAATAGTCAGGCGCTTCCGCAGGAAAAAACTTATTTTATCCGGGATTTCACTTCAACGAGCCTGTTCCAGGTACCCCAAGGAATGTGAGTAAAATGTTTCAGGCGAACACACGAAAAGAAGCTCACTGAGTAGGACCGATATCAAGCCATGCGTTAAACTTGAAGTCGATCAAATACTGAAACTAGGTACGCTTACAAGTCAACTCCGTACAACTGTCAGATATACGGTACAAATGAGGCACAATACACGTCGTAGTTTAGTGGTAGACCTTGATGTTTTACACACACACGTGTTCCATGAACCACTGACAACCTGTGGACGAATGTTGCATTTCGTTACGGTTGCTGCGCCGGACGTTTGGGCTCCTCCAAGGTCCTAGTATCTCTAAGGATAGGGAGAACAGCTGAAAGCCTGCCAACAAAAAAAAACTAAACACTATTCGGTAGCGGGTTAGCGGAGGCTCATTGAACACGTGCAAACGCGTGCAAAATCTCAGGTTTTATCGTCAAAACAACGGCGCGAACGTCCGCCGTCTAAGCCATCTACAGATTTCGAGCTGGAACCATCCTGTACATGTATCTGTACGTATTCTCTAACACCTGTACCCTCATCCCTCATGCGTCAAGCCTATCAGGTAAAGGAAGTCTTTCTAATAAACAAACTGCCGGTTTGTAAGATGAAATACGGTAAATAATTTACACAGACGTTTCTTTTCTCATCGCATCTACCTCTTGCTTCACATCTGGCTTCCGGTTTCATTGCCCCCTGCGTTGGTGTTTTGCTGTTATCTGGTAACATTATGAGTTTTTTTGTCCCTGTTCGTTAGCTGTATCTCACCGTACAACTACGTTCTACTACAGCATCTGCTCTTGTTAAGACGGCTCTTCGCAGCACTATCCTTAATCGTACCATTACGACTACTGTTGTAGTTACGACTGCAGGCCCCCTTTTCGTTCTTCTATCACCCTTAGTACTACCACTACTCCTGATGCTATTGATTGCACTACCGACCGTTTTCTACGTATACTCCTACTACCAGTGTTCGTGTTGTTTTTTTATATTTCCCACGTCGACTACTGCGCTTACCAATCGGTTCTCCCGCGAAACATTCAACGCACCCGTTGTGCGCTTTCTGTTAAATGTCTGGAGTACAACATGCAGCCCTCGTGGCCACACATACCTTCTTGGTGTGTACTCCACTGCAAACCTCAAACCCAGCTTAAACGGCGTCAATTTCGTTTTTGACTCAAGGGGTCGACTTGCAGACACGGACGTGCGCTGGAACACAATATCATCGGCGGCGGATGACCGTACGGAAGAAGAAAAGCGGCCTAACGACATCACGAGCACTAAAGAGGCCAGCGAGTTCCCAATGGAAGACGGACGGAGCACACATGTGGCCGTCAAGCGTCAGCCGAAGAGCAGGTAGTTATATGTGCCCGCTTTGGTTCTTGAGGAGAAACATGGTGCTATTGAGGGTGGAGGGGTGCCAGAAAGACAGTACGAGAGTACTATTACGGGGAACTATAGTAAATAGGACCAAATATTGTTAGTAAAAATAGGTCATTATATAGTTTTTGTGTGCACCGTAGGTCCTATTTACTATGGTCCCCCGTAATTGGTAGGCTCTTAGGCTAGTATATACGTGTTATGACGACCGAGCGGGTTGTACGCTTTTTGCGTCTCTTGAGTCGGTTCGGCCTCGCTGGTTTGCTTGCTTGCTCGTTTGTAGTTTCGGGGTATAGCTGGTCGTTGCAGACGCCCTGCTAGAGTAAACAAAACACCTCGTATCTGTGGGGCTCCTTCCCGCACGCGAAAACCTCGACGTACCTCACACATCAACCGACGATGGGACTGGAACGTTAAGCTCAGTCTGATAGTATTATGGGACTGCTGTCGGACTGTATAAAATACTTAGAGTGTTGTACAGAGCATGAGTACAACAAGAGAACCCGAAGGATATCGGGTAATTTGGAAGTTGGGGCGACTCATCGGGGATGATCGTTTTGTACACAAACAATCCTACGGTAACTGTACCATGGCTAAGACGATCACTCCAAGGCAACGAACCCCCCCTCGTAAGGAACAACGCGCCGCCTTACGTAACTGTCGTGGTGGTAGATCCCCTTCTGAAGTTTGGAGGTTGAACAAGCGGCGCTATCCTTGGTTCGCGCTCGTGCCTCATGTAGAGGACGTGCACCACCTATCGGGGTAGCATTCGGTGGGTAAACACTTTTTGACTGGCGGGCGGCACAGATGAAGATCTAGCCAGAACACAAACAGGATTTCCCTGTGCAGGACGGTAGTACTCATTACAGTCCTAGCGCATGGGATTTCCATCGGGAAGCACTTCTTTTTTTTCTCAGAGTCAGGTTGTTGGGACGGGGCATGAAGCCGCTCGTGTGAGGGGCGCCTTCCGAAATTTCGGTGCACCCTACCGTCGCACGGATGAACGCGCGCCCTAAAGTTCAAATTCATAGGGTTGGTTGTGTCGATTAAACACCTCCAACGTTCCACCCATACCGATGGCTCCAAGGTGGGATTCAATAAGCACCTTCATCTACAACGGAGGTACTCGAAGCGTCCTCGATCGCTACGTGGAAACGTGCAGCGACATCGACTGCTCTGTGCACGAGCCTTCGCGTCAGGCTCTGCTCAATCACGGCTTCGATACGGTGCGTAGGTGACGGACCGCTAGACCCCAACAAACGCCAAAGCCATCTACAACAACAACCAAATAGCGAGCCCAACCTGATTATGGCTCTATGGCACTAAAGAAGCAGCATAACTCTCGTTTGATCCGGTAGTTATGTTTTTGCCTTCGTTGGGTGCGTACTGCTTTGTGTCTCGTCCATAGATATGTATCGATCTGGTGCGTAGACGTCGACGTGAGACATGTCCTTCGGTGTGTCCGATGGGAAATGGGGTAGGCGGTGTTGCGGACTGGCAAAACAACTAGTCACGCTGTACTTGAGTCCGTGTGCTGTGAGGACGTTTTCGTTCGGCGGGTTGTGGGCTGGTTGCGCGCTCACTTTCGAAGGAGGGGGTGGGTGGATGGGGGCGTGGGTGGGTAGGTCGGTGGTTGAGGGGGGTTAGAGAGGCCGGTGGAAGGGGGTGGATTCTAAGAGGCGAAGGAGGCTTCCTGCGCGGGTGCTACCATGTCTATGCAGTTGCTGCAGTGAGACGAAACATACCGAATTGAGGTTTAAACGTACAAGACTGTCCTATTAATTTAACTGCCACCGTGTCCGGTTTATGACACCCCCTGTCCATACGTCTTACCACCATGTTTTTATGCACGCACTATTTTCGCGTTGGTCGCCAACATCAATATATTGTCTCTGTATTCGCCCTTGTACCCCCTTGTTCGGCACGTGCTACTCCGTACACATGCCGACCCTACCCGAGTCTCTGTCTATATTTCTGGTATCCCCCCGGTTTTTCCCCATCCGTGTCAAGCAGGCACTTTCCATACACATTTCACACATTTTATCGAGGGATGATCTGTCGGTCGTCGAAAGGAGGACAGAGGAAGTCGACGATGAACACGAGGTAGGTGCTGAAAGGTTGGGGGGGGGTCAGGCGCATGCATACATGGGCGAGATCACCGATCCCCGCTTCATGGTGCAGACCGTTCAGAGAAACAATATATATGGTATGCAATGGTTATAGCTAATGCGGACCGGTTGAGGCTGTAAATCTGAATGGTCTCTTGTTTGCGCATGTGTCCTTGGGTGCATCTGCACCATACATACCCTGCATGTAGTCTAGGGAGGCAGGTCAGGATATACGTTATCCAGGTTGCCATCTGTCCGATGCGTAAAACATTCGAGAATAGGAGGAGCTAAGAGGTTGTGCGCAGTAAACAAATCCGTCTCCCAATCCAATCGGCCTGTCCGTGGAATCGATCGAGGCAGACGGAAAATTTCGACAGCTTCCAGTCGACGAACTGGCAAACGGTGAGGTGGAAGCCACCGCCCCCAAAGGTCAGCCCCACCGACCCACACATCGGCTGGAGGACGGAGTTCCGGAGCCTGGAGATTCAACTGGTGGGCGCCTGAGTTGCACTAGGTTGAGGAAGAAGGGTGCGGGGTGGGGAATGGGCCAGACTCGGACCACTGAGGTAGACGCAGTACCCACCGTTTCACATGTTCCGAATGTTACACACCTCAGACAGATGATGGGCTAGATGATCTAGTTCCTTGTCTGCCGTTGGGAGAGGTTGCGCAGGATCTGCCTTACAGGGCAGATATATCACACCCAGTACACATGCTTTTAACCATGCGGATTAAACAAGGGTCCTACCCGGCGACATGAGCTAGATCACAAAAGATCGGGAACAGATCACCCTTCGCAGATCCACACAGATCTGCCTTCGTAGATCCACATAGCCAAGTGCGAATCAATGATATGTCTGAGGTGTGAAACGTTGTTGTACATCGTTTATTTGTATCACCATGTTTACTTTCCAGCTAATCCCGCGGGCGGTTTCACCCTCGGTGATCGTCTGCAGACACGCCGTTGTAGTCGCAAGCGGTGTCCGCCGGTAACGTGCCGTAACGTCTACCGCGTACAGGGTTCAGGGTTCCCAATGCTCATCAACGTTCGTCCGTCTAGCACTGGAAACGCTCTGTATTTTCCCAACCTCTTATCTTCGTAGACGGTGTATACAACTCCGCATCCCGGCTAACGATCCGACATGTTAGTACACTGGCCCACGCCGAAATAGCATAAAGGGCACAATTGAGATGTCGAATACATTGGCTAGTTTTTGAACTAAGTGAGTCCTCCCACGGTAGACTCATCTTACTGTAGGGTTTGCACAGTTTATCTCAACATTGTCTGACCGGTTGAGTTCCTCGCAACTACGCAACTGCCGTGTAGTATGACATTGTTGCCAAAGTATTCGGCATATCACTAGCGCGTAGAAATATTGGTCGGGTGGAGCGAAGAAACTTCTTCGGAGGCTTGTTTCGGGTGGCATACTGAGCTCCTCATGCGAAGAACACTGAAAGTAGAAGGCCGCCGCCCCTACCGTGGCATTGGTCGGTAGCGCTTGCAGTGTTTGAATTGGCCTCAACTGATGGACCTCTACCAGTGAAACAACTACACTGCAGTCAGGTAGATATTTTTAGGGCTAGCGCAATTCACGACGTGTGCGCCGGTTTGCACCAGACAATCAAATGTCTTCGACGTCATCAATCGGGTGACAGGTTGAGTTTACCTCGAAAATAGAGTTCATGAGAAATGCCACCACCCTCACCGTGCCATCACTCAGTCGATCAAGCATCGTGTCGTCGGTGTTGATGCTCTCACGTACCAAGAACATTGTTTGTCCATCCCCTTACTGTTCTCTTTCATTGGACGCCACGTATCGAGAAAAGTTACTTTTTTTGGAGAGGTCGCAGGGCTTGGCGCGGGAACACTTGAACGGATAAAACACCCACCAGCCTGGGAGAGGTCAAACAGCCCCTACACACCCTTCCCGTTTGCGCGTCGTCCCCGGTATGGTTGATTTATCAAAGAAACCTGCGGGCTGGTTTCTCAATGCCAAAGCTTCCGTACGGTAGGGGGCTAAGGGGAAGGGGGGCGGGGCATCACGATTGGGGCCGCTTCGTTCGAACGGCTAAGAACCACTAGCGCAAGTGTGGCAGGCTCGTTGCGCAGTCTTGCTTTGTGCTGATCCGCTCAGGTTTGGGATTCCTACCGATTGAGGGTTTGAGTTCAACTGCTTCAGCAATACCCATTTTTCACCTATTCGCGCGACAGTGGGCCTCAACCCCAGGAGGCGTGGCGCGGTGTGTAAGAGGCATCATCTGTTGATTACGAGCCCCCTCCCGACCCGTGGGGAGCTCCTTTCCCCACCTAAGAGCCGACGTTAACATCTAGTCTAAGCTAAACGCGATACACGACCAGGGGTTTTGTAAATCATAACATGATACGTGCTGCGAAAGGGGTACAGGTATAACGTTTCGGACTGGAATCATTTCTGAACGACGTGGCTCCTTAACCCAAAATCGTCGGAACGACATTCATGTTTTTTCAGCAATTTGGCCGTGGGATTTTGTTCATCGAGTTGCGCTCTCGGTTTCCTCAAACACCAGTTCTTACCCACTGCTAGTACAGCCCGTCTCACGTGATGAACCTCAGGAAACTACCGGTGTACCTCCACCTTAACAATGTGTTATAACACAGTACACATCGAATGCAAACAATTTCTGGGTAATTCACTTAATGAAGGTCCTTCGTCAGTGAGGAAGTGTGTGACCTCCTTAAACGGGCAACCCCTGCCGTAGTCATGTCTCCCGGTAGCAGTGAAAATTGAGTGACGGGGTACCCGCCTGCCTCAGCGTTTGCCACTAGGTAAACCGAGTGCTCAGCGCCGTTCCTCGTTTTCCCGTGTTTATTCCCGCTGAATTTCTCTATTCCCACCTACGCCTCGACTCCTTCGTTGACGCGTGGTACGAAAAGGGCAGCAGTTATGGGCTGAATATTTTCAAGAAGACAAGACTCCTTTATCCGGATATCGTCGGAATTATGTTCGTTTTTTTCAACATGAATTTGTTTGTGTACCTAAGCCATGGCAATGTTTTGTCGGCTTCCACTTGATTATTTTTTCAGTATATGTTATTGGGGCGAGGTACAGAGCTCCTTAAGGTCATCTCAGGAACCTTACAAAACGATGGTGCACCTCTACCGTAGCATGTGTCATGTTGTGTGATCCTTAACCCTCCGTGTGCCTGATCGTTTGGCAGACCGACTTCGAGAACGCGGCTTACACGGTGTTCATTGTGTTGCTAACGAGGGTCATCCTCGCGTTCGACCTAAACATTTACATGCCGCTGTCAAAGGTAAGAAGACCATGGTGCATGTTTTGAACGGGTGGTATACGGAAGGGGACAAAGAGAAAGCAAGGAATAGTCGTGGGCGACTCTGTGTCATCATGGTGATACCGTATATTTTTTCGGTGCTAGTCTACGCTCGGTAATACAGTAGTTTGTTGAGCTGCCGCGTAGGTGACATGTTCCCACTGTTTTTCACTTCGAAGCTTGTGGTGTGCGGGGGGCATGAACTCGTCGGGCCCATTACCGTAATCTGTCGGAAGAAAGAAGTTACGATTCCTGCCGACGAAAATCATCAATGCTTTCCCGTGGATCCTCGAAAGCAGACAAACTGAACTTCTACATTATGGACGCACAGTTCCTCGCCACATACATCATTGTCCGCCTCTAGATCAAAACACCCTGCACTACCATGCCTGGTACGTAACAAACTTGTGCCATTACTTGGACCCGTGTTTGTTGTCTCGATAAACACACCGTAGGGTAGTACACCATATACGTGGGTGCCTGTTGTTGTACTTATGTCCATCATTGGAACATGTCAAATACACACACCCCAGGTCGACGAAAACATGCGCCTCGCCCACGAGAGGAACGCCGCCAGCGAGGGAAGATTCATCTTCCCCAGCAACATGTTCAACGAACCCGAGCATGACGGTGGGACCAACAACTCCGAAACCTTCTCGAGGAAGAGCAGGGGCAGTGGCAGTGTAAGTTGCGGTGCCAACGGCGGCGGGAGCGAACGAGCGGGAGCCATCTCTGGCAGTGGTAAAGGAGAACTGGGCGGTGCGACGGGGGAGATGGATAACGGAGGGGTGTACCGGCCACGCGACGTCGACCCGCATAGTGAACTGGAAGGAATGACGGTGCTTCAGATCTTGGGGGGAAAGGTGGACGGAGTCGAAAATATGTTTTGACGCACCGTGCGTGCGATCTAGTTCCTGGGACGGCATGGATACTAGAGGGAAGGGGTTTGCTGAGTGGTTAGACCAGGGGACGTAAGAGCTGTATATTGATTGCTGTTGGAAACCCCACAAATTGTTGGGAGTGTAAAGGCAGGCTCGGCCGAAAATGTTCTCTCTCTCGCTCTCTCTCCCTTTCTCTACCTATTTACCGAACGATAGAGATCTACTTGTATCCGTCTATACACTTTGGGTCAAGTAGGGTTCCTTCGTGCGGTTTTCCCCGCTGGCATATGTTCGACAAATACCCTAGTGAAGATCCGAACGTGATGGACATATCCTAGGGGGGTACAGACCACAATATATCGCGTAAACTGAATGCGCAACTCGTCTTGTGCGCACTGCCTTATACATCAATCGACAAAAACTCACCACACATTGAACGCCCACCTTTCGATTTCATCTCCGCGCTGACGCTACAGAGAAGTTGAGACACCGCTGGCATAGAGACGGGTTTGTTAGAGCAGGCGCGCAGCAACCACTCTGCATCCTCCCCACCTATCGTTCTTAATGGTTTTCCCTTCTCGCGTACCCTCGCCCACTATAGACGGCCAATTCCAATCGTTGTTCGTGTTCGCATTGCGTGCCACGTGTATATAACGTTTCAACACAGGGGAGCTTCCCAGGGCTGATCCCCTTGATCCACGCCTACCTGGACCACATATCCGCCGACCCGTCAACCACCCATCTGGTTGAGACGTGAGTACACCCCTGCGCGCGTTCGCTGCCTCCCTCACGCGTAGAGCGCTACGCGCAACTGTGGTCAGCCGAGCTGTCGTTGATTATTCCGAATATTTCGGCGCGCCGACACCATCATGTCGGGGCACTTGCCAGAAAAGATATATATTAAAGGGCGAAGACAATGCATGTACAGAGTCTCGGAGCGCCGTGCTACGGCAGGAATTTGGTCCCATGCTTTAACTCGAATTGGTTTCTCACTGAACCCGGTGCTCGACTGAAAAACCCACCGCATAACGATGAAGTTAAGCGTGTGCTGGTTCGGACAACTTTTGATATATCTATATATATACCTACTGAATTGTTTATCGGATTTAGCGTGCAACACTTCGCGCATCATTGATTGTTGGGAGATGACACAGCATGTATTCACTCAAGGAAGACGCTCAGAACATTGGGGCTGCCCCCAGCCTGGCTGGGGTCCGGCACACCGCCTTGGCGCGAAGCGTTCGATACTGTACGAGGTTGACTTGGAAGCGCATTGCATCGTTTCATACACGCCTCGACCGGTTGTGGTGCGCAGACGTTTGACTCTTTGAAGCCACCGAGACGTGTATGCTTCATTATTTCCTCTCGTATTCTTCCGTGGATGATGCCGTCTCTCAGCCACAGTCGCACGTTCACCCTTCCCCCCCCCCCCGCCAAGAAAAACACTATTACGGGGGTCCATAGTTAATAGGACATATGGTGTACATAAAAACCTATATATTTACCTATTTTTACTAACCAAATTTGGTCCGACCTCCGTAATACTAAAAGGCGAAGAATACTACAGAACTCACGGGAGATATGTCTGCCGATCGCTGTTGTTGGGTTAAGTTGAACTGGTGCTACGGTAGGCTGGGTATCCTCCTCATTTTGATTGCCGCTTTTGGGCCGCACTTGATGTTGAGTTTGGACAATGTTTAGTAGAGTAAACAAGCAATTCCCGCGTCGGTGCATATCGTGAAACGAAAAGACATAAGACTCTAAAGACTGCAAAGCAAACAAACTACTCACTCGGTCGAGGGGCTCTGAGCTGCTGAAATAAATTACCTACACGTGACGCCGTTGCCGTAGCATCAGTCGTTGTAGGCCGAGCCTGGGGGTTTTTTAACGTTATCACCCTGGCTGTGATGGCCACGTTGGTGCAAGTGGTGTCGCTGAAGCTGGTCTTAAGAGCTACCCGCATCGACGGTCGGGCGTGCACGGTACAGTACGCAGCAGGCCTTGAGAATTTGGCGATCGAAAAAAACTAACTCGCGCGACCTGGGCGCGAAACTCATGCCCTCCAAGACTATCTACTGGACGTATGACATGTACGGCAGCAAGGTAGGAAGCACCTTACTGATACCTCACATGTGAAACCCAGCCTCGCCCGAAGCATGGCATATCGTGAAGGTGTGCGGCGCACTGTACCTCTCTCCACCGGAAAAAACGCGTACGCTTGATCCGTGTGGCTTGTGTGGGAAGGTACCTGGAACACCTCCGAAAGCGAGCCGCCGGCGAGGTGATGACCACCGCCGCTTGGCTCCGTCACTTCGTCACATCCCATTCAGACTACAAGCAGGACTCTGTCGTGACGGAAGAGATTGCGTACGATCTGGTCGTCGCATGCCAGGAGATCGGACTGGTGAGCAGGAGCAATGCACCTGTTCGAAACAGGGAGGAGGCCGGAGACAAGTAGAGTGCCATTTACTCACTTTATCAATGCCAGGGTATCACTTGGTACCAATCAGATCGTCAGATGAGGGACATCGTACCATCTGGTCGAGGCGCGCCGGGCAATGCGGTCGATAGACTGGAGCGAAACACGTGGTAGGAGAAAGGAAGGAGCGTGCGGAAATATGACCACAGTCTGTCCGAGAGCGGCAAGTGATTAGGTAACAATCAAACAGTGAGATTTAACTTGAGTTTAACACCTTCAAGCGTCATGATCTGAACCGAATCTACCGACCATGGTCTGTTGAGGGGAGTGTGTTGATACTCGCTGCTACGTGCGCGGTTCAATTGAATGAGCAGCACAGCAGGCCATATCACGCTGATCCAGCGACAACGTCGAAAATCGTCGATTTCCTTTCGAATCGCTTCGTTAGAACTATATCTTTCGTCGCTCTCAACACGGCCGCTGAACGGGAAGGTCCTTGGTGGAGAAAAGTCTCGTAAACTATGCAAATTTTTTTTCCCTGCCACTGACTTTTTCAGATGCCATCTTCGTCTCTCTTGTGTCCGTTTCCCCAACGACCCCGCCTGTTTGCGGTGCCCCTAATGCTCCATACAGTAGATCATCATCTTCAATATTAGGAAGCCGTGACTATTGGGCCAACATTGCCGCCGAAACTGATACATGCGCTTGATAAGCCCACTTCTTTTTCCCCTTCGCTGTACTCTGGAAACCCGATGCTCACGCACCACGTACCGTATTCATGAGGGTGAACGTGCCTGTCCGGATCTCCTGGGGGACAACCCTAACTCTGAGATGCCGCAACACGTTGAGACATGGGACGTGGTACTTGACTCGAGCAAGATAGAGGTGCAGCACCGGGATCAACTCATTCGGAAGTGAGTGGGTGCGATCAATGGTATTGGCCGATCGATGTAAAAGACGTTCCGCATAGGCTTTGATGTGTATGTACAGAATAATTGAAGGCTCTGAAAGCATATATCGTGTACCTTGTAGATACTCGTGGTTGGCGGGCAAAGCTCTCGCAGTTGGGTCCAACGTTCTCGAGCAGCGCGCTTTTCGCTTGTCTTTCACCCCTTGTGTTCAGCAATATTCTTCAAAAGAAAAGAAAGCTAGCCAGCGAGTCAACCAAGGCCATCCAATAAAATATCCGACCGCTCAGCCAACGAA
Organism: Macrocystis pyrifera; assembly: GCA_031763025.1. NCBI lineage: Eukaryota > Phaeophyceae > Laminariales > Laminariaceae > Macrocystis > Macrocystis pyrifera. Next base: position 4,384,861 of record JASSKH010000029.1, read on the forward strand.
GCGACACACCAACCGTCGCACAAATAGCAACCAACTTCCAGATCTCGCTCAATAGAGCGATGTGCAGCTCTTGTACAGTATTCTATTTTCGGATTCGTATCCTGACCCGATACGCCCCCCCCACCCGACGTCTTGCGTTTTGCTGTGTCGAAGCAAGGTTTGTCAAGCGAGAAGCGGAAAGGCCAATCTCCGCCAGAAAGGAACACTGAAAGAACAGGGTGTGCGACGGCAACGCTTCGAACGAAAACGTCGGATATTGTGTTGTGAAGGCGAACCCTTCGAACCCCTCAGTCTGCGTTGACTAAAGGCCTCGGTAGCGCATCCGTTAATATATAACCACGAGTATGTTATCCTTTGTAAGCGAACTTCGGGTGGCACCATGGAAGGCGGGGTCAGGGCAGGGACAAGTAGGGTATGAAATTCCCTTAGTTAGGCGTGTGGTGAGTTCACCGACAAAGACCGGCGCTGGGTCAATGCAATCAACACACCCCCGTCCTTATGGGGCTCTCACGTTTGTGACAAATGATGCAACTAAGGTAAACGGATACCATGCTGTGGAGGGGTCTGCTGTATACACCGAACTTGTCCCTGTATATTGTATTACTGTCATTTGTGTCATCGTATCTTTCCCCGATCCTTGCCCATATCATTGTGAAGGTTTGGAAATAGGAAATTGTCAGACTTGGCAATAAGAGAGCGTGTTGCAAGAACGCCCACCTCAGAATAGCCTGCGCTGCGCTATCAGGGGAAAATGTCGTAGTCATTGCGATATGTGGGAGGTTGAGCTGTCGACGAGGCCAGACTGGTCAGCGTAGCTCGAGGTTGGTCCTGGCACAAGAAATGGTAAACAAAATTGCGGCACACGGTACACCGCGCAAGGCACAGCATATTTACAAGTCACGCGGGTTCCGTACCGATGTTTGTGGCCTATCTCAAATTCACATGACTACCCCAAGATGTTGCGTATCTCAAGTTGTCAAGGCAGCGAGGCGGAAGTCGGAAGTTTGCTATCATACCGACGCGTTCCACACATGGGAACTTTCTCAATACGCATCTCGAGACTCGAATTCAAGGATTCCAAACAACGATGTTTGTGCCGACAGTGCAGCTAAAGCAGGCAGTCCACCACAAAGCACGCATGCCGTTTGGACGGCGGAACCTAGCGTATTCTACTACCGTACGACTGACACTTGAGTTTGGAAACGGCAGTCGAATGCAGCTCGAAGGACGACGACGAATTGAACGACTCACTCCCAGATCAGCGACTGGTCTGGAGTGAACGACGGCTGGTGCTCCCTAAACAGGGGCGCCCACGATAGCCCCACCGTCAAGTTCCACCTCACGACGCCTCAACCTGAGGAGTTCCCTGATCACCAGGTCATTCCCGGCCTCGCTCATATATCGGATGGCCACCCCCTTGCCGTCGAGGTGGAGAACCCCACGCCCTTGGCGCGGACGACTGTGGAGGAACATCGCCGTGACTTACTAACGGTGGTCTGCGCGCCTTCGTGGATGGAAATGATGTGAATTCTCCGCTTCCTTCCTCCACGAGGACCCAAGTGGCGGATAGTATCATGGCTTCGGCATCCGAACCCGCCACGGAGTGAACACCAATACCTACCTGCAAATCACCCACACGCCACTTTCAGGATTTAAAAGTTCAATGGTACCGTGCACGTTTGCGTCGGTGTCATCGCCCACGCTGAAGGGGAGCTAGACTAGGACGAAAGCATCATTCTCGATATCGAGGTCTGGCCAGATAGACGTGGGCATAGACGGAGCGAACACGGACAACCTCTCATAGGCCTTGCGTGTTTAGCTAGACGGTGCCACCGGTGTACGACAAGAACGGTGGCGAGTTTACCTGAAAACGTTCGAAGCGTTCGGTGTTGCGGCGCTATGGAAGACTACCGCGTGTACAACCCTCTGGGCACCCACGTTGGCCTCTTTCGACAAAACCGAAGATGGCCAAGACTCAAGTCCAATAATGCTGCATACTTACGCACCGTGCCTCTGTAGCGCATGCGCGGATTACGTTGTGGGGCCGCGTGACTGCAGATCGAGCTGCGATACAGACACTGTCGTCGAGGAAAACACATATTTGAGGACCTTCCTGGTCGCTTTCCCATGTAGGCCCTTTCTTGGTTGATTCAGGTTCAAGGAAGTTGTAGAGCTGGCCACTGTGCGGCAATTGCCTCTTCTGGAGTTTTGGAGGTACTAGTTACGACGAGTAGACGAATGTTAGTTCGAAAACAGCCAGGCAGTTCAGTATTCCCACGACCGATCTACCCCATGCTCTTCCTTGCAATTCGATTGCATTTTAAATGGAGCGGATGTCATTCGCGAGGGGGTGCTTGAAGTTATGTGCCTTTGAGGGTGGACACATAAGGTACCTGGAATAGCGTACAAATACCGTGGAGGACCGCCGGGAAGTAAACGTTCATTTCGAATTGTGCCGTGGGACTTTGGTTGGTCCCTTCGGTGCGCCTTCTGTGTTTTTCTCTACACTGTACTGTGTGTGCTCTACATGAGCGATGGCGTTTATGTGGAAGGCGCGGCGCGGCGCGTATCGGCAGAGGTTTGTGGAGGGGGGGTGTTATTGTCTCGTGGCACGAAGGGGTACGTCTGAATCGCGGTCGTTGCGACAAAAAGCAATACACTAGGCCTTGCCGAAGCGTCTGTGAAACATGCCCCCTTTCTTCGTTGGTGGCGTGTTTTGTGGTGAGAGTATGGCAGCACTGTTTAACATTGGAAGATATAAACGTTTCACTGAGTATCATCCTTTCGCTGGATATCCAGGGACTGCTGGTCCGGCCCCCGCCCCTGGCTGCCGACTGCAGCTTATCGAGGCACACTGCTCGGTCTAAGGGTTTTTTATACCTAATTTCAACCACACAACAGCAAGGCCACCACCACACTTGCATCAAGGCCAACAACCGAACTCGACAAAGCTCACGACGCACAAAGCTCCGCAGCATACCGTGTAGTACGGCCTTCCGCGCCTGTCGATATCGACCTTCTACAGGTCTCTCAGCCACTGGGGAAATGAGCAAGGAGATGGTAGGGGTGGCGCCGTAGCTTCAGAGAAATTCGCTCGCGCAGTCCGACCAAGCTTTTACGCGCTGATCCTCGAGCAACATTACTAGTCAAAGCATCATACTAACCAGGGAGATGCTTGGTTGAAGAGCTCACCCGGTCTGAAAATTTGGAAACTAACAGTCCAACCCCCACCGTGGGATGAGTCACCATGGAAGGCGATGTGATACGGCAGAACACGGAAGGAGAGATGAGTCGTAAACATACGGACACGCCAGAGATCCAGCTCCAGAGTCGCTTGAGGCGTCCGGTGCGCATCCTCTCGTGAAGAGGTACTTCAAACCTCTTCGTGACTTCCGACGGAACATTTTTCGAAACCAATTGACAATTGCAGCGTCAGCCATACAAACTGACGTGGGCTGCTGGGGTAGGGTATCATGAACGGAGTACCTGAGCTTGGAGACAACGAGTTGCACGACACGAGTGTTGCAAAAGTCTGGGTTCAAGACGACGTCACACCACAAGGGGCGGTTGAGAACACCACACTTGTCATATTGCGTGTCGCTATATCTAGGCGCCGAAGGGATTAACCACAGACAAGCATCGATACAGCATAATTGTAAGCCCCGGCTGAGACCGTTTACCGTGTGAACGGAAAAGCGGGGATAAGCCGTATAAATTGGCTGCCTATTTTGTCGAGAAATCATCCAGTTAGACCCCAGCCCGACGTCGCAAGATTGCAGACGCACGTATCCCAGTTTTCCTCCCTCCCTCTTTACGTTCATTTAGTCATTCGTGTAGTAGGCCTCAGGTGCGACAGTACTATTACGGGAGTCCATAGTTAATAGGACCTATGGTATACATAAAAGCCTATATATTTACCTATTTTTACGAACAAAATTTGGTCCCGTTAACTATGGACCCCCGTAATAGTGCTCCCTACCGACTCCGAGCCCGTCTCACTACTGTATATTTAGCCTTATTCCTGTCACGAAAATAAACCGGAAACCCAATGAGGATAGTGGTGTGACACAACATGTGTAGACAGACACCACCCCAAACCCACGTAGCGATAAACGATGTTGATAACGATACCGTACCGCGTACACACGTTTTCAATCTGGAAACCATCACGGCGTCCGCTCAGCTTTCAAATTTATATACTCTAAGAACACCTTGCGATGATTTTCAGGTTGAGCCTATGTCAGCAACATATTAACGTCGAAATCCACCATGTTCGTTGGTTAATCCGGTAGGGCTTTCGGGGGGGGGGGGGGGGGGGGGAGGACTTGAAATCTACTGAAACCAGGAACAGCAGCCTTTACGAATACAAAAAAAAAAAAAAACGTTCAACGAGAACGAATGGAACATAGAGCTAAATTAGAGTGGCGGTTACAAAATCCGCCCCACCCCCACACTAAAAGTTCTAAATACACGATGAGGTCAAGACAACAACCAGTAGCACTACTCCTACGGTTGTAGCACCTTCCCACGGGACGACGACCAACCCCAAGGGCAGGGAGGTTCAACTGAAACGGTTGCAACCGGCTGTTTTGACGACATATTTTCGGGGATAGTTTGACGGCACAACAGCACTCCACACAATAAATGCTCGCGTTGCCTCGGTGATTGGTCCCACCACCCGTCGTTGTTTCCTCGAGGCAGTATCAACAAGTCCATGGCCAGTTTGAAGTTGACACTGTGTTATTTTGATTTGTGGTTTCCGCAGTTATCGGTTTCCACTTAGAGAGCACAATTGCCGTGATACAGGTGAAGTGCCTGTTTTCTCGGTCATTGCACACGGTATACCCTATTCTGGGTATACTGCTTTGAACGCGACTGGGTCTGTTTTCCTTTTTTCTGGCAACAGTAGACACGTCGGAACAGATCGTCGACTCCGATTCCATGGGCTAGGTCGTTCAAGGCAGATGTGGTCTCTTTCTAGTATAATTTAGCTCATGTCGCCGGATGGGACCCGTATGATCGGCATGATCCAGTACATGTGTTCCTGCGTGTTTCAGGTCGGATCTATAACATCCAAATCCTGTAAAACCTCTCACAATCGCAGATGAGGAAAACGTTTACCTGCAGTAGATCGTGATACGTTCGACGTGTACAGACAGTAATGCACTGGGCTTGGCGAGTGAACGAATGCGGTACGACAAAACAATATCGTCACAATTCAACAGTAGTAGTAGTAGTAGTAGTAGTAGTAGTAGTAGAAGTAGTAGTAGTAGTAGTAGTAGTAGTAGTAGTAGAAGTAGTAGTAGTAGTAGTAGTAGTAGTAGTAGTAGTAGTAGTAGTAGTAGTAGTAGTAGTAGTAGTAGTAGTAGTAGTAGTAGTAGTAGTAGTAGTAGTAGTAGTAGTAGTAGTAGTAGTAGTAGTAGTAGTAGTAGTAGTAGTAGTAGTAGTAGTAGTAGTAGTAGTAGTAGTAGTAGTAGTGGTAGTAGTAGGAGGAGGAGGAGGAAAATAAACGGCAAGACGGATTCCGGAATGATTTCTACCAGTTGCGCGTACACCTGATGTACGCATACTCATCCCAAGCTCCTGGGCACTGGCTGCAAGCTACGTCATACGCCTGGTGCTTCTAGAGACGACGTTGGATTCCTGATCGGCGACTCGGCGTAGTCTATGCTCTACTGTCCCTGTGCATTCACAGGCTCTGTGCGCTCTTCGTGTGAGCATGTTTTGCACCATCTCATTAACAGCGCAATTAGATTTGCATGTGTACGGCGGATAGGTCTGACCTGGTTAAGCAACAGTGACGTTGAAAATAGGGCGACCGAGCGTGTGAATACTCGAGTCTTGTCTAAGTAAGATGAGAGACCGAGAGCTCCTGCTCGTGTAGCCCTTACAGTGTTCCCGATACAACGTGCCCGACGGCGTGGATGGGAGTGAAATGCTTTACCCTCCCCCCCCAACGCCTGGTCTGGCCACACCGGAAAATAAATCAACTCATTGAAGCTGTCACCCATACGCAAGTTCGCCTCACACATGGTTCTTATTAGGATGCAGCTCACCCTCCATGCGACTCGCCGAATACCTCACGGCGCTTCGCGCTTGGCGCAAGCCATCTCTGCCTGGTCGGTGAAAATCCGACGTGCTTCGTCCCGGCATCGTAGACATGCCAAGGTCTATGGTCCTACGACTTCGCCCAAGCATGACATGAGTACGTCTCCCCACCCACCCCCATGCTGTCAAGATGGACTAGGTATGAATGGTTTGTGTGAGTTAGCCGGTTTCTGATTTACGGGTGTGACCTCCTTCGAGTTCCTACAGCCGCCCAGGTCAAATCTTTGTTTCCGCTCGCTGACCGACAACCTAGCCTACCAGCCTAAGTAACCTACCTGAATAGTATGTGATACAGGCGTCGTGTTTGTGTTCGTGACCTCTAGTGGACAACTTAGAGAGAGGGCGGCCCAGAACGAGAGGGTACTCTACTTCATTTTTGTCTATTGCAAGCTTTCGTAACTGTGTGTGAAAAATAACATCATCTACGGCATAAGTTTTAGAGCAAAGAAAGCTGATGTTTATCCATCGACAACTATTTCCAGCTCAAGGACTCATCCTAACGGTAGGGGTAGCACTGTTTTTTTGCCTCCTGAGGCAACATTGTCTGACCGGTTGTTGAACTCCTCGAGTAAAGAAAATATTCGTCGTCGGTTAGTATGATAGTATCACTGGTAATTGTTTTAGGGCTAGCGTTTAAAAGCGTTTGTCGGGTTGCGCGAAGGAATTTCTTCCAAGCCATGTTTCCCAATGAGACGTCGAGATCTTTACACCAGGATCTCGGAAAACATAAAGGCACCACCCCTGCCGCGGCATCGCTTCAGAAGCGTCATGCCGCGCTGTGCTTTGTATCCCGAAGTAGGAACTAGTCCCGCCACGTGCAGGGGCGAAGACGAAACGGGTCGTCATGAAAACTGGTCAATATAACAAAACAAAATATGTTGGAGATGTTGAGCTCCTGGTGGCTCTCGCGCACCCGAGCATACTGTTATGAGGCCACGCGTACGCCTGCTAGTCTCTTGTGACTATTTGCCTCAAATTATCGTTCTCCTCTTACATCTCGAATCCACCTGCTTCTGAATCGGCAGCCCCGGACATAGTTCGACCAGGTACTCATCCCCATCCCCCCGGTGCAATCACTTCACACTGAAGAATATCGCACTGAATTGATTCAACCCCATCTAACGACCCTAAGAAGTGAAAGGTAATTTTAACAGAGATGCAAACACTTCGGAATTGTCGATCGAAATAGGCGACACAATGTATGCTTGTGCTGCGAGTTACACCAGCCGAGAAGAGAAAGGTCCAATTTTATCAAACAAAACGCATAAGTTTCAGCTGCAATGCCATGCAGACGTGTGACGTGGCGACGACTTTATGATATCTTGCATAAGCGCGAGTCGCGAGTATGAGCGCGTCCGAAAGCTCTTGTGTAAAGGGTTGCCTTCCCACACTTGTTGCGAAGGCGATGGTTGAACTGGTTATGTTGCCCGATGTTGCGCCAGCTGGGGCTACGGCCGAAGAATTATCAGAGCAGACATGCGTCGGCTGAGGCAACCAAATTGCGCAAACACACATTTTGTTCTGTCATAAGCTGTTTGGGAGCTCGTAGAAGGAAACTCATACGGCGGTGCCAGGGCAGGAAGGCGATACCATTGCTTCGCATGCCAGGTAAGAGTTCAGCAACTGGCTACTAGCAACCCGATTATATCTCGCATACCTCAGCCACATAGAGTGTGCTTTGCTTCAAGGGTACACAAGCTCCAAAAGATGCGAAAACGAAAAAAAAAGTGAGGGACAGCTATTCAAGGTCGATATCGCGCATACCTGGTATGTGTTATCCATTTGGCGGGGGAAACAAATCCGCGAAAGGCTTGGCCAACGTTAACAGCATGGCGGAGCTCGAGTAATGTTCGTAAACTCGACGCTGATCAGTACCACGGATGGTGCAAGCGTGGTTGTGGTTGCAAGAACAATGGTTGTGTGTTGTGTGACGGCCACATGGCACGCCTCCCTCGCGGGGAGCAAACTCATAATATTAGCTGGATATATCTGTGGCCAAACACGCCGAGGGAATCGCCCTGCGTATTCATGCTAACACTTCTTAATTGTTGTGAGGATGTATTTCTACGGGGCCATCATAAGGGAATGGGAGCGGGATTCCTGTCTTCACAATAGCTTTCCCACTCTGCTAAGGCGACGCCGGACCGCAACGCGTCTACTTTATAACTACCGAGTGCGACGTGCGACCAAGCTCAAAACACAAACAAGGGTGTCCGAGGTCTCTCAAACCATTGGATCAAGATCAGTCGTTACGTTGTCCGACAGTAGCAAACAAGCCAACCGACAAGCCCGCACTGTATGGGAATGAAAACCCACCCTTGCTGTACATTTTGGCGCACAAAGAGCGATTCCGCTGTGCCAAGACGACGTCGAAACACGACCAGTTTACCTAAGACCACAAGAGGGCTACTACGACAACCCTCAGAAGCACCACAACATGCAAGCCACCTCCACCAAACCAGTGGGTCAAAGGATTGCTGCATTTCTACGTGAATGACCACCCAAAACGACGAAGCCCACACAACACGGTAGCAAAAAGCATCCTACTGTTCCTTCGTGACCAGGAGCGCTTCGGCTATCCGACGGCAAACGTCGGAGAGCACCTCATTTGCTTACAACCAAACGATGCTACTACGAAGTAGCTCGACACACCACAAGGGCACCCAGACGTTCACCTGAACAACGGATACACAAGATCCAAATTTACATAATAGTTGCAAGTACACCAACCGACACGCCACACGGCTGTGTTCTTGCGGAACCATAGTCAGGGTTGCTTGACACCAAGCGGTCACATTCTTCCAAAGGGTGTAACGAACATATTTTCCGTGACCAACAGAACAACCCAACACCAAACCAAAATAATAGATCGAGTAGCTGCTCTGCAACAACCAAGAATAGATCGGATAGCTGCTCAGCAACTGAAGACACGCAAAATGTAAGTGTACAAGCGGGCGTGTCGACTCCTATTGAAGCAGTATCACGTCACACAAACCGAGCTTGAAAACCTCGATTTCGGACCTTTTGGGTTGAAATCTCACAACCGATGAAAGGTACGCTGCAAAAATCTTCGCCCTCAACGGTCTCAAGTCCACGCACCCGTACCATCACAGACGTCCCGGAAATAGACGGATGTTTCGATACGGTATTAGGGTGGCACTTTGGGTCTGTGAGGTTCCTTTTTTCAGCAATCTCTCTACCTTACTCGAAACCTCCCTACCCAAAAACCGAGTTCGAAACAACATAACTTGAGTATCAAGCTTAGCGCGACAAATAGTCATGTAGTCTAGGCACACAGCGAATCATTGCGTTGCGTAGCTCCTTCAGCTAAGGAGCCCTGTCCGTCAAAAACATATTCGTCAAACGGTGTCACCCCCGCCCAAGCATGCCTCCAAGCACATTATCCCACCGCAAACAGAAAGGGGACAAAACTCCCCGCAGTCGGTACACATGCATCGGCCCACTCATCGAGGCACATATCGGCAATCTACAGGTACGACCCCGCGCAAATAATGGCATTGCGGACGGACTAACACTTAGAAGCGCTGCGAAATACGCCCATCCTCGTGTTCTTCGTGTGTCGTTCTTCCATACTGACAGGTAGCCGGGTTGTTTACTGTGGAAACAAAATGGGGAAAGGAGGCGGATTGAAGGTCGATGGGCGTTAGGGGCAAGGGTTGGGTGCAAGGTGGTCGATGAGTGATTTAACCCGGGGTTGGGAACGGCTCACTGCTAGAACCGACGTCGAAGTCGAAGCGATCCGTCCAGCTATCTGGTAATATTTTCGCCATATATGTATCCTTCCACTTCAGGCGAACCACGGGACGACGATTCGACATGGTTGAGAAGAAAATTTCGAAAAACAAACATGTTCAGGGAAACTGCTAAAACACAGCCTAGCGACCAACGGTCCTTACGCGGCATAAAATGGTGTGCTATTGGTATTTTCGCGTTGTCTTGGATCAGCCGACATGGCCGGAAAAAACAACGGATGATGACTTTCGAGATATATTGCTCACTTTTTTCTTGCAGCACAGCTTAGTGGTGCACCCGGAGTGGTCACACACGATGTTATCGGCACCGTAGACAGAGGTATACTTGTCGGGACACTTGTAGCCCGAGCAACGTGCCTCGCAGCACTGTTTCTCGTCGCACTTGTCATCCCCACACTTCACGTCGTGGGCGTTCTCAATCGGAGTGTAACCGTGAGAGCATTTCACGGAGTCGCAGCACTTACTTTCATCTGGTGCGCGGAGACGCGTGGGAACAAATTGAAAATATGTTAGACTGTGTCCACTGCGTATTCAAGCGTGGAGGGAGTATTTCGTCTCTTTCGCTGCAATATCCGCCTGATCAGCCATACCAAAATACGAGGAGTATACGCAACGTTCGTGAGATACAGATTTGTCGTAAACTATTGTACATACGTAATTTTGTTTTTCGCCCCACCTTCGTCGCAGCACAGGTCGGTCGTGCAGCCAGAACGAGGGCAATAGATTGTGTCCGCGTCGTGTGCATGGGTGTACTTGTCGGGGCACTTGTAGTACGAGCAGAATGTCTCGCAGCACTGCTTTTCCTCGCACTTGTCGCCATCACACTTCACGTCCTTGGCGTTCTCGATCAGAGAGTAACCGTGTGAGCATTTGACGGAGTCGCAGTACTTCTTCTCATCTGGTGCGCCAAACGGAATTCAAGTGGGATGGAGGTATGTTAGACCGTGTCAAATAGTCCAGCAGTCACGGAGGGGTTAGTGCACCACCTTTACCGATAGAAACAATCGTTCGTGCTGTTAATAGTAGGTGATTAACGGGAGTGTTTCCCAATAAATACTTCCCGAGCTCTCAAAACCTGTTGTGTCAACTGGGACTCACCGTGATCGCAGCACAAGTCAGTCGTGCACCCGGAGTAAGGGCACTTCGTGGTGTCAGCGTCGTGTATGGGAGTGTGCTTGTGGGGACACCAGTAGTTCGAGCAGAACGTCTCGCAGCACTGCTTTTCTTCGCACTTGTCGCCATCACACTTCACGTCTTTGGCGTTCTCGATCAGGGAGTAACCGTGTGAGCATTTGACGGAGTCACAGTACTTCTTCTCATCTGGTATTCGGAGGGAGTTTGAAGTCGGAAGAAGACATGTTGGACTACAATTTAACTATAGGCCGGGTAGCCCATTACGTAGCAGACGCTCAGTGTAAGAAGTCACTCCTAGCAGGAGCGGCGGCAGTGGTCAGCAAAGCATTCTTGTTTATGGTATACTACTGTTTACAAGCAAACTTGGACAATCCTTGGCGTCCTGAGGACAATCGGTTAGTGCGGCGATCAGAAAGGGGCCTTCTGGACTGGAATCACGCGTCGAGATGACCGTGTTCCAACTTTCCGCGATTTCGAGACGATCTACCTCAGGACGGCAGTGCAAGTGTACAGACGTGGCGGCACGACTGACAGCCCAGTAGTTGCAGACGCTGTACCACAGGACGACAGTCCACCCCGCTGTCACCGCACACAGCACCACCTAGACTCCAACATGAGTGTCGTTCTCCGCCATAGTGTTGGCTCTAGGGCGAAATAGACATTTCTTGTTCGAAGTAGAGGAGAATACGTAACAGTTTGACAAACAAACTTTGAAATAATAATAAAGTGATTTGAGTATAACTGAGACTCGCCGTGGTCGCAGCAGCACAGGTCGGTCGTGCACCCGGAGTAAGGGCACTTCGTGGTGTCAGCGTCGTGTACGGGGGTGTACTTGTGGGGGCACCAGTAGCTCGAGCAGGTCGTCTCGCAGCACTGCTTCTCCTCGCACTTGTTGCCGTCACACTTCACGTCTTCGGCATTCTCGATCAAAGAGTGACCGTGTGAGCATTTGACGGAGTCGCAGTACTTCTCGTCTGGTGCGTGGAGGGATTTCAAAGTTGGTTCAAGATAAATTAGACCGTTAAGTGCAAGCTGGATACCCTACTATGTAGTCGACGTTCAGTGCAAGTACTGCAGTCACTCACAGCGTCGGTATCAGTGAATAGCAGAGTTTATTTATCAAGGATATCCAATTGTGCACAAGCAGAGAAGGCTGTAACGCTTCGACCTATCACAGTCGGTTAGTGTTCTACTGAATGGGAGCGCTCTGGTATCGACATCTGTAACGATGCGATGAAATGAACTTGCTCGAGATCTCTGCGATTGTAGATGAGGCATCTCGACGACAGTGCAGTGGATCATGACAACCCAGTAGTTATAGATGGTGTATCACTAGACGACCGTTTACCACGCTGTCACGCCACACAGTATCACATTGACTCCAACAGACCCCGTCAGTAAATTTTACATATTTCTTGTCCAACCCACAGCTACTGTAGTACTCCGTGCGTCAAACCACACTTACGTCATGAATTATAAAGACATTTCAGTATGACTGAGACTCACCGTGGTCGCAGCACAAGTCAGTCGTGCACCCGGAGTAGTCACATTTGATGGTGTCAGCGTCGTGTACGGGGGTATACTTGTGGGGGCACCAGTAGCTCGAGCAGGTCGTCTCGCAGCACTGCTTTTCTTCGCACTTGTTGTCATCACACTTCACGTCTTTGGCATTCTCGATCAGAGAGTAACCGTGTGAGCATTTGACGGAGTCGCAGTACTTCTCGTCTGGTGCGTGGAGAGTCAAACATGGTTCAAGATGAATTAGACCGTTAGGTGGAAACTTAGGGAGCCCTCTTGAATCCACGTCTGCAACGATGCGTTAAGGTGTTCTTTCTCGAGAGTTCCACGATTTCTAGACAATCTTGTCCAAACCACAGCTACTCTAATAACCGTCGGAGAGGTTTCAAAGTTGGTTCAAGATAAATTATACCGTTTAGTGGAAGCTGGGTAGTCTAAACGGCCTTCGACGTTCAGTGCAAGTACTATACTGTAATCACTCGTTGAGTAGCAGTAGTAGCGGCAGTGATCAAGACAATTTACTGCGGATATACTACGGTGTATAAGCATCCGAAAAAAAAAGAAGGGGCATAGGATAGTCGGCGAGTACCATGTTCAGTTGAACGGAGCCTTCTGGAATCCAACTCTGGAGTCATGCGTTGAGATGAACTTGCTCGAGATCTCCGCGAGTTCTAGACGATGTTTCGCAGGACAATAGTGCAGATAGATTTTTGCGGCACATCCCAATAGCTCAGTAGTTTGAGACGGTGTACCTCAGGACGACAGTTTCCATCGCAGCACAACCAATACCAAGTGCAATGTCCTTAGCCAACTTGTTGGGACCATGGTTTCACTCATAAACAATGATTCTTGTTTAAACTACAGTACAACGTTTGACAAATTACTCTATTAATAGAAGAACGACAGTACAAATATATGTACGTACACGAGTAGAATTGAGACTCACCGTGGTCGCAGCACAAGTCGGTCGTGCACCCGGAGTGAGGGCACTTGGTGGTGTCAGCGTCGTATACGCGGGTGTACTTGTGGGGGCACCAGTAGTTCGAGCAGAATGTCTCGCAGCACTGTTTTTCCTCGCACTTGTCCCCGTCACACTTCACGTCTTTGGCGTCCTCAATCAGAGAGTAGCCATGTGAGCATTTGACGGAGTCGCAGTACTTCTTCTCATCTGGTGTAGAGGTTGCAGTGCTTGTCGAGGTAAGTTGGACAATTTTACGTAGCCTATACCTAGTCGACAATCAGTGCCATTACTGTAATCAGTCTTCGCGGTCGTGGTGGCAGTGGTCAGCAGAGCTTCCTTGTGAAGGAGATACTACGGTTTACAAGTGAACGAGAAGAAAACGCGGCGTCGTATGTATGATAGTCGATTAATACAGTATTGAAGTGAAAGGGGGCCTTCGGCAATACACATCTGGAACAATGCGTCGAGATGAACTTTCTCGAGGTCTCCGCGATTTTTAGATGATGAACCCAAGGATCACAGTGCAGTGGGGCTAGACTTCACGACAGAGCATGACAATCTAGTAGTTCTAGAAGCTGCAACACACGAAGACAGGCAACCACCTTGCCACGCCACGCAGCTCCACGTAGACTCCAACAAAAAAAACATCGTTTTCCGCCGTACATTTGCCCCAATAGTTGAGTACACCGTGTTTATTTTTCGAAGTACGAAGTTTGTCAAACAACACTCAAACAAAAAAATAAATATAATTAAGTACGAGGCTTTCCTACGGAGTGGTCATAGTAAGGGCGACGCGAGAAGTGCAGGGTAACTCGACAGCAACAGAGCATCAACACAGTACGCAGCAGCAGCAACAGCAGCAACTACTACTACTACTACACTGCTCTATTTTCACCCGACACCGAGGAGTAATTAAATGTATCTGAAACTCACCGTCGCAGCACAGATCGGTCGTACACCCGGAGTAGTCGCATTTGATGGTCTCGGCTTCGTATACGGGGATGTACTTGTGGGGGCACCAGTAGTTCGAGCAGAAGGTCTCGCAGCACTGCTTTTCTTCGCACTTGTCGCCATCACACTTCACGTCTTTGGCGTTCTCGATCAAAGAGTAACCGTGTGAGCATTTGACGGAGTCGCAATACTTCTCATCTGGTGCGTAGACAGATCCGGAAGTTGATTCAAGACAAGTTAGAGACTATCTTGATCATAGCCTTGGTAGGCGACGCGCAGTCAACGTTTAGTGCTAGTACTGTAACCACTACTAGCAGTAGTTGCGGCAGTGATCAGCAGAGCTTCTTTTTCGATGTCTAGACTACGGTATACCAGTCGAAAAAAAGGAAGCCTTCTGTAACACACATGGAACGATGTGTCGAGAGGAACTTGCTCGAGATTCTGAAATCCGTACCTCGGGACGGCAGTGCAGTAGGTCTAGACCTCGTGGCACAGCATGACAGCTCGGTGGTTCCAGACCACATACTACACGATGACAGTCAACCACGCTGTCGCCCCTCACAGTACCACCTAGACTCCAGCAAGTATATTGTTATCCGCCGGAATTTTGGTCCCATGGTCCAATGGGCATGTTTTCTTCACGAAGCACAGCAGCACAAAGTTTGTCAGACATCGATTCAAGAGTAAAAAAAACAATTTTAGTGTAGTCGGGACTCACCGTGGTCGCAGCACAGATCGGTCGTGCACCCGGAGTAAGGGCACTTCATGGTATCAGCGTCGTGCACGGGGATGTACTTGTCGGGGCACCAGTGGTTCGAGCAGAACGTCTCGCAGCACTGCTTCTCCTCGCACTTGTCGCCATGACACTTCACGTCTTTGGCATTCTCGATCAAAGAGTACCCGTGTGAGCATTTGACAGAGTCGCAGTACTTCTCATCTGGTGCGTGGACAGATCCGGAAGTTAATTGAAGTCAAGTTAGACTATCTAGATCATAGCCATGGTAGGCGACACGAAGTCACCGGTTAGTGCTAGTACTGTAATCACTGCCAACAGTAGTGGCGGCAGTGATCAGCAGAGCTTCTTTGCCATGGCTAGACAACGGTATTCCAGTAGGATAAAACGCAAAGTCGTATGATTGTCGGTCAGTACGGTATTCAGTCGAAGGGGGCTTTCTAGAACACACACATGGAACGATGTGTCGAGATGAAAACTTGCTCGAGATTCCCGAAAATCCGCACCTCGAGACGGCAGTGCAGTAGGTCTAGACTTCGCGGCATAGCATGACGGCTCGGTGGTTTCAGACCATATACTACACGCGGACAGTCAACCACGCTGTCGCCCCTCAAAGTACCAACCTAGACTCCGGCAAGTATATTGTTATCCGCCAAAGTTGCGGTCCCATGGCCCAATGGACATGTTTTCTTCACGAAGCACAGCAGCACAAAGTTTGTCAGACCTTGATGCAAGAGTAAAAATGTATGAATATTTAAGTGTAATCGGGACTCACCGTGGTCACAGCATAAGTCAGTCGTGCACCCGGAGTAAGGGCACTTCGTGGTGTCAGCGTCGTATACCGGAGTGTACTTGTGGGGGCACCAGTAGCTCGAGCAGAACGCCTCGCAGCACTGCTTCTCCTCGCACTTGTCGCCATCACACTTCACGTCTTTGGCGTTTTCGATCGGAGAGTAACCATGTGAGCATTTGACGGAGTCGCAGTACTTCTTCTCGTCTGGTTCGCGGAGAGGTTTCGAAGTTGGTTCCAGATAAGTTAGACTGTCGAGTATAAGCGGGGTAGCCTATTCATCGTCAACGTTCAGTGGAAGCAGTCGCTCCCAGCAGTAGTAGGGGCAGTGCTGAGCATGCGTTCTGTGTCAAGGATACACTATATTACACTAGACAAAAAAGGGACAAAACGCGGCTTCGTATACATGATACTCGGTATGGTGGCCTAGGGTAATATAATATCCAGAACGATGCGTCGAGAGGAACGTGCTTGAAATCTCCGCAATTTCTAAACAATGTATTTCAGGTCGATAGTGCAGTGGATCATGACAGCCTAAGTCTTATACTTCGAAGTAGACGCTGTACTACACGACGACAGTCCACAACGAGCACCACCGAGGCTTCAACACGTATGTTTCTCCGCCGTCCGCTTGGCCCCAGGGCCTAGTATCACATTTCTGCTTCGGACACATGTACCAGAAATAGTACAACGTTTGTCTAGCAAAATTCCAAGAACTACTTTTAGCACTTAATATATTATCTGAAACCCACCGGGGTCGCAGCACAGATCGGTCGTGCACCCGTAGTAGTCGCACTTAATGGTGTCGGCATCGTGTACGGGGGTGTACTTGTCGGGGCACCAGTAGCTCGAGCAGAACGTCTCGCAGCACTGCTTCTCCTCACACTTGTCACCGTCACACTTCACGTCTTTGGCATTCTCGATCAAAGAGTAACCGTGTGAGCATCTGACGGAGTCGCAGTACTTCTTCTCGTCTGGCTCGTGGAACGAAATCAAGAGTAGGACGAAGATGTGTCAAACGGCTCTGTCAGTCGCTTTACACGCGTGGAGGTTGGGGCTATCGCACCGCTTTTACCCGTACACACGGTCGATCGCTCGTCCGGGTCTCTCGGAATACTACAGTAGGGTTCTTGAACAACCCTCATCGCATGTATGGGCAGGCGCGGAGCTATATCGTAGCAACGGGACGACCGGTCGACAATGTCCACACCAATACGCTACCTGGCCGCTAGCAATTCGCTACCTAGCGGCTGATACTTGCGCGTGTTCCCTGTAGGGGTATGAAACATGTGTGTAGGATAGGACTGAAGAAAACCGGCAAATAGTGGCTCAGGTATTGGTTAGTGATTTCGTATCACCGATGCCGCACAGCAAGCATCACACAGCTACTCCACGAAACCTCCTGCTAACCATGAACTCTGTACGAAAAAAAACTAACGTGGCAAGCGGCCAGTCCAACGTTCTTTTTTACTAAGATCCAAAGGCGCACGCACGAGAATCCAACAGTATTCGTAGCACTTATCTTATCTTTTGGCAGACGTATTCATTAGTTCACACTATAATAGTATCATAGCTTTATAACGTCATCAATCAATATAGTGCATCCAACCCCACCCCCTCTATCTATTCTCCTGTTGTACGTACAGGTATATATGAATGGTGTGACGAGAACTGTTTGTCGAATAATTCTACTCGAACCATCGAAAATGAAATACATTTTACACTCACCGTGGTGACAGCACAGGTCGGTCGTGCACCCGTAGTAATCGCACTTGATGGTGTCGGCGCCGTGGATAGAGGTATACTTGTGGGGGCACTTGTAGTACGAGCAGAACGACTCGCAGCACTGCTTTTCCTCGCACTTGCCGCCGTCGCACTTCACGTATTTGGCGTTCTCGATCAGCGAGTAACCGTCGGAGCATTTCACGGAGTCGCAGTACTTCTTCTCATCTGATGAGCGGAGAAGTTTCCACGTTGATTCAAGATTAGTTAGACTGTCCAATTTGTCGTAAACGTAGACGGTGTGTTGTATCGCGTTATCCTGTACCGCGAGCGATCGTGCCAAGCCAACAATCGGTGGAGCACTTGTCAGTTTTACTTCGAGAACTATCGAGACGATACTTTAAGTTAGGCTCACCGTGGTCGCAGCACAGGTCGGTCGTGCACCCGGAGTAAGGGCACCTGATGGTGTCAGCGTCGTACACGGGGGTGTTCTTGTGGGGGCACCAGTAGTTCGAGCAGGTCGTCTCGCAACATTGCTTTTCCTCGCACTTGCCACCTTTACACTTCACGTCTTTCGCATTCTCGATTAGAGAGTAACCGTCGGAGCATTTGACGGAGTCGCAATACTTCTTCTCCTCTGTTGCACGAAACGGAACCGGATTACGATTAAGATAACTTGGATCGTGTGAATCGCATAGTAAGCGTATCGGGGACGCCGCATCGTTTTGCGCCTACTCAAGATCGATCGTGCCGATATCACGATACTACAGTACGGTATACGGTGTAAAGCATGGCCCCGCCGCCTATAAGAGAGGCGCAGGCGGAGTCAATATGCTGCAACTGAGTGTTATCGTTTCGAGTCTGCGGTAATGTAACAATGCGAACAACAAAAACCAACGCTCAAGATAAGAACGATAGGTCTGGCCAACATGTAGGCAACCCAACCTGTATGGAGAACCACCACTATAGCAAACTCGTGTGGCTATAATCAAAGAAAACAGCCCAGAGGGTAGGTACATACTTACTTCCACTGTCGTAATCGGCGTTACAGTACGTAACGTCGACCTTGCAACGATGCAAGACGACGCCGCCTGCGTGGGGAGTCGCCACAATAGGAAACTCGTGGCTATTATCGAAGAAAAGAGGGCAGAGGGTTGCCCCGTACTCTCTTGGTCTGTACTCAATTCAATCCGTGTCTGGTACCGGTATTACATTAGTGGGCCTTGAAACTATGTGATAAAAAAATTGTACTGGCGGAGATTTGCACGAAACAACTGGAAGGTAAAATATTCGAGAAGAAAGACCATATCTATATACCGGAACCGTCGCACACCCGAGCGTTTTATGTGAAGTATAGCACCGTACAGCATTACGTAATGGATACGACTGTCATGCGTACTTTTTGAGCAAGAGCAGCAAAGCAGCAGTGAGCCGCTGTTACATGGAGAACGAAATCCAAGGTGAGGAGGGCAACAACAGCAGACTCTGATCATAGGACCGCACGCGGCTTCACAGCTGACGCAATGTAGGCATCAAAGCATCCTTGTGGAGGCATCGAACAACGTAGCGCACTATTTGGCGTATCGAATTGAGAGGTTGTCGACACATTTTCTGGGTTTGCTGCACTGCTCAATCACGTCTCTACAGCAACGCAGCGAACTTCACAAGGTGTCGACAACCTTTCAACTCGGTGCGAATACTGGTGCTGTGTGGTTCCATGCCCCCACAAGGTTTGGTTTTACGGCCGTACGGTGCCATGGAGGGGGGGTCCCGGTCACCTGTATTCCGGTTCTGATATATATTAAGGGATAGCCCGGAATCAATAGGAGAACGGTGGAGCAAGGACAACAGGGGCCATGTTTCCTTAAAGTACAACGTGTACCTCGTACGAGCTGGAAAAAGCTAGTGGTGTCTTGAATTGCAGTACGGTATCGGGTGTGAATCATGTTTCGTTTTTGCGCGTATCGTACGCGTTTGTGAATGCGTGAAGCGGGGGATGCCTCGCACACTACCAATAGTAACAGGCAGAACATGCGCTCACAGAACTGTTCCTGGTGACTACATATCCCTCCTCGTCCGAGTACGATGATGAGCGTCTGTCGTCGATGTGTCATCGAACGCTTCGAACACAATCAAAACGTGATTTCAATCATGAGGCTCACCGTGGTCACAGCACTGGTCGACGGTGCACCCGCAGTCCTTGCACACGACTCTTTCGGCGCCGTAGATGTGGGTGTACTTGTCGGGGCACTTGTATGACGAGCAGAATGCCTCGCAGCACTGCTTTTCCTCGCACTTGTCGCCTTCACACTTCACGTGTTCGGCGTTCTTGATAGGAGAGTAACCGTCGGAGCATTTGACGGAGTCGCAATACTTTTCATCATCTGTTGCGCAAAGCGGAATTAGAGGGGAGAAAATAAACCATGTCAATTATGGGTAGGCGTACGGGCTTTCTTGCATCGCTGTTACCTACGTATTCAACCGATCGTGAAAGAATGATGCATAAACAAAAATAAAAAAGGTGCTTGTGCCGAGGCTCTGTCTCCTTGAAGAGAGATGACAGAGGTGGCACCGAAGTGTAAAGATCACCTTGTGAAGAAGAGGCAGGAGAATGGTTTGAAATTGGCGCTTATGTGGCCATTATGGAAGGAATGTGGATGTCCGAGATCAAGCGGAGAAGAGGGAAGGAGAGGAGGAGGAGAAAAGGAGGAGAAAAGGAGGAGAATGGAAGAGAGCGTTGATCGAGGTAGGGCTGACCTTCGCCTGATCATCCGGTAATGCCCGTGCTACGGGCAAATAAGCTAATCTAAGGGATATTGTACTGGCTGACAGTCCATCCTACAGCAACATTTCAAATTGGTGAGTTTGTCCGTCCTCTAACAACATTCCTGATGGTGAGGGTCCTATAGAAACATTCCTAATGGTAAGCTAGCTGCCTTGCTATACGTACGGTCAACGTCTCGACGGAGGCAAGTTGAACTTACAATATACCGTACTACGAGTAAGACAGACTCGTAATTTATCCGCATATTGCATTTACCTGAATATCCAATCTAAAAGATACTCGTAAAATACTCGTATCAGTGCGTGTTGTCTGCACGTCACAATAGATATGGATCTCAACGCCCATTCGTGCTAGTTCCTAACAAATGAGAAAACATGTACCAAGAAACACTTCCCGAACAAAGAAAAACAAAATGAGACTCGCCGTGGTCGCAGCACAGGTCGGTCGTGCACCCGGAGTAGTCGCATTTGATGGTGTGGGCATCGTGTACGGCGGTGTACTTGTCGGGGCACTCGTAGCACGAGCAGAAGGCCTCGCAGCACTGCTTTTCTTCGCACTTGTCGCCATCACACTTCACGTATTTGGCGTTCTCGATCAGAGAGTAACCGTGTGAGCATTTGACGGAGTCGCAGTAGTACGCGTCCTTCTGTTAAATAGAGGCGACAAGGTAGGCGGGTATAGAAGGTAGGAGGTGACTACAGTAGTGTCTCAAGAGCTTTTTGTGATAGAAGGACACCAAAATTATCGAAACAACGGCACTGGCAAGGGTCACTGATTATGCCGCTTTGGTAACGGTGGCTATGCCTTAACTCTCAGGATTGCTACGATCGTACGGGCATAACTTTCTCTGGCTAAAGTGCGACGCTATTTATATACGACATAATAACACGACTTTACTTTTCGCAGCGAGTCTCGGGGTTGAATGGGGTAATCTCAACAGCACTTGACTGCGGGCAAGATATCGGCAATCGTTTCTTCAAAATCATGGCACTTCACACGCACAGTACTTCACACGCTACAGTACATACGCCATGCTGCCTCGTACCGTCAGAGAGCGCCTGCCGCGAAGACCGGTGTCGGTGTTTCCTGTTACACCTGCAGTCGTACAGGGTATGAGGGCGACACACGTAGAGCGGGTCGCTTAAAAACGTGCCTACTGCGTCCTTCTTCCCCTGTGGCTATCGCAAAACGACGTATAGTTGCTGCCTTATAGGGATAGCACCTAAACGTTACGACTTGATTGTAGTGTAGGATCTCTACGGCTCACCCAAAACAGAGTTTGAGAGAATTACTGACGGTGCAGCCCATCGAACATTCGCAAAGCCTGCAGTACTACATAGAGTTAGGGTTTGGCTTGGGGTTAGGTATATCCCTGAGATGTAACCAAAAATGTACATCACGAACGATATTGAAAACGGCATTGGGTCTTCCGACAATATTGGGTTAAGAAGCCCTGTTAGTCAGAAGTATTTGGCCAAAAACAAAAGTGCTAGTACTCCTATCGTAGCACGCGTCGAACCAAAGCCGGACATGGCAGTCTCACGGGGGCTGTTGTGGACCCATGGCTATATGTGTTATGCTAACATATTAGGTGCGGGGAATATGCAGGGGGAGAGGGGACGGTGTCACCAGGAAGGGAATGTACACAGCGTTCGCTGAGTGGCATTTCGGTTAGTTGTATCCATGTATATATGGGTGTTGCTTTGTAGAGTGTCTACTGCACACTTTTCTATACGAAATAAGCATCGGGATCAAATTGTCTTCTCGTGCAGTGATCCGACCCTGCAAATAAAACCAAGTATCGGTCATATTCTGCAAGCCGATGTTCGTCACGGTTTTTACATCGTCGCACCTACTGTAGCCGCCCCCCCCCCCCCGCACGCCTTGTCCGTATGCGCTTAATCGAGCATCGACAGCGCCGAGAATACATAGGTACACCCACAACTGCACCCATCGCGCATAGAATGGTTTCCTTATTGGCCGCCTCCGCGAGCCCTGCCTACCCTTGCGCCCCTGTCGTACTTCACATCGACGCGGTATGAGTAGCAATACAGCATTTACCCGAGCAGCTACGGTTCCATTTTCAACACTTGTGACACATTTGACACATCTACACCAGGACGGTTAGACCATTTTCTAGGGAAGCAGAACCGCCAACTCACCCTTGGAGAACGGCAGAGGTATGCCAGCGGCGGCGCTGAACGCACCACATGCGGCAACGAAGGGGAGCAGCTGAACCATTTTGTTCTCGATTAGCCTTGCGGCGCTGCCACAGTACAGTCGCACCGGAGGGCTCGGTCGATTCCTGATCATCACCAAAACAGAGAAAACGGAATGAAAAATGCGCATACATTTAGTCGCGGAATCTGCTGCTTGTTTTCTCTGTGGCCGCTTAGTAGGTGTGATCCGAATCCAGGAAAAAAAGGATGTGGGTATAGTGGGCACTTGTTGCGCTTGTGATAAGGGTCTAAACGGTCGGAGGCTAGGGACATTTCAACCTCGACACACTGTAGCCTGAAACACATGCTGAACGTAAGCACTGCATGTTGGGCATGATATGGCTGTATTTAGGGATGTATGGTGAACAGCTTCTTCTACTGGGTACCCATCCGACACCTTTATCCAGTAGATACGAGGCCATGAAGTGGGATGAGCCATCATACAGCGTGGGATCCGTCAATTCACAGTATGTAGATGAAAGCGTATGAGTGTTGGGAGTATATTTATCCTTGTCTTTTGCGGAAGAACCACGGACGCACGTCAAAATGTTGTGCTATGCGGTATCTGCCCCTGCCTAAGCCTGCAGTCGCTGCAACGTTTGGCGGCGCGGGGGGGGGGGGGGGGGGGGGGCGAGGAGGAAGCGGGATATCCACGAAACACTACTACCAGGTACTACTGGTACAGCTAAAGACGTACCTGTTGCAGACTACCTGCTATGTTCAAGAAGCCCATATCTACCCAAAGAACGTTTTCAGAGTTTATTCGGCTGTTCCGTCGTGGCACACACAACTGTAAGTATCGGCAACATGGCCGACAAACCGAGGGATCCAGGCATCAATCACGAAAGTTTCCGTGCTATGATCCACGGTTTGCGCTACCTATGCCCTCGGCTACAACCAGCGAGAGGGAGGGCTGGCCTCCTGCTCGCCACGAAAGCCAAGCGCACAATCACCCTCGCACAGGTCCGCCGAAGTGTAACGACTACTACGCACGACCGTAACTGCTGTGCGTTTGATCGGTCACGCTCGAGAATCTCAGGCTACCGCTTGCAACAGTTGTAATCGATCGCGCAGAGCCATCCCAATACCAATTGTCAGTAGGAGCCTCACCTAGAGTGGGTGTTGGTTGGTGTACAGCGGGCTCTCGAAAGCTGACCAATGAGCCAGGGAATATATTGGTGGATGGGTGATGAGTGATCCAGGGTGGCGCGGTGGCGGGATTCTGCCGTAGCCTCCATGGCAGGCGTTTCTACCCTCTCGGGTGACAGGGGAAGCCTAATTCTGCAACTTCCCGCACCATCGAATTTTTCTTGGCGCATTTGTCGCTGGGGCATTGCGCCAGGGGCGGCTGGTGGTACGGTAAGAGTTTTCTTGCGATGTGCCCCAAAAGATGGTGAAGTTGTGCAGAATTTTTGTACTGGAAAAAAAAACGATTTTCTGTCACGGAATAAAAATTTCCGACGAAAAAAAAAAGGAGATCTACGATATACTACTACATATAGTGAGTTTGAAAGGAGAGACGACTGCGAGTACTGCTGTACTGCTGCGAGCTCACGAACCCAGTGCCGGATGACAAGGAGGTCACAAACGGACGGGCTTCGCCATCGCGCTGGTGGTGATCTCGTGTACTCTTCACGTTTGTCTTTTGGTATACCAAAGCCTTGAGGGTGTGTGCTCATACAGCAGCACAGCAGTAGTATACTTGTACTCTCATAGTTGCAGTCTGCACGTGCTGTCAGGTCCCACAAACACCTTCTTCAACCGCGGAAATATAGCTCTTTACATTCTGAAATTGTTTGCGCTTCCATTTTTCAGGAACTTGTGCCTCGTGCCGCCAGGTTGTTTTGCACCAGGTTGTTTTTTGCTCCAGGTACCAGGTACCAGGTACCAGGTACCAGGTACCAGGTACCAGGTACCAGGTACCAGGTATCAGGTACCAGGTACCAGGTACCAGGTACCATGTACCTGGTGCATCATACCAGTGTATATCTGGCAGTATCTATACAAACAGAACAATGTAGCGGACACCAGAGGACGCCACGAGATCTTCCCACCATTCTGATGACTTTTATCGCGTGTGAACTGCTGTATCCTACCTATAATACGACCGACAACGAAAAACAGCAGTTCAGAGAGTTGGCGAGCAACCACCAGCTGTGTTTATACCTTCGCATTTTCTTTTTATTTTATACATACGTCCGCTACTCCATCTCGAGTCGTGCAAGATTCGCTTTGTATCAATCAGCAGAGGCGTGCACTACACTGCTGCTGTAGCTTTATAGTCATTTTTCCACAAAGCGCTCTATTATTATTACTATTAATATTCATAAACTAGTACTGCCTGGTCTACGAACAGCATTAATGATTGCTGCATAATTGCTGTACAGCAGACGAATACTGCTGTAATAAACAGGAGTGTATTCGACTCCGTGAATTCGATTTTTTACGGTTATTTGTACTAACTGTATAGCAAAAGTACGGCCGTAGTTCGTGTTTTGTTCGGGATTGTGAAATATCCCGTCCCCAGTGGCGCACAAATATAACCTCGGATTTCATCTCGGGTAGTTGCTATATACTTTTTACACCAGGATTGGTGGGAGGTCCCCTTACCATCTGGGAGAAAGGATTTAGGTTGGTAGGCTGTTCAGATATTTAGGTTCCTGTTGGGATCAAGGTACGGGCGCAGATCCAACCCAACCCCTGACTCTGACCCTAACGCTAACCCTAACCCTGACCCCAAACCGCGCAGCCAAAACAGAGGCCAACACTGGTCACAAACGCGGCGCAGCCGCGTTTGCATCGAACCAGGAAATTTCTCAATTGCGGACGACGATTACGAAGTGCAGACCGCGCTGCACAATTTTCAAGTCAAAAACACCCCTAAAGATCCCTTCTCCCAGATTGCTAAACCTACTCACATCATTGGTGGTGTCTTTGTTTTTATTACGGACCATCCGGAAATTGAGCTGACTTTTCGACTTTTTTTTGTGTAAAAAATCAATACGCTGCGGGTTGCAGTTGTTGCCGTTTGAGCTCTCCCCTGTCTCTCCCTGCAGGTCCAACTCGCAAGGAAAGAAGGCCTGACTCACACCACCACGGCCCTCGGAACCACTAAGTTGTCACGCTTAACGAGCCCACACCGATCAACTTCCACCACAACGTATTCTCCAGCACTACTATCAATCAGCAGCGCTCTCAATCGGTGAGGTTCCTTCTGACAGTTGGAAAAATAAATGATGACAGTGTGTGTTGCGCTATACGTAATAATACCTGGTATTACGCTAATGTATACCAGCACTGCTATACTGTACTATTACGGGGGTCCATAGTTAACGGGACCAAATTTTGTTAGTAAAAATAGGCAAATATATAGTTTTTTATGTACATCATAGGTCCTGCTAACTATGGACCCCCGTATTAAATAATGCTGAAACTCGTAGTTAATACGGGGGAGCATAGTAAATAGGACCAAAACTATTGTTGGTCAAAATAGTGAAATATGTAGTTTTTGTGCATACCGTAGGTCCTAGTTACTATGGTCCTCCGTGAACAGGAGTCTTGCTCGTACCATCTGGGGGGGACATAACCACCAACTCAACAAGCAAGTGTAAGGTTACTCGTACAGCATACGACGGGAGTGGACGACATCTGATATAATCTGAAAACATTCCTTGAGCCTTCCTCGCGAACGTAAGAAAAGGCAAAAACAGCAACAGTTATTAACTAGTGTGCAACAAGAAATCGTACGGATTCAAAAGCTTTTTACTACTGTATACATTATTAGATAATCTGAACCGCGTAGGAGTATTATAACCATGTATTAATAGACGAAGCAGACTGTCAGCTGCGGACTGGCTGCTCTCGTTTTCGCCTGCTGCCCACCCCCAGCGCAGTGAAGGCAGGCGCAGGACAGGATAGATGGCGCATACCCTTTAGTATTACCCTGCATTGCATGATTGCGATTCTTCCGCATGGGATACCGCCAATATCACCGCATCCTTGCGTTTCCTCTGAAATTATTAAGTATATATATCGGGGTCCCCTGGGGTACGTCTTGTGGTCGCGCGCGCGTCCTACTCAACAACTTCCAATAATGCGGATGGGTTGCAGGTATGAGCTTCATCATGCAAAGGGTTCCGGATTGCAAGATGGCGTGCATAAGTCAAGCATACATACGCCGTGTGTACCGCGCCACGCTAGAGCCGGTATATCTTCCTCGACCCGTTTTTTTACTGCTGCGTGCCAGACCCCGTTAAAAAATATCCACGTTTTTGTGCCGAACCAGGCCACACTCCACACTTGCTACGCGCCCACCTATCAAGTTGTCATGTTCCGAGGTGCTACCCCCAAATACCTCCTGGTTCATTGCCTGTTGCTTGCCGTGTTCTGATGACGGTCAGCAAGAGTAAAAACCCCGAGAACTGCGGTACTCGAGTATATTACTGTATACCCCAGCGCGACAAGGCAAATAGACAAGAAGCCGATTCGGTTCCGTGCCTTCCTTCGTGGCAAGTGTGTGGGTGCTTCAGCGCCGCGGGTGGCGCGTCTCCGTCTACCCTCCTCCAACGGTGACTTGACACCTCTACCCACGCGGGGGGGGGGGGGGGGGGGGGGGGGGGGGGGGGGGGGGGGGGGG
Source organism: Macrocystis pyrifera (assembly GCA_031763025.1). Lineage (NCBI taxonomy): Eukaryota > Phaeophyceae > Laminariales > Laminariaceae > Macrocystis > Macrocystis pyrifera. The sequence continues at coordinate 4,412,191 of JASSKH010000029.1, forward strand.
GGGGGGGGGGGGGGGGGGGGGGGGGGGGGGGGGGGGGGGGGGGGGGGGGGGGGGGGGGGGACAAACGATGACAAACGATACCCGCGTGGCTGGACGAATGTTATATCGACCGCATTGGAAGACAGCTTCGTACAGCTGCTCGGGAGAGTCTGCTGTACACTTTTGAAGGTCGTTCTCGTTCCTATTACAAGGGAACATAATATATATCATCATATGCATAGTGATGAAAGCCAAAATAATAATATGGTAGGGGGATGCCTGGGTTTTGGGTTGTGGCTACCATGCCCCTCCCCCCTCCCCGAGATATGCACTATTTCGGGATTTTTTTGTACCGCTGTAGTTATCAGGCTCAAGTCTAGTGTCTAAACATACACAGTCAGGGGGAGATACCTGGTTTTTGGGCCCATCGCGCGTTCTAATTACTTTGCCCCAGGCCCCCGTAATAGTTGGCCGTGGCGACGTGAGCCAACTATTAGATTACGGGGGACCATACCATAGTAAATAGGACCAAATATTGTCGGTAAAAAAAGGGAAATATATAGGTTTTTGGGCTACCGCAGGTCCTAGTTGCTGTGGTCCCCCGTAATGCACGTAACTCTTGTCGGGTAACCTGTTTTCGTGTTTCTTATTAATAGTAACAACGACGAAAACGACATCCATCCGAGCCATAAACGCGCCAGCCAGATGCCCAAAAAGCAAAACGCAGAATACCGCAAATTGCCGAGCGCAACCATTTACTACAACTGTACCAGGTACTGTAAGAACTATTACGGGGTTCCATAGTTAATAGGACCTATGGTATACATTAAAAAACTATATATTTACCTATTTTTACTAACAAAATCTGGTCCCGTTAACTATGGACCCCCGTAGTAGTTGGCGACTTGTAGTCAGCCAGCCTACACCCCTATCGCGTGGAGCATGACCACGGCACGGGGATGGACAGGGGCTAGCGGAGGCCGCCACTAAGGCAGCAATGCCGTGCTTGGTGGGTGCTCTGTCGAGTGTGCGTGGTACGTGCTATTCTTTCGATTCAAATTCTCGACTACAGTACTCCTGTTAGAGACACGTCCAACAATCGAATTGGGCGCTCATCACGTCGTTTCCATATATTCCATTGAACTTTTTTGCTGACCTTATCCCCTTACCGTTTGGCCGCCTGTGGCCACAGTCTATCTTCTAGGATGGCGATCGTTTTCTCGCTGCTATCTAGTGAGGGGGAGAGGGCGGACCACGGTTGGGTATCGGTCCTGCAACAGTGGCGACGATCACACCGACAAGCAACGTGCATGTGGTCGAGATTGAAGTATATGCATGTGTGGAGGTCACTCCACAGCAACAGCCGATGTTGGTGCCGATGCCGGACATGTCGCAGACACTCTGTATGGCGACACGCAGGTACCCCGTACAACGCCAACCGACTGCCACCACTACGAGGGCTAAGTTTAAGGCCGTTCCCCGGTGCCATCGTCCTTCCCTCGGGTATGATCCCGAACGCTATATATACATTGAACATAGCCACGATACACCCCAGCCTTCTGGGGACATTGACACGCCTGACTTTTTGACGTGGTCAAGGAAGCCAGGACTCAAACACGTTGTATTTGACCCTGTAACCCGCCTCCTTGCTTTTGCTGTCGCTCTCGCTTCCTACAACCTGCAAAAGTAACCGGCAAAAGCCGACCACCGTCTACACGGCAGTCGCTGCTCTCATACGGTAAGACACACCACGAACTGCTGTAGCGTTGGTACGAACTGCTGCTACTGTTTTAGCATGTTTACTGCGGTATCGTCCCCATACATACAAAGGGGGCTTTGCCGCGGCGGGCTGACGCCCGCCTTGGCTCCGCGCATGCCCGCAATGACCGAGGGCGCAGGCAAGGCGAGGCCGTAAATGCGACAGTGCTGCCATAAGGCCTAGATTGGGTAAGCGATTGGTTAACATTTTACCAGCAGCCCAACGGACTAAGACTTTATCATGCGGCGTCTATCGGCGGGCACGGGTCGTTGGTCGCGAAATCGAATCTCACGCCTACCATGAAATCGCTAGTAGTTTTTAAGGAAAAATGAACTTCCTGGTGTAATGAATCTGATAAAACCACTCTTCTTAATGGGTCCCCAGAGATTCTATAAATTTTGAAATTGTGAAGAACCACTGCGGACTAGGCACGTACGGCCCCATACGAAGACCAAGGACCTCACTGTTCCGAAGGGGGGGAGAGCGTTGCAAGGCTTACCTTGGGTAGGCCATTGGTCAACCTTTCACCAGTAGCCCAACGGACTATTAAAAAGACCTTCACAAATATACGTCAGAATTAACGTGTGTTCGAGTGGAGGGGATAAAAAAACGCTGGAATCACGTTCAATGAGCCAGGAATTAAAAAAAGTGTTCACCATTTTTTTCGCACTTTTCGTCACCTGGCCCGAGAGGGCGTCCCTGGACAGGAGAAAATGACAACCCGCACATCTGCAGAGGTCAGATATGGAAAACCAACCGGGTCGTTTTTTTGCTTTCACTGGGTTCAAGGGGACGCTAGCACCCTCAGGAATGCGTCGTCGCGTCCCCGCGCGTAGGCGTTTTAATGACATATACATACGACTTGGAATTAGAGCAAGGGATTCGCAACCAAGATCTGTACTTCGTGGTTGTAGAGATGGTTGGTTGATGCAAATATCCCAGGGTCCTGAGCTTTTTAGCCCTTTTGAGCACTGGGTCCAAGAACGTACTACCCATCATGAAAAATAGTTTTCCCTCCCGCGGCATCTTCGACGACGACTTCCTAATAGATGAAACATGCGCCTGGACAACAGCAATCTTTCAGTGAAGGCTTATTTCTTCATCGGCGATGTAGCCGTTGTCCTTGGCTCCCCTGCGTGAAATAAAACATTTTGTTTGGCGTTTTCGCGAGTTTTTTGTGCTGCTCGCTCGCAACTTCGAATACACGAAAACACCTCGTGAGTCGTTTCTCGCTGCCCATGACCGCCGTCTGGCGCACCCGACGCCCTCACACAACCCGTCAGGAGCATCTCTCTATTTCGCGGGCTGTAGTTTCCTGTGAGGTACTGTAGATGTCCGCAAATGAAGTGCAAACATTCAGTTGGGTGTTGATTTCTGTATCATTTCGTGCACCCCAAATTTCGACCACAATTTCGACTACTGCAGCACCTCTAAGTCGATGTGTAGGCCTCTCTGCTGAAAACGGGCGGGAGATCAATATCGAGAGAAACACAAGCTGCTGTGGCGAACTTCTTTCAAGTCGCCGTCGCTCTCCGGCAAGCACGAACCAGCCGAAGTTCTAGACGCAGCGTGTTAAGATCGCCATGTTTTTTTTTCTGTTCCCATAAAACAACTAGATATTAGAGTGACCGGAAACCCGGGGACCAGGAGACGCTTGGGTGCCAGCGTGGCCTTAAGAGTATACCCCCCGCTCCCGTCGAGTTAGGCCATTTTTATGCGGGGTCAACCTTAACCCCGCACAAGAGGGATAATCGCGTCACGCAGTGTGTACCAGGCATATGGTAAGGCAGCCACGAGGCAGCTACTCATAATAGTAAACCCATTGCTGTCTCTGGAAGTGGCCACACCAGAAATTAAATCACTAAATTAATTGACGCTGTCATCCATATATATATATATATATATATGCATGAAAATCCGCCTCTAAACCGGTTCTTACAGTAGTGGGAAACAGCTAGCTCACCATTCATACGTCTCGTCCAATACCTTACGGTGTGCTTCACGCTTGATGCAAGCAATGTTTGCCTGGTCGGTGAAACGCGACGTGCTCCGCCCCGGCATTGCAGGGATGCGAGGGTCTATGGTCATATGACTACGGCCATGCATGATAATGATGAATACATCCCCCCCCCCCCCCCCCCCTCCGTCTAGCGAAAACCGTCTGCTCTACGCCGTGTCGTTTTATATATATATATTTGTATACCCTCGCCTGGCGCAATGTATTTATATCAATTGAAGAAGGTATTTCACACAGTTGGCCATTAATAGAAGTACACGAAAAGCCGACTCAACCGTTTCTAAAGGTCGATCTTAACGACACGTACTATGTTTCGTTTTTTCCTGGAAATTCGGCATTTCACCACATTCAGCAAGGGTTGAATCTTGTCGAGTACGTGCCTCAGTTGGCTCGCGAAAAAATCGTCCACCAGGCACAGAACCGCCACTACAGCCGCTGCGCTCGCGGAAACCATTATCCGTGCGGTGGTCCCACTGTCATCGGCCTGACTCGTAGGCAGGTGTCGGTGCCTTGGGGAAGGAAATCCATCACCAACTCGTCACGTTACAACGCCCAACGCGACAAAGTCTCAGCTATTTATTGCCCTCATCGAGCTCTGTCGGTCGGCCACCTCGGTGCGGGCACCTTGTGAACTCGGCCACGAGAGCCCGCCAGGAAGCGATATTACGCCTTCTGCGTTCGGCCATGGCTTTTGCGAATGACCTTGGGAAAGACCCTTGCGAGAGCCTTTTGCGCTCGCGAGTGGTGGCACAGCTCGAGCGGTGGGGCTGCCCGATCCTCTACAGACTTGTACTTACATTTCCTGAAAAACATTGAAACACTTCAAGACGTTATTTTTTGGGGTTGGAGTTTTCCGGCTTTTACCGAAATTACGGGAGAACACTGAAAAAAAAAAAAAATGAAAAACACTCCACCCTAATGTCCCAATCAAGTATATTTCTCGTTTGTCCACTGGTACTCTCGGAGTAACCCTGTATGGTGTCCACCGTCGCCCCCGAATCGCCACCCGTCAATTTGCAAAAAGTAATATGTTCAGCGCATCCTGTGTGTCCACCGTCGCCCCCGAATCGCCACCCGTCAATTTGCAAAAAGTAATATGTTCAGCGCATCCTGTGTGGCGTGTGCAAGTAGCTGTACTGGTATGGAGCAAAGCGCGTGTAATTTATTTTCCGGCGGCCTAAGCACCGATGCCGGGGTCGCTGCAGCGTCGTGGTTTGGAACGGCCAGAACATCGAGTCTGGGGTCGTCGCAGAAGTACCGCTTGGCACTGCTGGGGCGTCGTTTCTGCCGTCGTTGCAGCATCATCTTTCGGACCACCAGAACATCACCACGGCCAGGACCTGAAACTAGCTCCTGTAGATAGATGGCAACCCATAATTTGTCGACGATACATTTGCCTACAGGCATTTCTGTCGAGGCAATCCCCTAGTTTGTTGATTCTGCTGGACGCATTTCTTCGTCAAAAAACCGAACCGTCGAAATACGAATTGATTGCTGGACATTGTGATGATCGACACAGCAGCAGTGGCAAGTTTAGCACAGCGGCAGCAAGCAGTAGTTAGTGCATCTGGCCTCTTTCGAGAGCAAAAAGCATCATATACAGGCGTATGCTCAACAACGGCGTGAAACGCGTGCTGCGGTGGGAGAATTTTCTGTTCATCCTCTCTAAGCTATCTGTACACCTCGCCCAACGAGCGGCTTAGAAAACACTTGTGTGAAGTAAGCCCTACGCACAATCCAACGGGCTACTATAGGTACAACAGATGTATAATAACAACACCGTTGAAAAAAAATGCATCGTGTGTCCTGCCGTCCACACCAATGAATTTGGGGCGGAGCCCCGGGCAGACTATCTCTCGTGCAGTCAGTTATGGTGTGGAGGGCCCACCAAGATGGGTCGTTGCCTCGGGTCTTGACGGAACAGGGTGGAGGGCCTCTGGTGACCTTAAACTTGTGTGTAATGAGGCGGTGCAATCTAGGGGGAGGGGACCTGGTACCCACGATCGGACGCACATATGATTGGGTACTTTGAGGGTCGAGGAGCGCCGCCAGCGAGAAACATTGGGCTACACTGTAGCAAAGTAGTAACGCTCCTCCTACCGTGGCACGGCTCGTAGAATTTTGGGTACGGAGTCCCATGGCTTACGGAGGGTGTGTGCTTGGTGTGTGTCCATTCCGATCTACTAGGCGGATTTCAGGGTCTGTGTGTGATGTACGGCGGCTCGAACGCTCGTTCCTGCTTCCAATGTGTCACAGCAAAACGCCTTAACGTTGCCAGGCCACCGTTCGTTTTATTTAATAGTTTGTTGCGTGAACTGCGCGAGGATGGGTCACCTGTCGTGAGCGAAAGAAAGACCGGTTGGTAGCGGTGGTGTTGCAACGCGATGCCAACAATAATAGAAGAAGGAACCTTTGCTGCTACAGAAATAAACGGGCAACACGCGTTAAACCGTTTCAGTACCGCAGTCCCGCTTTGGGACAAACTACCTAGAATTTGAGTGATTTGTCCCCAAACGAGACTGTACAGCTCCAAAAAGGGATCGTAAACAGCAGTCAAGTCAGTGTGACCGAGATCGCCAAAATAATCGAAATCTGCAGGTTTTGGACCGGCGAAAAGGGAAAGATTAGCGATGCCGTCTTGAGAGCGATCTATCTGCAGTACAGAGTAGTAGAGAACGGAGCCGTTCATCGAGCAGCGAGAGTTAAAATCGACACAGTAATTGCGCTCGACGGTTCAACAGCAAACTTGATAAGTGTCCCCTACATCGATGAGTCGTATTTACCTATAGGTACTTTGCTACAGCAGGAGCAGCAGCAGAGCGAAAGGACCGCCCTTGCTTCCCTCTACGTCGACAGCGCACCAATGTACCTGGTAAGAAATAACAATAAGTGATGCAATAGAAGGAAGTCCAATGATACGTGCAGTAGTACTTCTTCTACGTTTTCGCAAAATGACGGACGGCGGCGAGCACCTCGAACGCATCCTAAAAGAAAAAGAAAGGAGCGGGGATGTTTTTTATCATGATACGCGCTCGCGTGTATGATGTTGACACATTATGCCCGCGCACTATTTCACTCTTTACATATTTCTCCGGCATACCTCTACCAAGCCTACCTAGAAGCCAAATGTGTCAAGTGCTTCCAGTGTCAACGTTTGGCGTGACCCCACCCCCCACCCCCACCCCGCCCCCGCCCCCCAGCCCTGCGCCCCAAACCCCCCCCCCCCCCCCCCCCCCCCCCCCCCCCCCCCCCCCCCCCCCCCCCGATGTAGAATCGACAACCCTCCTCCCCAATCTAGACACAACGACACCCCTATATGGCTCCGACCAACTCGTACCAATTCGTGTGCCACCGGCCTTCGACGAAACAACGACAAACTCATTCGTTCTCGTGTTGCCACAGCTTCTTGAGGCGTGTCCCTGCAAGTGAGATATACCCGCTCCCCCCCCTCCCCCCTCTATCCTCCAGCCTACTTCCCTCTTCTCCTGTCATCTCCCATCCCCTCCCCTCCCCTAGCCTGCCCCGCCCTCCCCACGGCGACATTCCCTACGCCCCCTCCTCTCCCGCCTTCCCCAAGCCCGAACACCTCTGAAAACAACACAACTTCAGCTGTATTACCGATTCCCGTTTCCAATCGGCGCCGCTGAACAAACGCCTCCGCAAATAACAAAACTGCAGCTGTATCGCCGATTCCCGTTTCCGATCGGAAAACGACCGAAAAAACGTCTCGTAAAACAACAGAATTCCTGCTGTATGTATCACCGATTCGCGTTTCCAATCGAAACCGAAGAAGACGCGGAGGCAGCAGCAGCGGCAGTCCCTACAGACGGCGATGCCGGGGACGGAGATGGTCCATCCCCTCCCCCGCCACCGCCAGTGGCACCGTTGACACCGGTGGCACCCGAAGCGTTCCCGCTCGCATCATCCTCTTCCCTGCGTCGTTGCTCCTTCTCCCGAACCTTTTGCTTCTCCGCTGCTCGCTTCACGAACCTTGTTTGGTTGGGTGTCGATGGCGGATTAAATTGGACAAAACAAAATACACAGAGAAAAAGGAACAGCAGGAGGAGGAGGAGCAGCAGCAGCAGCAGCAGCAGCAGCAGCAGCGCGCACGATCGATCGATCAAAGTGCGGATCAGACCCAGCAAAGGGACGACAGAAAGAAAAAAAAGGCGTGGGGGGGGGGGGGGGGGGGGGGGGGGGGGGGGGGGGGGGGGGGGGGACGACACGAGCGGGATACGTACACTTTTCAGTTTTTGACAAGAACAAAGATGCCGGATGGTTGGTGGCTTGATTGGTTGGATTGGTGTTGGTTGGTTGACTCTTTGTTGGTTGGTTCTTTGTTGGTTGATTGTTTTGTTTGCTGATAGTGTGATTGGCAAGTTTGGTGGTTCGTTGGCTGGTTTGAGATGGGTTTGGTTGGATGCATGTTTGGTTGGCTTGTTGGTTAGTTCGTGGGGGGAACAGTTAGCATGGTTGGTTGGTTGATGCCACCGTTCGTCGCAGTCGCCACAAATCCAGCGCCGCCCACTATAAACACAAAAACGTACATATGTAACATAACCAAAAGTTATGGTGCCCAAGCCATCGTACGACAGGTCTCCGCAGTGTGATAACATATCGTATATATATATATATATACATGAGTACCAGGTAACAGGTCATGACGCATATGCTGTACGTACAGCAGAAGGTCTCCAAATCGCGCCAAAATTGAAAAAAAAAAAAAAAAAAATGCCCACTAGACAGTGCCCGCCACTCACTTTCGAATAAGCCGGTTGCGATACTGGACTTCCATTTTGCTCGAGTCGAGCACGACATCCCACGCTTCATCCTGTGTCACCTCCCGGACGATGGGTGTCCCCCAGGAGCTCCGGGCACGCGCGCTTCCCTGTGTTAACGTTTCGTGGTGAAAAATACGTGTCAACAAATCGGTTACAAGGGGGCTTCGCCCCGGCGGGCTGACGCCTGGTTGCGGCTTCGCGCAGGCTCGGAACGGTGAAGAGAGGTACAACAGTAGATAAGCCGAGGGCGCACAAAAGCGGCTGCGCTGTCAAGGGGTGTGTACTTCAACAGTAAAGTACGTCTGCTCGTGTTGGAGATGAAAAAAAAAAAAAAAAACATAAGAGAGGGGTAAGTACTGCTGTATGGAGAACACCTCGGGTTGCAGGTGTACAGCGAACAACAGCAGCAGCAGCAGCAGCAGCAGCAGCAGCAGCAGCAGCAGCAGCAGCAGCAACAGCAGCAGAATTTACACACACGCAGCAGCAGGTTCACGTGCCTGGCATATACGTGTTTCTAGCACCGCGAAACAAGCACACTCGTATACAGAACAGAACACTAGTTATACACCGACACTATACTCGTCTGATACGAACAGCAAAAACAAGCATCAGTAGCACACTATTTAGAACACGACGTTCACACCACAGTATCATAAGATACCACACTGGTACTGCTGAATGTACTGCTGTGGTACCGGTACTGCTGAACGTACGCGTATCAGCAAGCAGCTGGCAGTCCAAAAGAAAACCGTGTCGTCGACAGGAAAACGGAATATTAGACCTTGCATGTACCGTAGGTCACAGCATAACTGTCAAAAAGTACCGCTGTAGTACGAGTACGAACATATATAAATTTGGAACAAATTCTGCCAAAAAAAAAAAAAGTAAGCCCTTGATCACACCACACCATTGGTTAAATAAAGTTACAGCGTCCACCGTTTTCACGGCACGAGCGCACACGAGGCCCGGCCCGGCCCGGCGCGAAGCAGGCCGGCGGGCACGATGGCAGATGAATCGACCGAAAAGCGTTCACCGCCTCGCTAGAAAAAATCCCGACATGCTCCTGAGAAATGCACGCGGTAGAGATATTGGTGGATCGCAAGGTTCAAAGAGCTACAGCAATTATCCCGCACGGGACTGTCAAAAAATATACCTATGTACGATACGGCGAGCCTGTAATGAACGCATAAAAATCCTCTACAAAAACCACGCCCGTGATACACGGCCTGAGCACGGCCGAGGCCGCCCCTGACAGAGCAGACAGAGTAGGGGTCGGCGGGCACGATGAGGAAGCAGCGCCCCGCCAGGTGTCCCTCATCACAAGCTTTCACGGAAACGGCTCAAAACAACGTGTAAGACAGGCCGCGGAGCTCACACAACCAAGCACCAACAATACCGTACACGCATTAATGCTCAGGACTGTTCACGGGTCGGGTCAAACCTCGGGAGTCAGGCCGGGTCGGGTCGGGCAAAAAGGTGGCACGACCCGAGCCGATCTGACCCGACCCGACCCGACCCGACCCTACCCGACCCGAACCCGACCCGTGAGACTTGTAAAAGCTCTGACCTGACCCGTGGGCCGGGTCATGTGGTCCGTGAAGAGCCCTGGATATAATTCATACACTCCGAGCGGCAATGTAATACCCGTTTGGACTCTGATATGAGCATCAAACGGAGTTTATGTTGCTTATATTGCCGGTCATAGTGGTACGTCCGGTACTGTGTATGTACGCCCAGAATACTGCTGTAGGCACGCGAAACCTCATTCATCCCGCCAGAAACACACAGGGGTGGCCGTCACTTCCGCCAAATAAATAGTTATCCGGGAACATTCCGATCAAATTTCATCAACCATGTTCTAGGATTGTAAAAGAATTCCCTGGGTATGAATGAACTGTATTCGGAAACGTAATGCTTCACCTCGCAACCCCCCCCCCCCCCCCCCCCCCCCCCCCCCCTCCCCCAACCCCGACCCCCGGCCCACCCAAAACACATTTCTTATTCCGCCACGTCTCCCTCTCTCTTTAGTCTCTTTCTCTCCCTCCTCCCCCTATTCCTCTCACCAGCCCGATGTCCTGGCAGGCCGTGACCAGATCGTACGCGATCTCATCCGTCACCACCGAGTCCTGCTTGTAGTCCGGGTGGCTGGTGACAAACTTCCGGAGCCAAGCGGCGGTGGTCATCACCTCGCCGGCGGCCCTCCTTCGGAGGTGTTCCAGGTACCTGCCAAGGAGTAGATGGATAGACATTACGGGGGTCCATAGTTAATAGGACCTACGGTATACATAAAAACCTGTATATTTACCAATTTTTACCGACAACATTCGGTCCTATTTACTACGGACCCCCGTAATAGATTAGAGAGATAAGATAGAAATACATGGAACACATTGAAAAAAACAAGCATCACGAGCAAAGGGGGAGTTTTCATTTTACGCCGCGCCCAAAAACAAGGAGGGTTCATTTCGACCTTGATGACGCCGGTTCTGCGGGCCAGGCTCTTATGACCGCCGATCGTTATTCACATGCATACTGCCATGTGTTTGGTCTGCGCCCTCAACATAGGGGGTCCGGTTCCGCCTGGACGAAGCCGGCTCTAGGAGCGAGGTTTTGCGACCGCCGACCGCTGTCCGTATACACTGCCGAGCACATGGTTCTCTAAAAGAAACGCTCCCATCAAAGGAAACGAGCAACACTCACCATATGCGAGGCTGAGAGCAGCAGGAGAACAAGAAATACAGCGGGAGTCGTTATATGTGCACCGTAAGATGCACACATTTTCTCAAGTACAACAAGCCAACCAACGTGCACAAGTTGGCGATAGTCACAAGTATCTTCCTTCCGCACGAGTCTCTACCAACACCTACACACGCGTAATAAAAAAATAGGGAGGGGGGGGGCGGGGGGGGGGGCGTACTCATTTGTTGCTTGCCTTAAGTCATTTGACCATTGACCACGCATCCCTTTCGAGACGGGACGGGGGGGGGGGGGGGGGGGGGGGGGGGGGGGGGGGTACTCGATAGGAGAGATGTGCTCGATGTCATGCATGGCCGTAGTCGTATGACCATATAGGGGGGGGGGGGGGGGGGGGGGGGGGGGGGAAGCGTTTTTTTTTCCAGTTATTTTTTCTGGCAAAACGGTGCTGCTGTCTCCGCCAGCCAGTAAGCTGGTCGAAAATAGACGAGCGCTGTTCCATCTCTTCGCTGTCTCCGCCAGCCAGTAAATTGGTCGATAATAGACGAGCGCTGTTCCATCTCTTCCAAAATTCTGATTTTTCAAGAACACACACCAACCCCAACACACACCAACACGAGCACCAAAACCAACACCATCAACACCATCAACACCAACACGACAACAACCACCAGCAACCAAATTGCATGCTGCACAGGCCCCCACCGACGTGAAAGGGAAAACGAACCCGCGCAGCAGGATGTATTCGTAAACGGTGTCGGCCTTGTGTGCGTTGGCGGCTGCTGTTTCCGATGGATGGCGTCTCCGCTGCAAGCATCTTTCAGGTTCGCTCTTGGTTTGTGTCTCTTATCCAAAGCGAGAGCAACACACCCTTTAGCGCTGCAGTGCGCATGAACCTAAATCTGACTCTACCTTCCAAGTGTTTCGTCCTCACAATGAATGGGAGTGCAGTGTTTAATAAAAAAAAGCGTTAAAGCTCCAAAGGGCGCCGTACGAAAAAAAAAAAAAAATTAAAAAAAAAAAGAAACGAAAAAAAGGTAGTGACGTTAACATGCAAAAAAAAAAAAAAAAAAAAAAAAAACTCGCACTCACTCGAATGAAAATAATAACCAAAAACAAAACACCCAACAATAATAAAAACAGCCAACATCAACAACAACAACAACAACAACAAACTCACTTATCCACCCGTTGGATCGTGGACGGATCTGCGGTGATGTACTCCAAATAGGCGTGAACTAACGGGATCAGTCCCGGGAAATCCCCTGTACCGATGCAGTTCGATTCGAGGAGTAGGTTGTCCGGACAAACAGGAGCGTTATCAGTCGGGAAAGAGGAGAGAACCGTCAAGAGAAGCGGCCGCGCCGAGCGATAGAAAACCCGCTGCAACATCAAGAGTACCAGTAATTTCCAAGCGAAGGGCAAGAAACGGCCTCGTGCTTCCAGCTCATACGTTTGCCTTCTTACTGCTGCTGTATGTATACAGTAATCAGAACCGAGTTAAGCTCAGAAACATGTGGGGAATACGTGGCATGTCGATCCATCGCGGCGTCAGAATACTCCTGCCCCCCGCATCAATCAACGCTTGTTTCTGGAAGGCTTGTTAGACACGGCACGGCACCGGCTACAGCAGCCTTCTCGCGGCGTCGTATTGGCACACGAAAAAAAAAAAAAAACAAAAACAAAAACAAAAACAAAAAAGACTTCTAACCAAGGGTCAGGGCGGGGGGTCGGTTGCTCTCGAAAATGAGTCTCCCGGTCCCCGACATCGAACAAAAAAAAAGCTTGTACGTAGCAACCCTCCATAGTCGCACGACGATGGCCATGCGTGACATGAGAGCAAGCCCCCCCCCCCCCCCCCCCGCCTCCCCAATGCGTCAAGACGCGGCATCCATCATAGCTCCCTCGCGCCTTAGAAACGTAACCACACGAAAAAAAAAACACACACACACACACACACACCTCAGCCCAATCCCCTCCCCAACAAAAACCTCTCACTCCTTGTCCCGCGCCCTTGCTTGCGCACCTTCCTCCCTTCAAGATCGGCGGCTTATCTCCGCGATGCCGTTATGCAGGTCAACATCAAGTGGCCGTGGGCCATGAAACCGCAACAACAACATCAACAACAGAAACAATATCAACAACAAGAGCAAGAACAAAAAGCGCGTACACACACACTATCCCCAAACCCTGAAAAAAAAAACTTCCACTACTTGTTCCACTCCTTTCACACAACCAACCACACACCTTCCCTCCATTATCTGAAGCACGGTCATCTCCTCGATCCCACTCTGCGGATCGAAATCGCAAGGGGCTATACACCTCGCCCCCCGCGGCCGCCCTCTCTCGCCTAGTAGCCCCGTCCACGGCCGCCACGCCGTCTCCCCCCCCCCCCCTCCTCCTCCTCCTCCTCATCCTCCTCCTCCTGCCCGGCTATGTAGTCCACGTTGCTGCGGAAGAAGAAAAACTTGCCCTCGGTGGCGGCGTCCCTCCCGTGTGCACGGCGCATGTTCTCATCCACCTTTTGGTTTACAGAGGTTTGGGGGGGGGGGGGATTTTCGTTCGTCGGGAGGGGCTTGTTTTATTTTGTCTTGGTGTCTATTCATGTTGTTGGTTTAATTTTAGGAAATGAGGAGACAACAGTCTTGTTTTGTTTCTTGTATTTTTCCTGTAACTTTAGTTTTTAAGCTGACGACTGACGTTCATTCGTCTCGGGTAAAGAGGCGTTTCTTTTGCCCTGTGTGCAAAAAAAGGAATTTTTCTTGTCACCACCCTTCGCCAGGGGCCGTTACGTTTCCCTACATACAATAAACGGTTGTATTGAATATCAGTATACAACAGTTACATATATAGAGGTACAGGACGGTATATACGTTTGTGTAGGGTCAACACGGGGACTGCATTCTCCGCCAGATTGGTACCACAAGAGATGGCCTGAGTGACAAATTGGTTGCGTTCCACTCGCTTCATGCTCATGACGGCTGCGGGAGAATTAAATTGCGGGTTGCCGCCTACATTCCGGAGCTATGCGGGACGATGTCATCGGGGTCTACCCGCTGTATCTATTAATATTACTATGGACGGCGGGCAGATTTTGTTTTCGCCGGTCATCATACCCCGGAAAAATATATTCATGAACCGCTGCGGGACGACACATACTCGAGGTGTACCAGCTACATATTGACGGCGAGTGCGAGCCACCTTTCTGCCGTCTACCGGCTATTTATGTGTACATGCCCGACGACTCGTGCGACAAGGTTTCTCCATTTACCGGCTACTTATACATTCATGACGATTGCGAGACACCTCTGTTTTGATTGGCGGGTATCTTCAGGAGTTGTGTTGCGAGACACGTATATACGTTGCTTCCGATACCCGCCCCATTTCTTAAACCGACTATATACCAGGTACGTGTTAGTGCATGAGTGCTACGTATATGGAACAACTTCTTGCTGTTTCCAGATACTAGGTGCCGTATTTCAGACGGGGTGATAACGTAACACACCGGGTGCAAATATAACACACTGGGTGATATTGTAACACACCGGGTGTAAACATAACACACCCGGTGATAATATAAGACACCGGGTGATAACAAACACACCAAGTGATAATATAACACACCGGGTGACAACGTAACACATCGGGTCTTAATAGAACACACCGAATGTAACACACCGCGTGATAATATAAGACACCGGGTGATAACAAACACACCAAGCGATAATATAACACACCGGGTGACAACGTAACACACCGGGTAATAGAACACACCGAATGTAACACACCGGGTGTTAATATAACACAGTGGGTGATAATATAACACAACGGGTGACAGTGTAACACACCGGGTGAAAATATAACACACCGGGTGATACTATAACACACCGGGTGACAATGTAACACAGCGGGTGTTAATGTAACACACCGGGTGATAATGTAACACAGCGGGTGTTAATGTAAACACACGGGTGATAATATAACACACGCCCTGAGACGAATTTCAGAGCCGACATTTATAAAAAAACTGATGTCCGTACCGACCAAAAAAAGTGGCATGTGAATTTCGGCGAATATTTCCCAAAAGTCACCACCAACAGACTGGACAAAAAGAACAATTCTGAACTGCTGTCATGGCGCTCCATAATAACTTGAATATAGTGTACCGGAAGGTCATCCTTGCATCGCGTTCATCTCCTGATGCGTCACGAATTGGCTGTCCATAGTGTGCCCAGACGTATAAAAGCATATGTTCTAGACATATTTAGCAACCGGAATGTGTTTTTCCGTCTGATGCTGATCTCAAAAACAGCTAATAGGTGTCATTTTAAGCACGTTTCGGCATTATTTACCTGGCAGCAGAGCGCGTCGACTGATATGAAAAATCGAGGCTACGTACAGAAACCTAGTTCGTAGTATGCCGCACACGGACGAACAAAAATCACCCTAATCGTATGTCTGAGTAAGCAGTATCACCCCGTCAAAAAAAGAGTACTTTTCTGATCCAAAACATAAGGATCGTTTGTATTAAATAATTACATTTCAATGGTCCCTATATTTCGGGTCAGAGTGGTAGTTTTTTACATGCATCATACGATGAGAAACACGACACGACACAATAAAAATAACAAAGAAGAAATATCAGCAGGCCTTGAAAAAAAAAACTAGGAGGAGGTTTTTGCCCGCACTGGGAAAACGGGAGAAGCGGGAAGAGAGAAGGGCGCAAAGAACATAGCGGAGCGCCGCGACTATCGTGCGTTCGAGCGACGCCATGACGGTCCTGCCCGCGCACGCGACGAGGCTGTCGCCAAACATGCTGCTGAGAGCGCAGCTCGCCAATCGGCCGAGAGTCTAGCGAGGACCGAAAAAAAGACGATGGAAATCGAGGAGCGGCTGCGACTTTGACACAGCAGAAAAAAATGTCCACGGAGCGTCAACAGCGGCTGCACGCGGAGACAGGAACGCGCGCAGCACTAGCGGCACTGGCAGCCGAGGAGGGGCGGAGGCGGGCAGAGGTGGCGAGGGTGGCGAGGCTTTCGGAGATGGATCGCCTGTCGTTGGTCACCGGTGGTCTCATCGAAGAGAGGAACCAGCTCGTGTCGGCGATTTTTTACGGTTTTGGAGGTCAGTTTTTGGCGCAGCAGGAGTCAGCCCGGGATGCACCTTCGAGAGCGACTCGGCTTCGAGAAGCTCAAGCTCAAGCAGATGGAAAGGGAGGTGGAGAACGCTAAAGCTCGGAGGCAGCAGCTAGTGAACAACGCCAATTCGAGGAAGAGGGCGAGCAGCAGCAGCGCAAGCAGTCGTTTTGTTGTTCATGGCATGCTCGGCTTGGGGTAGCCTCGACGAATTTGGCGTTGTGCTATATTTTCTTACAACATGATGCATCTGCTGCAGGAAACACTATTTTAATTAATAGTATACCAGGTATTATCTATAATCACTTGCTTTTTTACTGATTTTTGTCGTTGTGATTAACGTAATAGTATACAAGGTATTTTTTTTCATTACTTGTTTTTTCACTGATTTTTGTTGTTGTGGTTAATAACGTAATAGTATATTATTTATATCACTTGTTTTTTTTACTGATTTTTGTCGTTGTGATTAACGTATATTTGTATTACTTGTTATTTGAGGCATCACAAAAACAAAGTTGATATGCAACCAATACGGAGTACTTATTATTAATAATAGCTGCCACTTTGTTGTTGCCAGTGCCGTGTTTGTCGTGCCTCGACCCTCCTGGTTTTGACGACAACAGAATAGACGCCAACGCAAAAAGATCGAGGCCTCGGCAGCAGCAGCTGCAGCAGCTAAGCCCGGTGGGACCGGCAGCAGGCGCACGCCTGTCCCCTGTCCAGACAAGGCCGCCCCAGCAGCAAGACATGGGGACAGATTTTTTGAGAACAGGATTTTGGACAATCTGCGCCCGTATGGCCAGGCTGCGGGGGAGGACGACGAGCAGGGGGGGGGGGGGGAAAAGGCAAGAGACGCGCGTACGGTATGACGTCGGCGCGTCTATGTCAGGACATCATCGAGATCGGGACCCCGCTCAAGCACGTCGGCCCCACTATCATGAAAGTTCTGTACGCGGGCGCCGGCGTGCAGCTCGACGAGGTGTTGCTTCGACCTTTCATGCCAAGTAACCCGAACCCAAGGGGCCCATAAAGAATACGTTCTCCATCCCCACGTTGACGGCTAGGTGGAGGACATGCAAGAAGCACCCAATGCGGAACGCAAATATGATTTCTTCCGCGAGAACGGCAACGGATCGCGCTGCATCGCCACCTTCCATCCCCTCTTTCTCCCGCTGCCGCGCTGCCTGTTGCTGCTGCTGCTGCTGACCCTGGCTTACACATGACTGCTATATTCCTAATAATTCTTGTTGATCTCCAGAAAAGCTCCACGCTTTTGGGCTTCGGTCTCTAATGAAAAAAAAAAAAAAATGATGACGGCTGCTGTCAATTTTCTTCGTTGTGATCGGTATAAAAAAAAAAAAAAACGAAATTCATCTCTGCGCACAACGGTCAATGGACACTGATATTGCTGGTACCGGCTATAAAAAGGACCTCAGGCGCACCCCTAGCTGGCGGAGGGGGGAGGGCGAGGCGGGGGGGGCACAAGCAGCACGCAGAACAAAAGTGGCGGCGCTTAGAAAACTCACGACGAGAACAAGTCCGTCCGAGGGTGTGTGTTATATTATCACCCGGGTGATAGTATGATACGG
The DNA here is from genome assembly GCA_031763025.1 of Macrocystis pyrifera. Taxonomy (NCBI): domain Eukaryota; class Phaeophyceae; order Laminariales; family Laminariaceae; genus Macrocystis; species Macrocystis pyrifera. The sequence continues at coordinate 4,430,145 of JASSKH010000029.1, forward strand.
TACTACTATTACGGGGGGCCATGGTAAACAGAACCGAAAATTGTATTAAAAATAGGTAAATACATAGGGTTTTTTTATGTATACCATACCAGGTAGGTCTATTAACTACGGACGCCCGTAATAGTAATATGACTTTCATGGGGGATGGTGGTGACATATGAGTACTAGGGTATGTATAGCGGACCCAGTCCTGCCCTTTAAACCAAGACACCACGAAGCTTTTCGCTTCGTTCCACCCGTCCTCCCGCCCCCCCCCCCAAAAAAACGCATCCAGAAACTAGGAGAACCCTTTCCCCCTCCGATTTCCCTACTAATGACTAAGGCAAGGAACAAATAAATTGAGTACGCCCCCCCTTTCTCCCTGTTCCCTCCCCAAATCACGTTTGCCGAAAGTCTCGCTTTCCCTTCAACTCCCCCCCCTCCCCCCCCACATGCCAACAAACAAAACCCATCCAGAACATAGAAAAAAAAACCCTCCCCCCCCCTCCCCCCCCCCTCCCCCCCACCCCCATTCCTCCCCCAATCACCTTATCGAGGGGCATGTAGAGGTTCAAGTCGAGGGCAAGGATAACCCTGGTCACAACACGATGAAGACGGTGTAAGCAGCGTTCTCGAAATCCGTCTGCCGGATCGCGGGACAGAAAACGAGGGGCAACAACAATTCAGCGGGTAGAGAGTAGAGAGAGAGAGAGAGAGAGATGCCACAGCCGTGCGGGCGGAAAAAAACAGGCGTTTCAGGCGAACTAAGGAAGGGAAACCGCGCCCGGGGGGGGGGGGGGGGGGGGGGGGGGGGGGGGGGTACCCGATATCATGCATCGCCGTAGTCGTATGACCATAGCAGAGGGAAGAGGGAAGAGAAGGGGGGCACGGCACCGGACAGAAGTTGGGTTGCATCCGTACTATAAGCAGATCCTGCACAACCTCTCACAGCGACGGCAAGTTGAGACCTAGATGGATCTGCTGTAGATATATACATAGATCATGATCTGTCTGAGGTGTGCCCTGTATTGGAAAGGCTGTGAGATGGATCGAGCATCCTTCAATACCCCACCCTCCCTCCTATCAATCCTCCTCCCGATCCCTCCCCCCCCACCCCCCCCGGACGATCTGCTGTAGATAGATAGATCATGATCTGTCTAAGGTGTGCCCTGTATTGGAAAGGCTGTGAGACGGATCAAAGAATCCCAATACCCCAACCCTCTCTCTTATTAATCCTCCTCCCGATCCTGCCCCCTCCCCCCACCCCCACCCCCCCCCCTGTACCCCCTCCCCTTTTAAAGGAATCCGAACCCAGGCGCCCACCCACCAGCTGGATCTCCAAGCTCCGGAACTCCGTCCTCCAGCCGACATGGGGGTCATTCGGGCTGACCCTTGGGGGCGGCGGCTTCCACCGCACGGTCTGCCAGTTCGTTGACTGAAGGTTTTCGAAGTGGTCCACCTGTGGGACGGGTCCATTTGATAGGTTGGTTCATTTAGTGTGGCTCGGTCGGTCGGTTGGTTTGGTTCGGTTTGGTTTGGTTGGTTTTGGTTGGTTGGTTCGTTTGGTTGGTTCGGTTCGGTCGGTTCGGTCGGTTCGGTCGGTTCGGTATATTAGTTGGTTCACTTGCTCTTGAATTGGTTGGTCCATTGATTATTTGACCGGTCGATTGGTGGGCTGGTTGGACGGCAGGTTGGTAGGATGCCGGCGTGGGGGTCGGTTGATGGGTCGGTTCGCCTGGTTGGTGCGGGTTCGTACCGCACAGACGGTAAAACATGAAAGACCAAGCGGTTCTCACGTTTCCGCCTAAGAATGGCACATCCTACGGGACGAAAATCCGAGGCGACTTTAACTCTCGAAAACTACGGGGGTGGGGCGGCGGGCACAACACGAACGAAAATCGTGGCTTTCGAAATGCCCCGACGAGAGACTTCCACTACGGAGGGGGATAGAAAATAGGAATAATAATAGGACCTACGGCACACACACACAAAACCTACATACTTCCCCAATTACTACTAACAGCATTTGGTCCGATCTACCAAAATATGGTCCCCCGGAAATAAAGTGTACGTTATCCATTGAGACGGTTGTCGGTTGTTCGCTTGGCGTTTTACTCTCTTGCCCTCGTCGAGTTTCGTTCGAGGGGAGGGGAGGGGGGGGGGGAGGGGGGGCCGGGGGGGGGGGGGGGGGGCGGGGAGGGGGTATATCTCGTCTCCCGTGTGATGCATAGTATGTTACACGGTGGCTTGTTGGTTAATAGGTTTTGGTTGGTTGAGTTGGGGGCATGGGTATTGGTTGGTTCGGTTCATTGGATGCTCGGTTGGTGCGTTGTTTGCGTTTCAAAATTCCTTGGTTGCCTGCTCGATTGGCTGCCTGCCTGCCTGCCTGGATGCGTGGATTCCACAGTGCCACGTACGTACGGGATACCAGGGGGGGGGCAGCCGGGCAGGGCCCAGGACCTGCTGCGATGCGATCGGCTTCGCTCACAACACGAAACGACCAACAGGTGTGGGAGATATTTGGTGCTGTTTTGGGGAACGATTTGAAGCGCTGCGTTGATTCCGTGTGCACGAATTCTACCTGACTTACCGGACTGCTTCAACTTCGAACCACCATCGGAAAAAAAAAAAAATAAAAATAAAAATAAAAATCGAGTAGTCGCGTCTGAACAATAATACCATACACACGGCACCTGGCGCAATACGGTGGTAAGAAACGTCAATTTGGTGTCCAGGCTCAAATGTCTTACTTTTTCCGACCTTGATCTAACAACTCTGTTGTACTCGCACAAAGATTTAACAGTTGCCCCACACTTGAGTTGCGGTTCTTAACCCCAATTTTCTGACTTGTTCGTGCCGATCTGAGCCTATTTTTATTAACGCAACGCGTCTTGACTGCGGGGCGCCCACCATATACGGGGGGCCACAGTAAATAGGACCTACGGTACACAAAAAAAAAAAAAACTAGATATATATTTCCCTACTTTTGCTAACAATATTTGGTCCCATTTACTACGATCCCCCGTAATAGTCGCAGTGCTATGAGTAACTTGTATACCATCGTATACATATTATATGACGTACAGAGCACAAAACATGTACTCCACCGTGTATAGTTAACCCTTTTACCCTTCCAGGGCAAACTGAACTCTCGTTTTGGGGACAAATCGCTCAAAAACTCGAAGGGTTAAGGTCTTGGGTGGAGCGAGTATTTTTGTGCTGGACACTGGCGGAAAACGCCCCAATATACCAGTGGAAACCCTGCGTTTTCGGGAGATTTTTCGGCAGCGGTTCTTCTCAAGCCGTTTCCATATTTGGCGGTTTTGCGGTGTCATGGATACGTCCTCTTTTGGACCTGCGCTACTACAACATCTCTGGTCTACAATACAACACACGCAGCTGCCGATCGTGCCTGCAACCATGGGCTGGACTTTTAACCTTAGAACAACAACAACAACAACAACAACAACAACCACGACAATAACAACGACAGCAGCGCACTCCTCTTCGTCATCGACCTCCTCTATCCTACCCTCGAAGATGACCAATGGGTCTCTCGAAAACAGGTGCGCGATGTGCTTCGAGAGGGCCTGTCCGGGACCAGGGGCACGGGCAGGGAACAGGGGACGGCAACACGCGCAGAAGGACAAAAAACATCCCAACAGAGGATGGAAACCCGGGGACAGAGGACGGGCACGCGAGGGCAAGGGACGAAAACACGAACACGGGGGACGAAAATACGGGGACGGGGGACGGAAACACAAAGGGGATAGGGGACGAAAGCACAGGGGACATGGGACGAAAACACGGGGAGAGGGGACGGAAACACCGGGACAGGGGCGAAAGACAGGGAAGAAACGGCGACGGGGGGAGCCGGGACAGGAACACGCGAAAGGGGATGGAAACACGAGGACAGGGGAGAATAACACGGGGGAAATGGAGGAAAAAACAAGCGCGCGGGGGGGGGGGGGGGGGGGGCGGGCGGGGGGGGGGGGGGGGGGGGGGGGGGGGCGGAGGATCAGGGACACGCGAAAAAGGCAGAACCATATTTTGTTTCGAAGGTTTCCCCGGACGCACAATAAATATCATCGGGCTAGGCAGACAATGAAAAAAGTTGACGAAAAATAAAGTCGGGTTGCGAAGAAGCTGTTGGGTGCTTCCTCCCTTGAGGTGTCGCCCCTGCCAGTCAGACCTGTTTGGGCCCAATAGTCCTCAGCAGGGGCATGGCTCGATATGCCGAATGACGCATGCCTATCGCATAGAAATCCGGCGTAAGGAACGTGGCAAGTGGTGAGGTATATAAGCACCGTCCGTATACTAACATTTAATCGAAGCACTCCTTATATTTAAAGGCAGAGTGACACACGATGCGTAGGCATGGGGTACACTGGTGTGAACGGTACATGGTATTCTTGTACTACTCTTTCCTCGAAGTGTAAGCACCGTCCGCATATTAAAGTATCATCACAACACTCCTTAAATTTTGGGACAGAGCGGTACGCGAAAGGACAAAGGTGCACTATAATACAGCAGTAGTTGGTACACGGTGAACGATAGACCCTGCCACTCCGAGAGTAAACGTGAGGACCGTTGGGGGATAAGCATCAAGACCAGACAGTCCTTACATTTCCGTCCACAGCAGTACACGGTAAACCATGTACCGTATTCGGCAAACGCTGTACGATACTCCCTAGGTTTACCTAGGGTTACGTATTAATAGAAGCAAAATTAAAAAGTTGTCGAAACGGACAAAAAGACAAAAAAAAAAAGGTACACCAGTGATTTTTTGCCGGTTTACGGTACAAAACAAATCAAACCAGGAAATCAGGGTGCACCGACATTTTTTTGTCTGCAGCGGCGTTTAGTTGCTGTGCATAGAAGCGTATATCTGGACACGGGAGTTGGGAGAGGAGGCGGTGGCGAGAGATCTCCGCGAAGTGTATGGCGCGCACCTGCATTTTTCTCGTGGAAACAAAGCGTCGACGGTTGAAGGGAAAACTGGCAGCCGTACAGCATTTTCATCGCCGAGTGGGAACAGAATTGCCGACGAAGCATATCATCATAAATTCCGCGAAGGCAGGCAGCGCGAGGGAGAGTGCACCGAAGAGGGAACTTCGACGGATTCGGCGTTCAGCTTTCGTGGGCCATGTCTTAAGACAGGGCTTGTCGATTGTTCCGGAATGGGGGGGTATATGGGGGCAAAGCGATGCGGCTGATGCTATCAACAGCGGATTCGTCGTATTTTTTGGGAGTCGGGCGTCTGAAGAGATGTTTGCGTCTAATGACGGTAAAAATCCACAAAAAGATTTCGGAGTGTGACGAGGGGAGATGTGTCCTCTTCGTGTGGTACGGGTACAGTTATTGGCGCCACAACATTGTGGCGGTCTGCCGATCGGGTATTACCGGGGGGGGGTCATAGTAAATAGGACTACGGTAAACACAAAAACCTATATATTTACCTATTTTTACTAACGATGCTTGGTCCTATTTACTGTGGTCCCCCGTGGTAGAAGTCTTGTTCAGAGGATCAAAAGGGAGACCAGACGAAATACGGAAACACGGTTTCGCGCAAGAAAGCAGTGGCTTGGTGCGGGCGTTAAATCAATCGGGACAGCATGCCACCGTATGTTTCACATTTGAGGGTGGAGGCCGCGGCGGGTTTGAGGTGATGCTCGAATTGATGCTCCTGTATCCTAGCTTGGGGGCGTAAGCTGTCCTCTTGCTACATACGAGGACGGAATAGATGGAGAGTGTGGAATCGTAACCAAGCCACTGCTTGTGTCACCACGAGATTTAGTGGGAAGGCCATGGTTGGTACTCTGGCGACCTTTGTTTGCATAACGTAGTTCTCGTGTCGCTGCTGCAAACTTTCCACTCCTGCCCAAAATGCACCTGACCTCTGCAGTATAGTGTTATCGTATCGCTGCTGCTATTTTTCGCTCCGACTCCCAAATGCACCTGCTTTTTTTCTGGCCGACCCGTGGCGAATGCATTGTTCCTATTTTTTGGCCGCTTTTCCAAGTCCGACCAATCCCTGAAATGCCCCACACCTCCGTCCAACCTTGTATTGAACGGTCACACCTAGGGAACAGCTGGGCAACGCTTGCCCTGCTCTACAATAATCATATGGCAAACGGTATACTGTACCAGGTACACGGTGCGTGCGAGGTCAGTCCCGCGAGTCAGCAAAGCCTGGCGGGAGGGCGCGTCCAAGGTTTACGGTGTATGCGGCCAACGACCCACAGGTATGGTACACGTATACGGTACGGCAGTACACTGAAAACGATGTACGGTATACCGCAAACACTACGCAGTACGGGTATGTGGTAAACGACATACGGTGCATAAACGGTCAAGGATATAAGGCACATATATCGGGGGAACATACAGTAAGATCAGGATAAAACATGCCTCATAAAAAATACCGAAAATATATACCAGGTTTTTGTGTACGAGATGGGTCCTGATTACTTGGTCCCTCCCTCGCAACAGTAGACGGTACCGTCCGTATCAAGGTGTCTGGTACATGGCACACCGCTGTGTATGACACATGGTACGTACCGGGTCAATGCCCTGGGCAAGTAACGCCTGTCGCGACGGCTCATCCACAGGGCAGTCGATGTCGTTGTACTTGTTTACCACACGACACCGGTCCGTCCCCGTGCGGCAGTTGTAGATGAACGTGCTGATAGAATCGTACCTTGGGAAGGCGTTTTTCCAAAAACAAAGGGGGAGTCATGTGAGCAGTTGTGGCGGAGAAGGAGCGGTTAAGCCAACTTTCAAAACACGGCAGAATGCGCAGCGGAACTGGTAAGCTACGAACTGTTCAACCGAGCAGAGCACAAGCGACGAGGCAATAATGAAGGGGCAAGCATTTTGAGTTTTTCGGCACAGGAGGGCAATGGACAGCCACGTAAGCTTCGTCGAACACGGCACAGCGCAACAGAAAGAGTCACGGGAGGGCGGCGGTCGGAGTTTTTCAACGCGGTACAAGCACGTCAAGATCCCGGCCAACACCTACATACAGCAAGTACCAACGCATAAACCGAGGGAGTACCCCTCACAAAAAACGGACGTACAACCATCTGCACTCCCTCCCCCCCCCCTCTCCCTCCTCTCACACACCTACCCAGCACCCCTCTCCCACCTTCGCTCGACCCATGCACCCCCCCCAATCCCGTCCCCTTCACCGCCGTCCCCACCACCCCACATCCAACCAAAATATGTCAACCCTCACCTGCTCTTCGGCTGGCGCCTCACGCCCCCTTCTTCGCCCCCACCTTCCTCCTCATATAAACTCCCCCGCCTCAAACTCTCCCCTGATCGTCTCCTCTCGCGGTCGCATCTCTTCCTCCGTACGGTCATCGACGGATGCCGATATCGTGTCCCACCTCACATCAGTGTCGGCGAGTCGCCCCCTGCAATACGGATAGAGAGTAAGAGGCGGTGCGAGGGGGGGGGGGTACACCTTTGTTGCTTGTCTTAGTCGTATGACCATTGACCACGCATCCCTTTCGAGACGGTGGGGGGGGGGGGGGGGGGGGGGGGAGGGGGGGGGGGTGCACTCATTATCATGCATGGCCGTAGTCGTATGACCATAGACCCTCGCATCCCTACAATGCCGGGACGGAGGGGGGGGAGCTGGAGCCAAACCGCGGTGCGTATAATTCCTCGCGATTAACTACTGTACACTACAAAGTGACCACAATTTGAATACTTCACTATTATTAATATACCACTGAACAATCCAACCTCAAATGCTAAACAAAGCACACTATTGTACAAAACAATATCAACTCAAACACACAACATAAGCGCTCCGTGTTAAAAACACCACCTCGGCCTCTACGTACGTACGTGCGTACGTACGTACGTACGTACGTAAAACCCTCTCGTACCCTGTCCTTCACACTGTTGTGCATTGAATTCATGCATCGCGTTGCTACAAAAGTAGGTCCTGCCATCCCCCCCCCCCCCCCCGCCCCCCGGCAACCCTTTGCGACCCGCCGAACACCTGTCGGCGCTTCGCGCCTGGTGCAACGCAACGCCTGCCTGGGTAGGTGAAAAACTGACGCGCTCCATCCCGGAACTGTTTCGCATGCGAAGGCCTACGAGTACCGTATATCGCACTATTAACAGGGTTATAAGACACCACACCCCCTCGGCCGAATGTCGAAGCTGATTTTTCTCGACAATGGGAAAGGCGCAAACGCCGATCTCGACAACATATTTCCCAAGCCACATTTCGGTTGCGTGTGCTTCTATGGGCTTGGAGAAACTCGGCCGCCAAAATGGTCCAAGCAGGGTAATTTATTGCGTGTTGCACGTGTACGGTACGGCCATGCACGACAATGAGCACACGCAGCCCGTCCACCAGCCCAGGGTCCCTGCTCGCGCCGGTCACCTACCTGTGTATCGGGGTCGCCGCGCTGAGCGCCAGCATGATGGGGCTGACGACGGCGAGCTGGTCGAACATGTACCGCGACTCGTCGATGTCTCGGGCCTTGTGCGCGTTCGGGGCACGGACGAGGAAACGAAAACACAAGCAGAGCAGAGGAAAGCGGTGAGATTGATAGGGAAGCTGATTGGGTTCGATTGATTGGTTGGTGGATTTGATTGGTTGGTTGGTTTTACTCCTCCGTTTGCCTCGTTTGGTTGAAAACAGCAAGCAGCAACAACAAACAAGAACAACGATGAACTCACCTGAAAGGTGACTTGCAGACAGCAGCAGCCCATCCCAAACGCCATTGCGTCCATATGGATCGTTGGCGGGGGAGGAGGACTCCTGGAGAGACGCCTCCTGGAACTCCGGGGTCCGCTCGTCCCGAAAGAGGGGGATTTGGATGTCAACCTTGAAGTTCGACACAGAAAACGAGAAAGAAAAAATCAGAAAAATAAAATCGAAGAAGAATTGATTTCAAAGAAAGATCATAACACGCTACCAACAAGAATCGAACGAGACCGGCAGAACAGGAAAAAGCAAAACAAGCAAACAAGAAAGCAAGAAACAGGGAGAAGAAAGAATTAAGAGGCAGGAAAACCAAAACAGAAACGGCAAAACGAAGGAACAGAGAAGGGAATAAGAACGGGCGATGAAAGGCACACTAGATCTGACAAAACAAATCTCCACCTACCAACTGCTTCTGGGACCAACGCGCATGAAAAAGACGACCAACTACATGATACCAATCAAACCTATCCCAATAGAGTGACCCTTCCTGCAACAATCTTGTACCACTCTGGTACGTGGTAAAACAAAACATACATTTTTGGCTCACGACCCTGCACAGTCGGCTGCTCCAAACCCAATATTCAACAGATAGAAACAATGAACATCAAAACAACACACAACACACGAAACACCAACACAAAAACCACAACAACATACTTCACACCCCGGCACCCTCCCCCATACATCCTATACTCACCCCCCCCCCCCCCCCCCCCCGGACAAAGCGAAACGAAAAAGAACAAGAAAATAAACCACAATAAAAAAAAAAAAAAAAAAAAAAACAGAACGCAAAAAAAAAACAAAAACAAGAGCAAAAACAAAACAAAAAAAAACGAAAACAAAAACGAAAAAAAAAAAAAACAGAAAACAAAAACAAAAAACAAAAACAAAAAAAACGAAAACGATCAACAACAACGTCGTCTCACCTTCCTCCCCCTTCTTTGTCGAATATTGGCGGTCAGCGCGGCGAACCTCGGGTGGGGGTTGATCACGCTGTCCGGCACGTACTGGGACTGGGCGATGGGACCTTCGGGCAAAGCCGGGGGGTCCGTGAAATCCCCCACGCCGAACAACGGAAAGTTCGTCATCTTCATCCACGCCGACGCGAAAAACAAACGAGGCGGGACGGGGGGGAGAGGGTGCGGAGGGGCAAAGGGGGACGGGTGGTACTCATTATCATGCATGGCCGTAGTCGTATGACCATAGACCCTCGCATCCCTACAATACCGGGACAGAGCACGTCGGGTTTTCACCGACCAGGCAGACATTGCTTGCACCAAGCTTAGCGAAGCGCGCGCGCCGTGAGGTGTTGGGCGAGTCGCATGAAGGGCGAGTTGCATCCTACTATTAATAAGAACCGCTTGTGAGGCGGATTTTCTTGCATATGGATGACAGCATCAATTGATTGGTTTAATTTCTGGTGTGGCCACTTCCAGAGACAGCAATGGGTTTACTATGTAACTACCTCGTGGGTGCCTCGCCATATACACACTACGTGATACGAGCATCCCCCTTGTGCAGGGGGGAGGAGCACGGATGGGAGCGGGGGCGCAAGAATCGGGGGGGGGGGGGGGGGGGGGGGGGGGGGGGTGTACTCGATCTTATGAATGGCCGTAGTCGTATGACCATAGACCCTCGCATCCCTACAATGCCGGTACGGAGCATATCGGGCTTTCACCGACCAGGCAGACATTGCTTGCACCAAGCGCGAAGCGCCGTGAGGTGTTCGGCGAGTCGCATGAATGGTGAGCTGCATCCAACTAAGAACCGCTTGTGAGGCGGACTTCTTGCATATGGACAACAAATTTCAAGAGTCAACCCCACTGCAAGGGAAAGCAATGGGGGGGGGTACTATGTAACTGCCTCGTGGGTGCCATACCATGAACAGCACGTGATACGATCATTCTCCATGTGCGGAGCAGAGGTTCTCCATCCCGCAAATATTATCTAACTCGATCGCCAGCTATGACCGACCAAAACAAAAAAAAGGGTGCCCTGGTCGTACTGTAGTGAGCGCCATGTTTTAATGTTTTACAGTGTCGTGGCCAACCGACGCCAACCAAACCTATACAAAAAAAAACAGGGGTCGGGGGTGGGGGGGGGGGGGGGGGGGGCAGGATCAGTATGGAGGGGAGGGAGGGTAAAAAAACGAGGAACACCAAACAAATAGTTTAGGTTCCAAGGTTTGTTCTTTATGAACTTAAAAATCAAGCTACCGTGTGTCGGCGTGATAAGCTTGAACATAACACCGGTGCGCAGAGGTTTCCTGGCAGACAGCCACCCAGGCGAAAACACACCTATCTCGTTCCAACTCCACTCCTCCTGTCCTCCTCATCCTCTTCTACAATCCTCTCTCCTCCTTGTCTGTAGCAGGTAACAGAGCGAAAGCCAGACCCCAAACCAGTCAGTCACCCACCAATCAATCCTTCACCATTTAACCCGCACCCTTTTCCTTCTACCAATCCCTCAAATAAATATCCTCCCTCAGCCAACTCCCCCCCCCCCCACCCCCCCCCCCCCCCCCCCCCCCCCTGCTCGCTATACCTCCGTCCCTTTCCACTCCCCCGCCTCTTCATCCCCACCATCCACTTCTCCACCCCACCCCACCCCCTCCACCCCCCCCTCCTCAGCCCCCCTCAACCCTCTCCACCTCTCCACCCCCCTCTCCTTCCCGCCTCCCGCCCCCCCCCCCCCCCTCTCTCGCCCATCCCCCCCCCCCCCCTCTACCCCCCCCCTACCCCCAACCCCCCAACCCGCCCCCCTCCTCTTGAGCAAAACATCTCACCGTCGGCGCAATTTCATCCTCCCCTAGAGTCGCCAAGAGTCTCTTCCTTCTCAGGCGCATGTTCCGCTCTACTCGCGCCAGGTGGGTGGTGAGGCCCCTCAAGGGCCGCTTGGGGGTCCCCTCCAGCATCCAGGAGCCGTACTCCGGCATCCACTGGCACCCCTCTGAACGGTAGGCGTGCTCGTCTTCCCTGGACAGGTAAGAGGGGAAAAGGAGAAGAGTGAGAGGACGGCATAACAGATTTAATGAAGAAAAAGAAAAAGAAAGAAAAAAACAGCTGGGAGATCGAGGATTTCGTCCAAGCTCGTCTCTGCAAGCTGTGTGCGATGCTTCGATCGAGCGATCTGTACAATCTGATATCATAAGGTACGATATCATCAATATAATTTCAAGCACAGAAAGGTCACACGAAAAGGCGTGATATCGACACATACGCACGGTTGTGTACAAATCGTAAGCGTACCGTATGATGTGATGTGGTCGAGGCTTCCATCGATCGCGCGATACGAGCAAACACGACAACTATCATACTATATCACAAACACGATATTATCATGTGATTCAAACATAGAAATCTCACAAAAAAAAGGCAGTGATACACATATGTATATATATATATATATACAAGGTTCCCCTCCGGGAGGTGCCGTATGAATAGGGGAGTGGTGCAAGAGCGAAATAATATTCGTATGTATGCAACCCTGCACACTTGTGTAGAAGTAGTACCTGCACCCACCCATCATTTTAACCTGAAGAACACACAACATATTTTTGAGGACAGACTATTATACTGTTCACGGAATTATAGTGTGCTGTGTGGTGTGGGATCATTACTACAAAATAATATGAAATAGGGTAGCGGTAAGTGGATATATCGATCCAGCCGACTCGCGGCGATTAATTCTTAAGTATACAAAAAAAATGGCGCGAGGTCGAGGTTGCGCCATTATACTTTGTGACCGGTTGAGTAAGGTACAGCACATACATACTGGTACAATAATATATATGTTCTCCCAAAAATATATGTTTCTTGGTGCTCACGGTAACATCATTCACAGATAAATGCTCGAGAACAAATCGTGGTCCGAGCACTGAGAGTATTGGAGTACTGGCGGCAAAAAAATTGCCAGCACTGAGAGGGCCCAAATACTGAGAGTAATGAGAGTGAGCAGTACCGAACCCCGATAATACAGGAAAGTATGTGCCCGCAGTAGTAGTATCGAAACACGAAAGACTTGGAGTAAAGGCAATATGCGCAGTACAGAACCTCGAGATACTGAGAGTATTTCGCAGTACATGCATGATATATATTCCTCGCAAATGCATATCTCGAAATACTGCCAGACTGCTTCAAGTACTCAAATCGTCTCCAGCGAAAGTGGTTTGCTCCAACTCCCACTCGTGTGGGACTATCTGGGTGTGTTTGGTGCCGAACGCTGGGCCTGAGAATTGTCGACGCGGTGCACAGACGGTTGAAGTATGCCTCATACTCGAAGTATACTGGGCATATTGAGGGTATTTCATTACTGCGAGTACTGAGTCTCGCAGAAGAAACAGCAGTACGAACACTACCAACGGACGAAATACTGCTACTACTGTATACTAGAATACTTGTAGTACCCGCGGTACTTAACCCCCCTTGAGACACTTGAAGCACAGCAGTAGTAGCGAACCCCGTATTAGTGCGAGCCCGAAAGTATACGAAGTAGTATCGACAGAACCTGACAATACTGCGAGTACTCGCAGTATATATCTCGAGTACAAAACCCCCGAAATACTGCGAGTGTACGAAGTACCTACGATAATAATCAGTATTTTCTCGAGCATACTTTGCTTTACTCCCAACTATTGCGATTGGGAGTAGCTGTGAAATGTTGAGGTGTGAACGCACGCCACACGTAAGCGGGCCCAATCTCTTGACCTTGGGTAAAAACACACAACAAGTAACTTGCATATCATATTATACGTTCAGAAAAGCAAGGGTGGATGAATGTACTGGTACAAAAAAAGTCACAAGTGGAAAATACCGGGGGGGAGAAGGGAAACACACACAACTTGTATTACAGCAGTATGAAAAAAAAAAAAAAAAAAAAAAAAAACCCATCATACTATACACTCAGAAAAGCAAATGTGTGAACGAATGTATGATTGTTAATACTACTGTTGTAGTCCTGGTACAAAAAAAGTCAAAAGTGAAATATAAAAAAAGCGTGGATGGTGCGAGTCGAACACGGAAGACGGCAAGAACCGCCTAAACCCAGCCCACAACTCTGAAAACGCGTCCTGGGCCGCAAATGAGCGGCCGATTACCCGGACCAGTCCCAACACTGAGCGAGGGGGGGTAGGCAGGACAAACCTCGGAAACGAAAATTTTTATCGCGCGCAGTATAAATGTCTACGCTAGAACAGTGCTCGTACAACTGGCACATCGTGTTTTTTTACGCAATCTAAAACACTTTGCACGATCTCCTACAGCAGTAGAGTGGCTCGTACAGGTGCGACTGCATATACAGCAGTACTGCTGTAGAATGCCACGCGAGGAACGTACGTGTACTGACCCCCTTTCAGGATCTATCGGTCAGCAATGTAGGACACACAGCAATGAGAACTACTACTGCTGCTGTAAGTATGCTTTGTACGAACGCTGCTGCTGTACGAATAATTTGTGGTACATACAGCAGTACGAACGATTTGTTTTTGTTGTATACTCGAGACGACGAATATATCGATCCGGGGATAATGGGTCACACACTGCGGAAGGTACGTGCATCGGCCAATGAAGATGGCAACAACAACGAACTACAGTAGTAGTACTGAGCTTTCAGCGCGGATCTTCCACATGCGCATAGTACCCTGCCTGCTGCTGCTGTTGGCGCACTGTGCTGAGCACAGCTGGAGCAGTGGCAAAGTTGGATCACACACAGCAATAAATAGTTACTGCTGTAGTTTGTGGAGTGGTCAAGTGATCGATCGAATAAACCAACTGGTGTGATAGCCGCAGTACGATCATGCCATACGCGCAAGGTGTGCCCACTGCTGTTACTGCTGGGCAGCAGGGCCGCAGGGTTGTGGTGCTGTAGGAAGCTGGAGGTAAGCGCGCTCTGTGCACTGCTGTGTGTATTGTTCTCTAGGCGGTGGTCCGTGCTCCGTGCAACACAAAAAATATGTACAGGGATATACCTGGTATACGTCATCCTGGGTATATACGGTTCAAAAAGTATATGGCAAACGGTGGAATGCGGACTGCAGGCTCCGACAAACGCAACCAACCACAGCAACACTGCGCATATGGGCGTGCCGCACACGAACGGCGGGTGGGGCGGGGGGGGGCGGCAGCGTTGGGACGTTGGGATCTGTGCATGTTGTCTGTTGTGTACCTGGTACATGTCTGAGCTGTGTGCTTACACAGCTCGTGAGAGCCTATATAGGGGAGAAAACAGACAGCATGAATGACATGTATGTACCGATACGTACGTACAAAGTAAGGCCTCTTTACTGAAACCAGGGAAATCGTCTTATCCACTCCCGCCGGAAAAAAAACTTTGAGCGCCCGCCACGCGCTTCAGAGTGCACGGATCGCGCCGAGACCCAGACCAATGTGTCCGGCAGGGCTTCCCGTGTCCGTGCACTTAGTGTTTTGCCTAAAAGTGCTCGTGCGAAGAGAAAAGTTGGCAAAAGTACGAAAATTTGACATATATACGTACACATATATCGATATACTGCTGTATACAAGTCAGAAGCATTCCACAGCAGTATATGAAATACGATACATACCAGCACAACATTACACCAGGCATTAATTAAACACACTACCATATCATATGCCATCAATATAACCCTTCCCACCGGTGCAGACTACACGTTGGTATACCCTCCCTCCCTCCCTCCCTCCTAGCGCGCGGGTACATGACGACGCAGTGCTGAGGGGGCCAGCCAGCCAAGAGCAAACGACAAATTGACGAACGAGAAACCATCACCACCACCACAACCACCACCAACACCACCAACAACATCAGCAAGGACGGGACGCACCACCGAAGAGCGCTGCCGGACTCTCTAGAACTGAAGGGACGAGTGCTTACAACAGCAGCACGTCCCTTCCTTCGCCCTTTGGCAGTAAAAGCGTCGCGCTCTCTTCTTTCAACAACACAAGTATAGACACACACTTCGTATACGTACCGAAAAAAATGTTTCGAGTTCCCACCCGGGGCGCATCGGCGACTTGCAAAATGACAAGAGCGAAGTGGCGCAGGACAAAGCATGCCGGGCGGGCTCCACACGCATCATTACGCGCGCGCGTTAGGCACACGCACGAAGTCGATGATATCATGTGTAGGCAAGGAGAATATTGTTTTGAAACTTCGTCGTCATCGTTGAGAACGGAAAAAAAAAACATGCGCGTTCGTAGTGCATTATCGCCAGCTTGCTGCTTCTTTTGAATGTTTTTCGGTTTGAGATTCGAGTTCCGCATCTGCTTTTTTGGTTATTTGGCTTGTTTTTCAATCTTGTTTCTCGGGATTTTATCTTGAATTCAGTGAAAAAGGGGCTATCTCGCTCAGTTTCGACCGCTCTTTCATCCTGACTCGAACTCTGACGACACATTTCTTGAGTTTGCCAAAAAATAACTTAATACTAACAGTGTGGGATTTTTTTCGTCTTGGATGTAGTGTGAGCTGAGTTAAGCTGGGTGTGATTTTCGAAAAAACGAAAAAAAAAAAAAAAAAAAAAAAAAAAGAAAGAAGGAAGGAAGAAGGCAAAGATAGGCAGGAATGTTCCGCAAGTAGTCGAAGAAGGGTGCCCGGATGGTTCTCCGAGAGGTGGAGGTAGGCAGGCGTGTTTCGGGTGGGAGCTCTGGTAGCGCAGCAAGGCCTTTTCATCAAGCGTGGCCAGGACAAAATACTTGTTGAGGTGAATGCAGCAGAGTCCGTTTCTCGACACGACAGCAAATATACGCGAGCAACCTAACACACCGGCCAGAAACGAAAAGCCAGAACTCCACAAATGTGTCGCAAGGAAGGACCAAATGCGAGGGGTTAAAATGCAATCAAAACCCACGACGGACCCAAGAAGGATACAAGTATCGTACCTGGTACGTTTCCGAAATTATCAGTCAGTCACGATAGGGTGTCCATCATCAGTGTGTTCGGTGATCGGAGGGACGCATGCTACACTGCTGTGGATAGACGCATGCCTTCTGAGGCTCTCGCATGAGGAGCTCTCTACGAAACCCCAAAAAACGGTTTTTTTTTTGTTTTTTTTTTTTTAAAGGAAAGTGTACCCTTGACCCGGTGACCATTCCCATGGCCTACCAGGTCTACTCCCATCGAAATATAGAAAAAAAAAACGCATGACACTAATAATATTGGGTATAGACTTCCTAAGTTTAGAAGGTCCAAGCCAATCAGAAATGTAGTTCGGCCAAAAAAATTGCGACCCTTGTAGTACGCCTCCCGAATACGATACATTTATCCCCGAATGTTCACAAACCATGCTTGGTTCTTATTGCTACTGTATGTTTCCCAGACTAAACTGTTGCGGCTAGCCAACAAACAACTAAAAACCAGCCGGCGACTTGAAGTCGGCCTGCCTACGGCGCTACAGAAACAGACCACGTACCTCGTC